>CAJQZP010000212.1:0-467500 GCA_907164705.1 Parnassius apollo
GTGAACTCTATCACTACATACACTGATAACTGCAGTGATAAGCTTGGCAAGGATTAATATCGCGCAAAACTCTAAACGCGTGAGAGAGACCACCTTACGGGGGAGACTCTTGTTTTAAAGCTAATGAGGCTGATCGAATTTCTATCATTATTCTGGACGTGAAAATATACAATGCCCCCGTAAGCCTTCTCGCTAGCGTCTGCAAACCCAACGACCGTGATGACGCTACTTCTATCGAAGTTTGTATGACGTGTTATTTTAATTTCGCTTAATAAAGGAAGTTCCTCTCTAAAACGCTGCCACGACCGAACAATGCTATCAGGCGGCGGGTCATCCCAATCGCATTCACATAACCAAAGTTGTTTAATCAAAAGCTTAGCGTATAGTACCACCGGGGCTACGAAACCCATGACATCCCATAATCTAGCAACGCATGACAGCATTGTGCGCTTTGTGCAAGTTTCTGCAGGCGGGTTTACCTTAAGGCTAAACACGTCGGACTTCGGTGACCAACACAAACCGAGCACCTTGTCGATTCGATCAGAATCGTCGAATTCCTTTATCGCCGAAAGACGGTGTGATAGTGGGATTGTATCTAAAACCGTACGCGAATTACTAGTCCACTTGACGAGATCGAATTGACCCGCTTTCATGAGCTTTATAATCTCGGCGGTGGTAAGAGTGGCCTCCTCCACGCTATCAACCGAATACACATAGTCATCCATATGTAATCCACTCTCAATTGCCCTCTTAGTTTTAGGGTAAGAGGGACCTTCATCGTAGGTGAGCTGTCTCACCATGCGTAACGCATGAAATGGGCTCGACTTTAAAGCAAAGCAAACGCGGTTAAATTCAAACACCATTGGAGGTTCTTTGGGGTCAAAGCGATATAAAATGCGTTGGAATCGACGGTCGCATTCACGGACCCCTATTCAAAGAAACATTTGGCGAATATCGGCGGATAGTGATATACTGAACAAACGAAAATTTGCTCTTATATTAAATAAACTACCCTGTAAATTTTGCCTACTATAGAGGATATCGTTAAGAGAAAGGTGAGTGCTAGTTTTAGCACTAGCGTCGAGCACTACACGTAACTTGGACGTAAGTTTGTCTTCCCTAATGACCCCGTAATGTGGTATGAAATACGACGGTGTGTCTTCATAGTTGTCTAATTTTGGAGCCACAAATGATATGTAACCCTCCCTTATATATTCTTTAATGACGACGTCATAAGCTTCCCTATCGGGGTGAGGCGAGCATCCTACGTTCCAAACTGTAGAAACGTTTTTCCGCCATTTGACGCGAATTTCCGAGAGATAAAACATCTCCTTTAAAGGGTAGCGCTACACTATATCTAGCGTCGCGATCACGAACGGTCGTGCGGACGTAAATTTCCTCGCATAATATATCATCTGGGATAACTATAGGTGGAACGTTCACCTCCTCCATCTCCCAAAATTTGCCGATTAACGACTCGAGCGGTTCGACAGCCATACAACAATAAGACGTTGCCGAAATATTATCCATAATAGGGGCGGAGTCAACGATGACATAGCCCAAGACGGTTTCCAGTGCGTAAGGCGCGGTATGCGAGGAGTTGCCCCTGACCTTATTGTGTAACAAAAGATGAGGGAAAAGCGATGCTCCAATGAGCATGTCTATGTCTCCGGGGACGGCGTAAGTATCGTCTGCCAGCGTCAAATTTTCAAAATCAATCATTGCCGAGGTGTCAACCAAAACGATTGGCAGACGTTTAGTAACTTTATCTACTACTAATGCATTTATGTCAAAGTTAATATTACGATCTAGCAGAGAATAAAATTTCAAATTTATATAGCCCTCGGTAATTTTAGTAGTACCTCCGATGCCTTTGACTACGGGACATGAAGGTGTCCTATTTATTGGCAGTCCTAAACGCTGACAACATTGCCGCGTTATAAGGCTACTCTGGGATCCGGTGTCTACCAATGTACGGACACTTTGTTCGTTTCCACGCGAATCCCATCGTACCCAGTAACACGGTTGAAGGAGACTGTGTTCCCACATTCGACAATGAGCACAGAGCGACGTCATCAGGTCGACCGCTAGAATCGTCGACTTTAGTAGGTGTGATTTCCTTGTCCGATTTACTTGACGCGGATATGTTGCCGTTTTCGAAATGTAATAACGTATGATGTCTGCTGGCGCACTTGTTACACACGGAGCTAGAATTGCATTTAGCAACTAAATGTCTATCGCTTAAACAATTCAAACATAAGTTATTCGTCTTTACTATTCTATAACGTTCGCTGGGTGAATGTTTACGAAAGGTTGCACAATTATATAAATTACCGTGTTGTTTATTTTTAAATAGAATACAGGCGCTATGAAGCGATGCAGGCGCAGCGGTTACGTACGTTAGAGACCTGCGGTTCTAGATGATGAAGTCTGTCTGCGGTCGACACATTTCTTAACTTCTTGTTTGACATTCGAGGAGCGCTGTATCACTTTAATTTGATCTTCCACAAAGGATGCTAATAAATCGAATGATGGCAACTCAACTCCATTTCAATTGCACGCACGGTGTCCGAGTCTAATTTCTTTAAGGCGATATGGAGAAACATCACGTCCATAAGGTCAAAAAATTTCAGGTTCTTAAGTGCAGCCACCGATGCTACAAATTTATCCAAAACCTGCTCTAAGCCGGTGATGTTCGCGTATGATATAGCTTTAAGATCGAATATCTGGTCTAAATATGAAGAGGCTAACATTCGCTTATCTTCATATTTGTTCTTAAGTGTTTCAAATATTAACAAATAATTGTTTGCTATTGGTGTGAAGCCCGTACAAATGGACTGTGCCCTACGGCTTAATTTACTAATTAAGTAATACAATCTTTCAGCGTCCGATAACGATGGATTATTATGTATATTATGTTCAAAACTATTTACGAACAAAGGCTAAGTTTTAATATCTCCATTGAATACTGGAATATCTATAGGGGGCAAGCTAAGTGATTCACGTGGGCGTACCTGGGTCTCTGGTTTTGCTTCGCTTTGGGATGGAGACTGTAAGAGCTTTGCCGTTCTTTTTACGCGACACAAGATATCTTCAAATGTTAGAAGTGGTTGATAATTCACTGTATACTTCGGGTCGATTTGCAATTCTAAATCATTAATTTGGTCTAATATCTTTTCGTAATCCGTCCGCAAAGAGTCCACCGTTTCGATTTCACATAAAAACGTTTCCCGCACTGCTTCTACGTTAATATTTTTTATGTAATCACTTATATATTGTGTACGTGAAAAGAGTACGTCCCTCTTGGCGTAAAGAGTTTTAAATTTCATTTCATTTCCACTAACTGCCATTTTAAATCACTATAATTAATATGGATGGACACAATGTAATACAACTATATCTTACAACACTATTGTCTTATCATGTCGTATTACGTCGTTAAATTGAACACCTTTGCAACCAAACGAGACAACGCGCGTCGACAGATAAGAATCTAAAACTCACACTATTTTTTACAAATGGTGGGTAGGCCAAATAAGGCCAAACGGAGCCAAAATATTTTGAATAAATAAGTCGATTTACTTGTGCGAGTAACTAATAAATTTTAAATTTAAACTAAACAAAACTACATAATCTCTCCAATATTAAATTAGAGTGCATTGTCTAAGGAATTAATCCAGCAGTTCGACTCGATGAGGCTACAAAGCACAATTTCCAGAAATGGTTGGTGAGGCTTCAAAGCACCGGTCCAAATCCGCTCGAATGACCAAAAAATGGTTGGTGAGGCTACAAAGCACCAGTTTAAATCCGGCCGAAGGACCAGAAAATGGTTGGGCGGCGGGCCTTAGGGTTGCCGAGTCCGATTCCCCGGTCGAGCCTTGACCCTATTACGCGAGATGTTATACTAGATGGACTGTATACGCGGTAAGCTTCTTCTGCCTCAACAAGATGACAGAGGTGTCACACGGTTCCTTGACAATGCACTCACTCTTCTGAAATCTATTGTTTGCGAAGGTTATGAAGGAATCCTACTTGAGCACATTAGGAGGAATGAAATGGAGCGAGTTAAATAACAAAAAAATACTCAAGCAGGCATTGAGTTATAGGAAAAAAGAAACACACTTACCGGGGTGTGACTTCGATGCGGCTTGGATGCTTCTGTTGCGGCGGTGCGACTTCTGGCGGATCTCATGGGGCCCCAGAGATGCGGAAGAGAGCGGTGCGCGACGATATCTCACACTAGGTGAGGCGGTTACCCCTGGAGCTCGACTGCTCCAGGTTGGTGCGGTTTGAAACTAGCGGTGCGCGTGGGAAAGAGCCCTCTAGGACGCGACTGTCCCAGGCGGTGTGGTTCTAACCAGCGGCACAAAGGCAAGAGAGCGCTCGAGCCCAGCGCACGAGTTTATATCGGCTTCTTTCCCACCGAAGTCGGGCGCTCTTCTCATTGGTTGCGAGAATCACGCAACATTCTAGAATCTCTTCTTTCCCCTCTCACCCCACCACCTAGGTGTGTACGAAAGGGATAGGTCGAAGGAAGGACAACGCTTGGCAAGCATACCCTCGAATAAAATTAAAATACGAATGGTTTTCCGCGCAACCAATCGTTTTATTTGGTATTGATCGCAATTTTGATGTCATTGCTTTGCACGATTGGACGACCGACAGCTGCAATCTGGATTATTGGAAATTACACGGACACATACGTTCACTGCCATATTTATACAAAAAATATAATACTTCTGTCAAGTAAGCAGTAAGTAGTGTAAAATGGGACAATATTTTATGTGGATAGTGTAAGAAAGAAAGGAACACATATTGCAAACATGCCACACAAATTAGGCACTAAAATTTGAATATTTGTACATATGTCAATACAAGGAAAAACAAAATAGTTAAAAAAATCAACTTGAGAAATATATTTAACAAAAATATGAAAAGATATAAATTACACTTTAAAATATGTTTATAGTGTGTGATAAGATAGATCATATTCAGAGTTCTTTGATTTATTTTTATTTCAAACATATATTCAAAGGAGCATGAAAGTATTTTCCAAATAAGAATTAATGAAATTACTAATATCACTCAAAACAGGGTGATAGTCGTATTAAGTGGGCACATTAAGTAACACGATTTAACTTTTATGAACATACGCGAGTAATAAAACTTCTGAGAAGTGTTGTTGCATGGCATTTAGTGTCAGCTCTTAACTTGTCCCCGTAATATTTTAGATTATTTTTATGAGACGTTACTTGCAATATCCTTTGAAATAAAACTATATTTTTATACTGAGCTTAAGTAATAATAGTCGGTTTGTCTGTTTATTTTTCCGTAACAAAATTTTGTCTTTTTGTTGTCATTTTCCTGTTATTGCTGGTGGTTCTATAATAAAAAAAAGAATAATATAATTGACGTATGCTTAGAACCGTGTTTTCGCGGCATGAGAGAATATACTTTTTTATAGAATAAGAGTGACAAATGAGCACACAGTTCACCTAATGGTAAGTGCTATCCTTGGTTAACAATTAAAATGCAGAATGCGTTGTCTCCCCTGAAGACTAAGATAGTATACCTTGTCTTTGGTAAAATTGATTCCGGTCCTTTTCACTCGCCATTCGAAACACAGCGACACAGATTTAAATGCGATGCCCTCCCCACGCTAAATCTACCACGAATAATGTTTGTTTTCTTGGAAAAAGAAGCAACATTCCAGTTTTCAATCAAGTTTAGAATCATTTTATTGACCGAATAAAAAAGATCGTGAGCGTGTGCGAGTGTAACTAACCTCATGAATTTTATAAAGGTTCTTAACCTTTCAAGTTTAGCTTTTTATAAAGATATTTGAATGAAAGCTCTCACGTTAAGTTGAAATGTTAATTTAGGAGTACCTTTCAAGGATCATTTCATTCGTTAAATTAATTATATTTTGGATATAAGTTTCACATTCGGAGTTCTTAAATGTATTTTTATTGGAAACAAATATAGTTGTATTATAATGTCCTTAAGTGTCTAATGTTTCTTTTACTTCAACTAGCGGTCGCTTCACCGGTTGTCATTTTTTCGAAATAGGCGGCTAACCCATTGCCGTTATAGCCTCCTGATCCACATTAATACGTCAGTTATTTTTATTCTTATGATATTTTCATTAAAATCCTCGTTGGGATACATGGTAGTGGCTCATTTCCTTTTCACAAATGTTTTTAAATTTGGTAAAAAATATAAAAAGGATAGAAATATATGGTCTATCAAAGAATATCTAAGCATTTCGGACAATAACCTTCTGCGAAAAAAATATTATCCTTAAAATTCCACTGTCAGTGCTTTTTAATTATTATATGGTTGTTCAGTGCTAACAGTTCACTTGATGCTAACTGGCTACTACAGACCAACTTTTTTTTTAAAACGTTACCTTGCACTAAGATTTTCGCCTATACCGTGAAGGCAGTGTACATACATAAATTGCACGTTACGTGCGGGATTTTAATCCAGGACTCTCGATGCCGTATCGTAATGCTAACTTACTTCGCCGCAAAGCCGTTAAACTTTATACACAGAAGGCTACAGATTATAGGTGTCTATAACCTTATGTCAGGAACACGGTGGTGCAAGCACTACTATTTGTTGGTAGAAATCGTAACAGAGTGGTACTTTCACAGACGGTCTCATTGGCAGAAAGGTCGAAGAGTCGAAACGCTGCTGTGTTTCGTATGGTGAATGTAGAGAACCTTAGACCCTTTTACTGGAAACGAGGTATTCCATCTTAGTTCTCAAGGGTGAAAACGTATCTGAATTTTAATTCGTAATCGAGGGCAGCTGTAAATGTCTATGGGCTGCAGTAACCACTTACCATCAGGTGGACTGTGTGCTCGTTTGTCACCCTTATCCTATAAAAAGGAGGCGATTTACCAATAATATGTAAACAATGTCACATTTTAGATTTCTGCGAAGTAGACAGATAATATGATCTACGTATAGGAGCCGTCTGAAGATATGAAGAACCATTCAGTCACTAAGTCTGTTGTTTATGGACAAATAAAACAACTTTAGTCAAATATTTTATCAAATTCGATCTTTTGTGCTAAAAAATGTTATTACGACTGTCAGTTTATTTTCGCGACCTCGCTGTATTTGCAGACTTGTTTCAAAAGATAATTGAATTTATAATTCGAATGTTCACGCGCTGTCAGCAATTACAATTTGAATAATTTTATCTGACGGAGGGATTTTATTTTATTTCATAATTAACATTATTTCAAAATAAACAGGCGCAAAATTCAACCATGAAAACCAAAACGTGGTTAATTAAAATTTTCAGGTTTAAATGTTAGCTTAAGAAGTGGCCTCCTCTCGAAATAAGTCACTTAAAGGCTGATTTACATGTATTAATTAAACCTTAAATTAATTTAAGATAATTTATTTTTAGGAAGGCGTTTACTCGTTATAAACTGTTTTTATTTGTTAAACTCTTCAGTTTTTCCGTAAAAAAACGATCAACAGCACACTACTATCAGAGATTCAGTGATGAAATTCGTAATAAGTAAGAATTTGGACGAAATATAGGTATACATATTCAGGAAGCGAAGGTCCCCAAAAGACTCAAGGTGAGAAGATGAATATGGCCCTAGTAAAAATTATATACTACATATTATTAATAATAAGATACAAGATACGGCTGTCAGATGAATCCTTTCATTACTTGTCTGAAGATAAACATAAGATACCCATACTGTAATGCTGTATTCAGCTAAAATATACTATATTTTCTCGCTAGCGGAAATAGTTCTTTTTCGTTAAGTATTGTACAAACGTAACGTAAGTAAACACATGAACTCCAAACGTAATACTCTGCCAGACTTAAATTGTATACGCACCCGCTATCTTAAACAGTAAATAGAAATAATTCTATTTCACTTATGTACTTGCATGGTAAACTTTTAATTGCAACTTATTTACTTAATTCATTATTTACATGCATCATGTCACGAGTTAATATTTAGTTAATTACTTGACTACTTAAATACGTGTACATCAGCCTAGCGGCGCCACAGTCTGCACGAAATTTGATATTAGCTGTTAAATTCTATTATTTACAAGTGTGTTCACTTATTTCTGCGCTAGACTAAATTTATGATACTTTTTGTAAGAAGAGGTTTGCTATAAAACGAATATTTGGTAACGAACGTAAAAACAATATTTTTATTTGAAAATTAAAAAGTATCTTATTAACGTAAAAAGTAATTCCTTGATTTTTACTGACATATCTTGAATTTGCTCACAAAGTGTATATTAAGTGTACAATATATTATGTATAATTTTTAATTTAAGTTACAAAAATTATAATAAAGAACTTAACTAAAATAATAATTAAAATTATAATATTTACGATTAAAACTAATTATATACAATATAAAAGAAGAAACTATAATATAGAAAATCTAAAACTAAAAATTTTAATCGTCAAAAAGACCTGCTCCCCCCGCGGTATAGTGCCAAGAACGCTGGCTGCGTTTCCTCGCTCAATAGCTATACTTAGCCTTTGACGGGAAAATCTTAGCTATACTTAGTCGTGGGTACAGTTCCTTTAGAAATTTCATAGCACGTGGACCCCACGGACCGATAGTCTCTACAGCAAATGGCACAAATATGGAGTCATTTCTCAAAGACTCATATTTGCGCCATTTACTAAATTCGGCTGCCTCTGATGCCGCCCCGGCTCTAAAAGAGGTACCCTTGAGATGAGAGGCCGCCAAAGTGTCGACGCAAGTAGCATCCCACACTAGGGCTTTACCTCTCTCCCAAGGGACCAAAATCATACCGTCGGGTCTCTTGCCATCGTCTCTAAATATCCCGCAAGGCTCTAAAACCGAGGGGATATTTATAGAGACAAGAGCCCTTCGGATAATTTCGTTCAAAGATCCGTGACGGGAAAACCTACCTGCACTTTTCTTGCATGAAAGTCCGTGGAGCCCAAACTCATCGACGCTGCTACCACAGGGGCACTGGTGAGGTTGACAAATAGCCATTCCTAGCCGGATTCCTACGGCGATGCGCAAGCTTTCCCATCAAGCAATATGCCGAGATTACTTGATGGTAGAGCATGTAACCAGTGGCTAGATTCCTTAGTCGAAACAGCTAGAAGGCGAGCCTGATCTTGTTGAATATGGAAATTTTGAAATATTTTTTCTGGACAAACCGTACCAACGGAATATCCCACTGTTTTTGTTGGTTAACTTCCAGTGGGACATTTTCGCTGGGACAGAGCGTTAGCCATGTTTGCTTTGCCTCCGCAGCAAAGCACGGGTCTACTTTATTATTTAAAATTGTGTTACATAGGTCGTTGACACTATGCACGGAAGCAAGGAAAGCAGGCAATGCGACGCTAGAAGTATTTCTTACACCAATTCCACGAAATTTGATAGGTAAAGTGGCTTGATTCCAGTCTATTGTATTTAATCTCAAATTTAGAATGTTTTCTAAAGCAATTTTAAGATTACTATCAATATCTATTAAAATATCCGAACATTTCCACTGACTTGAGCGTCACAAGTATGTAAATTTAGGTACAAGGAGAAAATATTTTAAAATGATAAGGGCAATTAGGGGGTTTAAGATATATAATTTATCAACGTGATTTAAAAATTGATCAAATTTTGTTTTTAAAACAGGTTTAATACTATCGAAAAACAACGGAGCACCAAGCAGGTAAAGCGATTCCGAATTGACAGTTTTTATTCCTGGGGAAATCTGATTGAAATTTTGAATTAAGGTATCTCTGTTAGAATTAGATAAATTATTAGAAATAAATATTTCACATTTATTTGTATTTGGTTCAAGACCAATATTTTTAAAATTTTGAAAAATATGAGTAATATTATTGAGCACGTCATCTGCTTTACCTCCCAGTGTACCGTCGTCCAGATACCAAACATTCAGCTTGGATTTTAAATTTGAAATAATAGGTTGAATTTCCAAACTGAAAAGATCTGGACCTAATGGATCACCCTGTTGAACACCGACAGCAGACTCAATAATATGGTTTTGATAAAACAAGTTTGAATTTTGACTGTAACATTGCAAAACGTAATGATATATTTCGGGGGTATTGTTAGCCACTTCTTTCAGCAGGGTTATCCTATCAATAGAGTTAAAAGCAATTCTAAGACCAACATTCAGAAGAAAATCTGCATTGGAATTAGTTAAGAAAGTACGCACCGAATGTACCGCCGCCTCACAGCCCCCTTTGGTGCCAAAGCCTAGTTGAGTAGGTTGAAATTTTGTCTTAAGGTTTGAGATTATGTGCCTGCAAGGTAATTTTGAAGTTAAGCGTCGAAATGTAGAACCAACAGCAAAAGGACGGATACCGTTATCCTTTTTTTTTTTTGAAGGCACACAATCTTGGCCCATATAAGTAGGGAATGAAATTGGGATTGACATTACCAGAAACTAAAATTACTAATTTTGTTATGTCATTAAGAAGTTCCCTACCGGCGTCACCGGCAGATACGCTTACAAGGTCTTTGAGATGCTGAGGCGTAATCCCGTCAATGCCGCCGGCAGAGCCATTCGAAAATGACAATATTGCGTCTAAAGTGTCTTTTTCGGAAACTTGTAATGGTTGCATAGAAGTATTGGGAGGCAGCGGTAAATTCTGGGAAGGATTGACCGAAGGATGTTTCTGACGAAGGCCTTCAAGAGTTTCGACATTACGAGAAGCGAGGATGTCATCTGAGAATAAAATACGGTATGCATTTTTTTAAGTAGCCGTCCATTACTTTTGATTCAACTACTTTTTTAAATCAAATTTAGGATAAGGTCGAGAGAAATGAGTATTAATCGGGTAATTCAAATTTTGAAAAGAATTTTCTTTTAGTTGAGACGTAATTGATTTATTTATTGTTTTACTAAAATGAAAGTGGGAATACGCGAATGTAAATAATTTTTGCCAACTTTTTTCACAATTCGTTAGACAATTTTGAATAGTTAATGATAATGCTTTAGCAAGTTGCATCCTCGCGCCTCTGGGAATTCTTTTAACCACTGGTACGTTACTATACATATTATATAATTGTTTCGAAAAAAGTGAAGAATTTGTGTCATTAGGTATATTATCAGAAGAGTCATGAATTTCTACGGTAGGCTGTGAAGCCGAAATATTTTTACTATGGCATCGTTTAGGTGTATATTTAATCCCTTTTTACCTTTAAACAGTCTACCGTCGGTACAATTTTGACACCGTAGTAAATCCGGCTGTGAATGTATTGGAGCGATAATATTCATATAAAATATAAAAAATTAAAAATGTAAAAATATATCTACAGCACTCAAAAGTCTATAATTTAGTACAAATCAAAATTTTGAAAATTAAAAGAAAAACCTAGTTCTCAAGCTTTGTTTATCGCCTTAAAGCAATCTAATATTAATATTGTGTACGATGAATCACCAGGCGATGCATCTTGAAGTGACCTACAACTATAACCGCTTACAGTTGATGGTTTCAAAGCTTCTTTTGGTGACAATCTCAATAAAACGAAGCATGTCAATAAAAACGCGGCTTTCGTTGTTTTCTTGGGATCAGTAGAAGTGTAGTGAGCGTTGATTTTGTTATTTTGACGTTGTTCTATTTTCTCATTTAATATTTCTTTAAAGTTCTCCCTGGCATTAATGTTGCAAAATAAAATATATTCTTGGTGTATTCGGCCATTGTTATTTCGTGTCACCAAACAAAAATCACATATTCATTAATATTGAAATATATTATTTACATAAAACATTATTTTTCGGAATTTCAGGAATAAAATATAAATATATTTTAATTAAAATATTTGGTTAAAATATACGACAGTTGTCACCTAATTAAAAATAGTTTATAGCCTACTATTATATCATATAGTTTGTTCTTTTAAAAATCTTAAAATTTTAAAATTCTCTTAAAATTTATTGCTTGTAGGAGACCATCGGTCCGTGGGAGCCACGTGCGGTGAAGTTCCGTAAAGAAATTGTATCTGCGACTGCTCGTCGCTGCCGGTGGAAAGACGACTGGTTCTTTTCTCGCTCAAAGGCTAAGTAAGCTATTCAGCGAGGAAACTCAGCCATCGTTCTTGGCACGATAATTTAAGCTTAGTTTAATTTTTTTTAATTTGGTTATAAATATTGTATATATTTGAATGTTATGGTGGTGGTTACAAAACTGGAATCAATGGAAAAAGTCTAGAGGAGGCCTTTATCAGTAGTATTCAGAAACCAGTGATTTATATAAAGGGGAAAATTATTGTAATACCTACATATGTAGTAGTTTTATTTCAATTTATTTAAATACATAACAATAATTTGAAATTAATGTTATGGTTCTGTTTAATTTTTAAGATTCATTCATTGATTATTTAAATATTTAAATGTCATAATATGTTTTATTTTAATAATGTTCATTGTTAATAATAATAACGATAGTACAAATAAAGTACAATTTACAAAAGCAAATAATTGTAATTTTTTATTTTGAAAATAAAAGGCTATTTTATAAATTTTAATTATTTTATAATTATAATTTTATGCTATTATAAATATGATATGCCATATTCGACACACTTGGGAAGCGCGTTGGCGAGAAAGGGGTTACAATGAGTACATTGTACTTCAACGATACAAGACGTCTTTGTACATTTATCTTGTTAATGGCCCTTTCGTACAATTGTGTCTTTTGCTGTTGATTAATACCTTAGGTCAAGTAATTTAAATATTATGTTCGTAGTGTAGTAGGACTCTTTAGACGGAGTGACGCGATGAGAAACATGCAGAGAGTTAATGAATGGTATTGGCTCAGAACTGGGCTTTAGAAATCTATAGAAGAGGACAACTTATTCACCTATAAAACTTTTATTTAAAGTAACCTGTTGAACAATAAATGTTTTGGCTTTTTAAATATACAAGTTTCCTGGGCCATCCTAATCCATTGATCTTTATGGAGAGATGCTCTCACGAGGTCGTCACTTTATTTAGTGAGGTTCCGCTCTGCACTTCACTTACTAGCACGAGACAGTCACTCGAAAACTTTTCTTCCCCATCGAATGTCAGTTCTTCGAGCTATATAGATGGCCCGGTTGATCAGGTTCTATGGCAGGTAAAATCTTTACAGATTCTATGACATATATTATAAAGTCCTAAAATTAAAAATTCTGTTCAACAGACTTCAATATTAATAAAATGAGAACATCATCAATGTAATCGAAGTCAATTAAATGCACATTATTAAGAATAACTCAAAAACTACTAGTCAGATCTTAATCAAATTTATACGGGACTATATAAAAAACACAAGCTTTCAAATAAGAAAAGAATAATCTAAATCGGTTCAACAAGAAAAAAGTTCTGTAGTAACACACATAAAAATATACAATCGAATTAAGAACCACTTCTATTTTTTAAATTGGTTTAAAAATGAGGTTGATTTGTTACTGCACTAACTTTGCAAACGTATTTTATTGTAATTTGAATGCCTCGAAATTCTTCTTACCTTTTTTATGAAACATGGAAATAAATCAGCATCATCCTCATTTGACGACAATACTGTTAAAAATGAGAAAACAATGATAAATGCCATGTTGAATAGTATCGGCAAATAAAGAAATGAACGTAATGTCGTCATCGGTAAGCTTGTCAAGGCAGAACTTGCACAACTTACCTAGTATACTTAACATTATGCTAGTTGATAGAGCCCTTTTCTTTCTAGGAGTCAGTCTGAGTAAGTTCTCCTCTTTTACCAAATTTTGTCACTAAATGGGCAGGCTCTGCTGTGCTTTGTGTAAAACATACAGAGAGAGATATAATTACAGCCTATGAGGCAATTCATCTTAAGTGTCAGAGTAACTTATTTATTTGACGCTTTAGATGTCCATGGACTGCAGAAACCATTTATCATCAGGTAAATGGTTCATTTGACACTTACCAGTTTTAAAAAAAGACACTGTTTTTTGTGTAGTGATCGACAAGGAACAGGTCAAGCCAAATTTCTTACAAAACGAAATAGTATTACGTTTTATATATTGTTACGAGCTTGAGGTTCGTGACAATAAAAATTGCCGATAAAATTACCTAAATTAACACTTTAATTTACTTTAAACAAATTAAATCTTAAAACACTAATAATTAAACACACTAATTCACTTAATTTCGCTCCGAAGCTTCGCTCGTATCGCCAATTCAATACTACCTCGATCGCATCTTGCAGCGCCTACTTATATAAATTAGCAAAATATCCAGAATGTTCAAGTAAACACGCGCAAGGTACCGAGAATTCGAGTTTTAAACTTCAAGAAGTTTAGTTCTTCGGTTCGAGACTAGATGGCGCTAGTGCGCCGATTTGAGACATTGGAGCGCGTAACACTGCCCCCTCCTAAGACATGCTCGTCCCGAGCATTATCGGTCCCATAATAACGCGCTAGGCGATCCACATGGACGATCTTAGGAGTCCCTCTTGCGCTCTTCTGTATCCGGTAGGTTACATCGTTGATCCTGGTCACAATCCGGTACGGGCCTTCCCATTTAGCCTGAAGCTTAGGAGATTTCCCTTTGCTGCGGACTGGATTGTGCAACCACACAAGTGAACCTTCGTCGAACCCTTTGTTGTTTATTTTGCGGTCATACCGGGTTTTCATCTTTTCAGACATTTGCTGGCCCGATTGTCTGACGTGCTCATAAACGTCATTCATTTTGTTCCGCAAGTCATTTGCATAATCGGTTATACTGCGTGGAGCATCAGGTGGTATCCCGGTGATCAGGTCTGCAGGCAGCCGTAATTCTCTTCCAAAGTTTGCGAAAGCTGGTGTCACTGTTGTACTTTCGTGAACAGCGCTTCGATATGACAACAAAAACGGTTGTATGTGCTTGTCCCAATCTCGTTGCCGATTGTCTACAACTTTTGCTAGGTACCTCTCCAATGTCTGATTAAATCGTTCTACCATTCCATCAGATTGCGGGTGATAAGAAGTCGTTCTTGTTTTATGAGTACCCATAACTCGGCAAGTTTCCTGGAATATTTGAGACTCAAAATTCCTTCCTTGATCGCTGTGAATCTCTAAGGGTACACCAAAACGACAGAAGACTTCATGAACTAGCTTATCAGCAACTGTTGAAGCTTCTTGAGTTGGAATGGCGAAGACTTCTGGCCACTTAGTGAAGTAATCCATCACAACCATGAAATACCTGTTACCGCTTTCACTCTCCGGAAACGGCCCCGCCACGTCAATGGCTATTCTCTCCCATGGTGCACCAACATTGTACAACTTCAATGCACCTCTACTACGAGTCTGAGGTTCCTTTACAGCCGCACAACTTGTACATTTGCGACACCAGTCCTCGACATCGTTTCGACAGTGGACCCAGTAAAACCGTTCTTGGATCTTCAGTAGAGTTCGTTTAACTCCCAGATGGCCTCCTGAATAATCATTATGGTACAGCTGTAGAACATCCGGTACTTTAGCTTTAAAGACAACCATTTGTAAATGACAGCTGTCTCCCCGAACATTTTCCCATTTACGGCACAGAACTCCATCCTGAAGCAGCAAGCTGTCCCACTGGGCCCAATAGCTTTTAGTGGTCGAACTCATCGCTGAGACGCCGCTCCACTTGGGCTTGGGAGCACTGGCCTTCATCCATTCCAGGATCGGCTTGATGTCCGGATCTTCCTGCTGTGCACGTTGTAAGCTGTCCTTCCACTCGTTGCTGAGGTGGTCTGCCCTGAGCATCCTCACGGATACCACTTCCTTACTCTCTTGCCTAGTACAATGTTTGCAACCTTCAGGACAAGGTCTTCTTGACAATGCATCTGCGTTGCCATGAGATTTCCCGTTGCGATATTCGATCTCGAAGTCGTATTCCTGCAGTAGTTCAATCCACCTCGCAACTTGTCCTTCTGGATTTTTAAACTGCAATAGCCATTTTAGTGCAGCATGGTCAGTTCGTAAGTGAAATTTTCGCCCCAGAAGATATTTGCTAAAATGCTGCAACGACTTTACCACAGCTAGCAATTCGCGTCTTGTGACACAGTAGTTCCTTTCCGGTTTTGACAACGACTTGCTGAAGTACGCTATCACGACCTCTTGGTCACCATTCCGTTGAGACAACACACCGCCAAGTCCTATATCACTTGCGTCTGTGTCAACTATAAATTCTTTGCTGGCATCAGGGTATCCCAAAATAGGTGTTTTGTACAGACGGTCCTTGAGCTCCTGGAATGCGATATTGCAACTTTCATCCCAGCAGAAATGTCGCTTCTCCTCGGTTAGCTTGTGCAGAGGTTTGGCTATATCTGCAAAGTTCTTCACAAATCGCCGGTAATAGGAGCACAAACCCAAAAATGCTCTAACCTGCGTCTTGTCTTTTGGAACCGGCCAATCCTTGACAGCGGCGATTTTCTCTGGATCTGTGCGGATACCTTGTTCCGATACTACAAACCCCAAAAAGTTAACTTGCCGTTGGAATAGTGAACATTTCTTCGGGCTCAACTTGAGGTTGGCACTCTGAATCTTTATGAGCACGCGTTCCAGGTTTTGAAGGTGTTCCTCAAACGTACGGCCTACGATGATGATGTCATCCAAGTAGACCAGACAGGCATCGCCAATTAGCCCGGTAAGTACAAGTTCCATCAGTCTTTCAAACGTTGCTGGAGCATTGCACAACCCAAACGGCATTACTTTAAATTGCCACAGACCCTTTCCCGTCGAGAACGCAGTTTTCTCCTTGTCCTTAGGGTCAATTTCAACTTGCCAGTAGCCACTTTTTAGATCCAGCGTGCTAAACCACTTTACTCCTGTAAGCATGTCCAGCGTGTCATCAATTCTTGGCAAGGGATAGCTGTCCTTCTTCGTGACGTCGTTCAGACGGCGGTAGTGAACACAAAACCGCATGCTGCCATCCTTCTTCTTCACCAGCACCACTGGTGAACACCATGGACTAGAGGAAGGTTCAATAACACCATCCTTCACCATTCCTTCAATCATGGTTTCCACTTCCTTTTCACGTGCTACCGGCAATCTTCTTGGCCGCTGACGGATAGGCAATTCTTCTCCTGTGTTTATTTTGTGTTGAACTAAGCCAGTCTTTCCTATGTCAGCATCGTTTGATGAGAATACATCGGCGTACTTGAGTAACAACTTCTTCGCCTTGACCAATTCGTTCGGGGAGAGAACACTCCGACAGTCTTCCAAAAGTGTGGTCACTCTCGTTTCTGCATCCTTGCTGGGGGTCCCACTCGATATATTTTGGCACCGACGTAACCAATCCACTTCCTCACAAGTACCAATCAGTGTGCCTTTTTCTATAATCTGGTCCCGGTCGCAAAGGTTCAGCACACGTACTCCTGAGATGTCAGTGGTCCTAACCAAGGTTCGAGCTACTTTCCATGGAAGGTCATTGTTTACCCTTTCCACAAGTACACAACGGTGAGCTTGCCCAGCGTTTCGAGGAAGACTAACCGGAACAATCGTTTCCGATCTCGGCGGAAGAACAGTCTTCTTAATGCTGTACACGTTCCCTGGTAACGCACCTTCCATAAAAAGTTCCTCCTGTCCACATTTCAAAACACCTTGCTTAATATCGATCTCACAACAATTATTCCTCATAAAGTCTAGGCCTAGGATGCAGTCGTCCATTATATCAGCCACGATGACATTATGCAGGTAGATCACGTTGCCTAGCTTCAACTCCATCTCCTTCTCTCCACGGACGGGTATACGCTGACCGGTAGCTGTTACCAAATTAATGCGTTCTCGGTTGTATGCGGAGTCCCCAAGAAACTGACTTATAAGTTGGGAACTAACAACCGTACGAGAGGCTCCAGTGTCTATGGTCAGTTTACACGGCATGATTTTATCCCACTTCTGACACCAATTGTTACGAGCTTGAGGTTCGTGACAATAAAAATTGCCGATAAAATTACCTAAATTAACACTTTAATTTACTTTAAACAAATTAAATCTTAAAACACTAATAATTAAACACACTAATTCACTTAATTTCGCTCCGAAGCTTCGCTCGTATCGCCAATTCAATACTACCTCGATCGCATCTTGCAGCGCCTACTTATATAAATTAGCAAAATATCCAGAATGTTCAAGTAAACACGCGCAAGGTACCGAGAATTCGAGTTTTAAACTTCAAGAAGTTTAGTTCTTCGGTTCGAGACTAGATGGCGCTAGTGCGCCGATTTGAGACATTGGAGCGCGTAACAATATGTATATTACGTTTTGTGGAACTGTGGTTCGTTAGCCTTTATTGCAAGTTGACCGTTGCAGTATACTGCAAGTAACGATGCCAAACTATTTCATGAGAAATTGCACAGCGCTGGTGCAGTTTGTCGGCCACTGAATTAGGAACTTTAACATATCCCTTTAAAACACTTAATCCTACGGCATGACTCATTTCACTTTTCTTTACTTACAAACGGCACAAATAAAAGCTTCATTATGCATCACCTTCGTCACACGTAGGGACGTAGAGACAGAAGAGAGGAGAGCTCTTCCAAACTCTATTTTTCTTCTTAGGAAAGGCACGTTGGAATATACAAAATGTTCCTCCTGTTTTCATTGACCTCCTTTTTATTAGCACGGCATAGAGAATACTTATCTCCACAGTTTAAAAAAAATACAATAGAGAGGATACCTGCAGAGATTTTTCAACATTCAGTCTGTTTTCAAAGGAATGAACCATTTATTATTATTAAAAATACGTTTGAAAACCAAAACTTCAATTTCTAACACTGCATGAGTAAACATATTAGAAATCTAATATTTAGAAAAAACATTTACTTTTCTGTTACTACGTCTCCGTTAATATTTCTTCGTTCCAAAGGTGTGACTGGTATTGTTCTTATTAAAAAGAGAAAACTCACAAAAGAATAACTCAATAAAATCTTATTCAATTCATTTTATTTCATTTTGTTTCTTCCCTAGTATTGTACATACATCTCGTATATATTGAACATACATACACATATTTTTATACTGAATATACCAATAATGAATTAAAAGAAAAAATAAAGCAGTCTAAACTTTTCCGATTATTTCTTGATTTCTGTGTGGCTATGCACCATTTTCGTAATGAGGTGATCGCAGGCATACTGTGTTTTCAAATATAATATGGTACACATAATATATAAACACTTGCGTAATGGTGGCTTCGGAGATTTCACTACCCCAAATTATCCCGACATAGACGACGGGAGGAAATTGAACCAGGAGTTGGAGAGCAGCATATTCCTTATAACAACTTAACAACCTAACAAAAAGAAATGGGATAATATGATTACGTATTATGTAAACTTTGAAAGGTTATAATTATAACGATGATAATGATGAGATTGAATATTCATAAAAGATTAATGTTGTTTCCACACATAATATTAAATTTGCTTTAAATATTGTAGTTCTAAAACGTAAGCCTGTGATCGTGCTCGTATGTTTCCCAAAACTACAAACCGCAGTCGGGGCTGGTGAAACGAAACAATAACGGGATTACAGGAACCGCACCTAGTAGTATAATTCTAAAATTATATATGTATATATATATATATATATATATATATATATACAACACGTAACATAATTAGCGCACTTGAAGAAAGTAGTTTGTTCAGAATCGTTTACTGAATCGATTGCTATCATTTTTAATATTGGTAATTTTTTTATCCCAAAAATAATTAAAACTACGTAAATTACAGTCGCACTAAATCTGTATAGTCAAAACAAACTGAAATGGACCGTAACTTAAGGCAATAAGACTTTTAAGAGTGCAGTTTTATTTGTATTATTACTAATTCTGTCATTCAATAAAAATAAAGAAAAATGAACTTTATTTCAAGCACCACAACATTCTTCCGGAATTAGTATAACTAATTTGATAAATAATCAGTTCATAAAAATTTTTAACTAAAAATTCAGTGTATGTATTATGAGTATAACATAATATACTAATTGGCGTGTCTGAGGGTGTGCGTTAATTACGTTATATATTGTACATATATATCAAAAATTCTCAAAAATTAGGTAATTTTCACAGTCGGCATGCAACCCGACTATTTAATACTAGACAACTGCGACTTGCACGTGCTAGATCCTTGCTGTATTTATATTGTGGTTTGAGAGTGGATGGGTCGCGTTTTGGTTAGTGTAGAGGACCGAAGACCCTTTTTACTGGAAACGAGGCACTTCCCCTCAGTCCTAAGGGTTGACAGCGCCACAGCATTTTGTTTTTTTATTCGGTAAAAAATATAAATCTGTTGGCCTACAACATGCACTTACAACCCAGTGGACTTTATCTTCGTTTTTTATCCTTATTTAAAAAAATTGATCGCGGATTTGATCCGCACCGACACAAATTATTATTTTTTTATTTGCAATTTAAGTGCTGATTTACCACGTTATCGTTACAGCTTATTAGAGTCCTAGGTTTATTAGAGTCATGGGGGGAACATTTTCCATAGTTGAATAATTGCCAAGCTTGGCAAGCGGGATGGCAACCACAGTTATTTTATTTTTACTTGTCTACGAGTCCCGCGGTATGATATGGGATAGTGTATATTCTTACACCGCCACTACACCGATTTACCACGTGCTTGGCGGTTAAGGAAAACTTCGCATGGAATGTTTGAGAACATGCAAAGTTTACGCTAATTACTAGCGCACTAATTATTTCTGTGGCGGCGCTGTCGTCGCGCCACAAGCGAAAAATACACCGAAGCCTAAATCACGTTATCAACATTCCGAATCACAAACAGTATATATAGAACATCTCCGAACTATCACACGGAGTGTCGGCCGCTCCCCGGGCAGAACACCTTGCCCGGCGGGAGATCTCCCCTTTTCCTACCACGGCCACATTTCATAATACTTTCAAAAATGAGGAAGAACACTTAACTTGGGGCTAATCGTTAGAATGAGAAAATATTCTGATATATTCTATCATTAAAAATATTTACCGAACTTTTACAATTCTTCAATGCAAAGCCATTTCAGGAGTTAGAGCATTGATACATTTCCTGTTTAACGATCCTTGAAATTTAAGGGTCTTCAAAAGTCATATTATCTTCACAAGTACATCTATATATTTCACTCAAAGTTATATAGTTAGCTAGAACTTTGTTCAAGATTTTTAACTTATGCATTTTGGGAAAATAATCATACATTATCCTGCAAGTTTAATACCATAACAATATTAATGTGTTCAGGTTTCTAAGCATGAAGTGTTTGCTGATCCCAATAAGGACGCATTATGCTGTCAGATGCAAATATTGCAGTCTTTAATAACGGTTATTCATCCTCACAACGGTGTTCTACGGATAATTCGCAATAGAATGGGCTCCACTTTACCTGCCAGGTTTATTGGTAAATTTTTTGTTATATAACTGAAATACCATTCAACCATAAAGTCTACTTGATGGTAGGTGGCTTCTGCAGTCCAAAAATGGCTACACATGCGTTGTCACCTCCGAAGATTCAGAAATGGCTGACTGCTAACCTGTAATTACTCTATCTATACCATTCGGTTCGGGACACAACAATGTGAGCACTACTATATGGCAGTAGAAATAGGTAAGAGGGTTTTAACTATATACGACAGTACAGTAGCCTAATGGATGTGTACCGACCGCAAACCCAAAAAGGAATGGTTTCGAATCCACTATTTGACTGCTGTCGTGAACCATTCCTAACACAAACATTTTACGCTTACCATGAGTAGTTAAAGGGAAAACTAGTACCTCAAGTTAATAGCATTGCTAGTTACTTTTATTTTAAAACTAGTACCTCAAGTTAATAGCATTGCTAGTTATTTTTATTTTAAAACTAGTACCTCAAGTTAATAGCATTGCTAGTTATTTTTATATTAAAACTAGTACCTCAAGTTAATAGCATTGCTAGTTATTTTAATTTTAAAACTAGTACCTCAAGTTAATAGCATTGCTAGTTATTTTTATTTTAAAACTAGTACCTCAAGTTAATAGCATTGCTAGTTATTTTTATTTTAAAACTAGTACCTCAAATTAATAGCATTGCTAGTTATTTTTATTTTAAAACTAGTAACTCAAGTTAATAGCATTGCTAGTTATTTTTATTTTAAAACTAGTACCTCAAGTTAATAGCATTGCTAGTTATTTTTATTTTAAAACTAGTACCTCAAGTTAATAGCATGGCTAGTTATTTTTATTTTTAAACTAGTACCTCATATTAATATTATTGCTAGATTTTTTATTTTAAAAAACTTACTCAGGCGGCTCCTAGGATAAAAGGAGTCCTAGCACCTCGTACGGTATCACGAGATCCATGGGCTGAACCGACATATACATAAGATACTCGATTAGTCGTTACTAAAATAGTTACCAAAAATATAAGAAAAATTGCACGCAAACATAATATACTCTAGTCCAAAAATAAATGATTAATGAAAATGAATCCATATAAGTATTTCTTGTGCAATATCTTTATATTTTTTTAAATGTGTATATGAGAAACACAAGCTGTTTTTGTAAATTTATATACATAGAATGTCAACATTTCTCAAGAAAAGTTTTGACTTACATTTGAATATTTTCTTTTCTTTCGGTTTGTTAACATTGTCAAGTAAAATATGTTCAAAGTAGAGACGAGAGAGTTCACTTTGATAACAGATTCGAGTGAATACGGCAGAACTTTACAAATATCTATTTATTTTTAAAATTTCAGGCCGATTTCGGTAACGGTGTTCATTCTTAGCGAAGGCTAGCCATCTGCGCAGTTCATGATTATAGTGCTCGAGTGTAATACACTAGCTATTCCCTCACTCTCATAGTCCATTGGACGGCATTCTGATACCACCAGAGAGAGTTTTGACATACCAACGGATATACCTGCTTTCTGAGGCACGGGAATACAAGCACCTCCAACTTCATGACACCGGACTGTTACTGAAAATTTCGCGACAGGTAAACCTAACTATAATTATAACAACTGATTACGGCTACATTCGGGATTCGAATCAAAGGATTAGCAGTCACGCTTATGATCACTAGACCAACGAAGCATTCAAAGACTGACTCTTAAAACTATAATGAATAAATACAACTAGAAAAATAAATTTTACTAGCTCCTGAGATATATTTGGATGGGAAAGCAATTGCGATCTAATACATAGTTATGAGTTTCAGGAAACCGAGGTAGGTAAATAGCAGTGGCATACTTTATTATCGTTCAAGGGGTGAAAATCTTTTCGTGCAAAATATAAAATGTTTGAACTTAAAGCTCAAATAATAATGGTAGAGAAATTGTACCTACTAAGATTTTTAGAATAAGCCGGACTTAAAATAAAGAATACATTAAAATTGAACTAGTTATTATCTTGCGATTTAATATATCAAAATTATTTTAGATCCCATGTGGCTGCGTTTTATAGAAGTGATTACTCCATTAATGGTTATCGCAAAATACTTTTAAAAAAATCAGTTAAGCAAAAGAATTTTCTAAAGTCTTTTCACGTATAGCTCCCTACGCCTACAACAGATTTCATTTTAGACATATAGTTATTATTTTACTTATTACAAGTCATCAAATAAAAATCATCAATAGTCAAAACAAACCACAGAATCAAAGAGTATAATCACTACGTTTTACACGGAATCTTAAGTAAGAATATACATATGTATGAATTAATCTGTACACAGAAGATTCAATAAGTGAGTTATAAGTAGAGGTATTCGTGACCACACAACACGTTGAATATTAAATGAATTTGTTATATGAAGCGCGTTTCACAAAATTTAACTAAAAGCAATAATATGTTTCAAGCGGCCGGAACTATTTGCCACGAAAACCTCGTACGCATTGACTACAAATTAATGTTTTATATACATATTCTTAAACTTCAATGCAACATTTTCTTCGATTAACCTCTAAAATAGTAAAATAGAATACAGTAAAAAGTAGATTCAGTGGTTTAATTAACTTAAAACAAAGCCCCTATGATCAATAGAAACAGATATAAAGATTGCCGTTATTCATAACTACATTTTTTGACGTGGTGGAGCCATACCACAGCTATATTAGTAGTATAGTTGTAGCAGGAATGGGTCGGCTCGACCGGGGAAGGACCACGCTCTCACTGAATACCAGCGTGAAATAGTAGCTTAATGCTGCTTTTTCGTATGGTGAGTGTAGAGAACCGGAGACCCTTTTTACTGGAAACCAGGCATTCCATCTTAGTCCTCAAGGGTGACAACGATCTGCATTTTGATTCGTAATCGAGGATAGATGTAGATGTCTATGGGCCACAGCAACCACTTAACATCAGGTGGACTTTGTGCTCGTTTGTCACCCTATCCTATAAAAAAAACATAATAATACTGGTACTTATGGCTTTTACTATAGCTGGGTTTTTTCATAGAGCAGACTGTATGTAAAATACACTTATAATTCGATTTCAACTCAATATTTTAAGTAATTATTAAAGTTGTGTCAGTTCTTTCAATAGAGAAACGGCTTTAAGAGGTGGCTCCTTAATTTTAGCTAATAAATTATTATCATGTAAAGAACGTAAAGATATTGTGAGCCTCTCTGTTGAGCGAACTGTAGAAATGGCATGTGTTGAGTTTGAGCACCTCATTGTTGTGAGCCTTTACAGACCCATTTTCTTTATATGATACTATTGAACAAATTATGGAAGAAGTTTTCGCTAAGCTTAATAAACAGAATAAATCTGTTGTAATATGTGGAGACTTTAATATCAATCTCCTAGAAACTTCCTCCACCAATATTAAATTTAGATCATTGTTTAAATCTCATGGTCTCTTTAATTTATTTTTGGAGCCAACACGTATTGCTGAATCTAGTGCAACATGTATAGATAACATTTTTACAAATGTTAAGCCGTTCAATAAATGTATAATTCAAAAATTGAGCTGTGATCACTGTGGACAATTAGTTTCATTACCTTATGTTCACAAAAAGCAAATAGATAAAAAAAGTAGTGTTTGTTCCAGTAAATGCACATCGCTTGAACAAGTTTAGAAGTAACATACTCGTAGTAAAGAAACTTCCATTACTTTCATACCAAAATAAAATTTTTTGTATGGAACATTATTTAAGCTTATTTGCAATGAATTTAATAATACTTTTACTTCTAAAACATTCTCCTTAAACAACCTCAAATCATTTAATGAATGGGCAACAGTAGGAGTCCATAAGAGTTGACAAAGGTTATATGAACTTTACAATGAAAGGTCATATAATCCTAGCGTCAAATTTAGAAAATATGTAAAAAATATTCCAAAATATTTAAAATCGTGTGCTCCTTAGCCAAGTCATTGTATTTGAGCAACAAAATAATGACTGCTTCTAATAAAATTAAAATGACATGGAGTATAATTAATAGTGAAACTGGTAAGGTCAACTCTCGCAATTCAAACTACCAGTTAAGTTTCAACAATAAATTAACTAAATCAGATCAGGACGTTGCAATGGTTTTTGAGAAATATTTTACTGATATTTCAATCTTAACCACTAAATCACTGAATTCTTCTCCTGCCGTCGCCGATACATTACTTAAACAAAATGTAAATGTGTGTACAAAGAATTTTACATTTCATAAAATGTCATGAAAAGATATTGTAAAATGTTTTAAGACTATTGATATTAAAAGAACTGCCGATCTGTGGGGGATTTCTTTTAAAGTTATTGCGTCTATAATAGATGCGATCGCACCTCAACTATCTATTATTTTTAATACTAGTATTGAATCTGGTGTGTTTCCTGATTTAATGAAGCATAGTAAAGTAATACCTTTATTTAAATCTGGTAGTACATTGGACCCCGCTAATTTTAGACCTATATCTGTACTGCCAACACTTAGTAAAATTTTTGAAAAAATTATTCTTGATCAAATGTTAAATTAAATGTAAATAATTTACTTCATAAAAATCAATTTGGTTTCACAACGCGTCGCTCGACAACTGATGCTGGTGTTGAGCTGATTAAATATATAATTGATGCATGGGAGAATTCACAGGATGCTTTGGGTTTATTCTGTGACATATCCAAAGCCTTCGATTGTGTTCACCATGAAACATCACAGGAAACTTCAACACTACGGTGTAAGAAGCGATGCTCTTAAATTAATTATTTCATATTTAAGTGACAGAACGCAAAAAGTTGTCATTAATAGTATGAGTTCTTCCAGGTCGATTGTACAAATGGGCGTGCCAGTAATTCATTCTTGGGGCGATGTATACGCTTTTACAACAAAATCCCAGAAAATATACAAAATTTGTCATACACAAAATTCAAAAATGTTATTAAACTAAGTTTGTATAAAAAGGGTTATTATAATATTAAGGAATTTATGGATGATAATAACCCCTGGGAAGGGTGATCGCTACCAAGTTATTTCTAATTTGTCTTGTGTTGTTTATTGTAAACATAATTGTAAGCTATTATTGGAAAAAAAATAGTCCCGCTGGGTTTCTTGCTGGTTCTTCCCAGGACAGAGGTTTTTTTTGCGAACCAGTGGTAAAATGAAAAAAGTGACTTTCAATAAGTATTGTTATAATCTACATTGAATAAAAAAAGTTTCTGTTTCTGTTTCTGTTTCTGTAATGATGCGCTGATTAGAAAATAGTATTTATTGGAAGAGAATTTAACTGAATATATATGTATTATACTTTACGTGTTAGAGTCGCTGCAGATATATTGCTGCAGCATGAATAGATCAGCTTGATCGGGATAGACAGGAATGTAGAGAACCGTATACCCTTTTGCTGGTAACGAGGCGTTGCATCTTAGGCCTCAGGGACGACATTGTATCTGCATTTTGATTTTTATCGATGATAGACGCAGATGTCTAAATCAAGAATGCAATGATAAATAAACAAGATGTTGGGCGTATTCAATGTACAGGGAAAAGGAATAAAGTGAATGTGGTTTATACATTCAATTGAAAAAATCGGGGTACCCCTTCTTTTTATATTTTATTCCAGTAGTCAAAATAACGACCGGTTATTTATAGAGCAGTTGAGTGATAGCTTTATCATGATGATAATTGTGTTCATGATGGAACAGCAGGGCAATTTTGTTAAAAAAGTCCCGCTGGCTTTTTTCTGGTTCTTCCCATGACAGAGTCTTTTTCCAAGCCAGAGGTAAAGTAAAACATTATTTTTAATAAGAATTACATACGAGATCCTTATTAAATAAAAAGTTACTCTATTCTATTAATCGTAGTCGTTTATGTTTTATCGTTACAGTATCGATTATAAAATATTGGCAACTTTATTACTGGCAACACCAGTCCGCCCCTCTCCGTGCGCAACCTAAGAGAAGTGGAAAGGGGAATGTTATAAAATATGGTGCATCGCGATTATAAGAGGTTCACACGCGTCGAATTAGTCTCAGTGTAGTTAAGTGTCGTGAATACAAAAAACTGTAATAATAAGTGATCTGTACAAATACTAATTGAATAAATAGATTGTGTCGTCAGTTCATATTATTCGTATTTACGATAAAAATCTTTCTTTGTGTTAACAAAACAAAGAAAGACATAACATATTCATTTTTGTTGCAACTTGCAGTACGTCAATTTTATAAAGAAATAAGTACTAAATATAAAATAAATATATGTAAGGCAATGTATTTCCATATGAATATCTAATTTTAGGTTACAACGTATTACCATTATGAAAAGAAAAACATAACACAGGTGTAGATATACCTACCGGAAAACACTTTTCACCAGAGTTATTGTTCTCGTGCGATAATAATCAATGGAGTAACTTACATGCAGCTGACGTCGGTATTTCGATAAAATATTGGCACATTGCCCATCAGGTACACCCGAGTGGTTGTCAGAAAAGTCCATTCATGAGTAAATTCAATCCATACCATTTGGTAAAAGGTCAAATTATCTAACAAACTCTTTTTAGTTTATTTTTATAACATTTTTCATCATAACAAAAATATTTATTGTGTTGTTAAATAATACGACACCGCCTAGAGGCGGTAAGAATATCTCCTACCCTATATCGTCCCGTGGATGTCGTAAGAGGCGACAGAGGGAAAGAAACCAGGAGATGGGCAGCAGTGTCGTCCTGATAACAAATAATAATAAGAAACTCGTTGCCAACCCACTTGCCACGCGTTACAACTTGGTAGGTAGGTGGGTGAATAATGTGATAGTCTAAAGATAGACTGGTGTGTGGTGCGACTAGTGCTAGTATTCAAGACAGGTTATTAAGAGAGGATAATATAACATGAAAGACTGCGTTGGACATCTGTCACGCGGCTGTAATTTCGAAGGTCCACTTGAAAAATATACGACGTGAGCAGTCAATTTACATGCAAATAATTACAGTTATAGCAACTACACCACAATGAGGCAATCTATGGGCCTGACCTACTTTCAGCAGTGGAATTTGATAAGCTTTTACGGTAAATACTAGAAGGTGAAATCGATTATAAATTTATTCATATCAATCAAATGCGCATATTTGAGGTAGCAGTCATCATCTGTATCATCAACAGCTTTCATAAAAGTTTACGTGGAAGATTAATGTTCTTGTACTCAACACACGGGGCAGGCAGTTGCATCGCTAAACCGCTCTTCTGTACCTCATACCCATTACGAGTCTGGAATTTTGGATTTAGTATTTTAGGTTACTTTTTCAGGCAGCTGTCGGGCGCCAAAGCCTTTTTTGTAAATAAGTGGCGCTGCGTGCAGGTGAAGCTGGCACGTGGAACAAAAGTTGTTCTCCCTTGCACAGCTTACATATCAATATTACGCAGCAGAGTTTAAATGAAATAACCATTTTTTGGTTTCGCAATGATGCATCAATCGCAAATATATCACGTTATAAATAATGGTCATTACTTGTCTAAATAACGGTCATTAGCCATGGCTCAACGATAAAAGCAATAAAATAACTAACATACGAAACTTCTAATATTTTTTCAGGACATGATATGTCTCGTAACATTGAAGTGACAAAAAAACTTACAGTTTACCTTTTTTTTATGGGAAAAGAGTAACAAGAGAGCACACAGTCCACCTAATGGTAAGTGGTTGCTGTGGCCCATAGATATCCACATCTATCCTCGTTTGCAAATCAAAATGAAAATGCGTTGTAAGCCTTGAGGTCTAAGATGGAATGCCTCTTTTCCAGCAAAAAGGGGCTCCGGTTCTCTACACTCACCATACGAAACACAGCAGCATTAAGCTGCTATTTCACGCTGGTATTCTGTGAGAGCGTGGTCCTTCCCCGGTCGAGCCGACCCATTCGTGCTACAACTATACAATTAACATAGCTGCATCATGGCTCTACCACGAATGCTGATGGTAAGTGGCTATTGCAGCTATTCAAAAAAGGTGTGCTGTAGATGCATCGTGAAATTTAAAAAAATATGATGGTGTGCCTCACATTCACTTTGAATCGGAATGAGCGGCAGAAGTAAGTAAGAGGGTGGTATAAACCCTAATTGGGGACTCATATGCAGAAAGTGGGTCTACCACATAGTAATGGTAGAGACATGCTGCTGCTACGTTTCATAAGTAAGATATTCACTTCACCAACATACATTGTGAATACGTGGTACATTTTTATACATGGTAGAGCTACGCTGCAGCTATCTAATTTTTGTAGCACGAATTGGTCGGCTGGATCGGGGTTGGACCTACTCTCACAGAATACTAGCGCAAAAAAACTGTTAAATCCTGCTATGTTTTATATGGTATGTGTAAATAATTGGATATCCTTTTTACTGGAAATGCGGCATTCAATTATAGTCCTCAGGGGTGATAACGCATCCGTATTTTGGTTTTTATTCAAATATAAATGTACATGTCGATGAGACAGAGCATCCACTTACCTTCAGGTGTGTTTTATGCTCGTTTTTCACCCTTATTCTATAAAAAAGAATAAGAGTCCTTTTTGGCAACTTGAGTACAATTTAGCTATCGAATTCTAGCACAGTTAAGATCCACTGTCTCGACAAAACATAATATTGCATTGTGTGAATGTGACCTCAATTGGTTAAGCGGTTAAGAAGTTACTCGATCACTAACATGCACACTTACGATTATACAGTGTTTACAGGGTTAGGTTAAGTCGACCTAGATACTATATAGGGGTTTTAGTTTCCATCATTACCAATTGTTCCGACAATGAAATACCATACCTAAAACTAAACCGTTTTCAAGATATTGGATATTTAAGTTTTTTAAATTCCAATATTTTGTCTAGTGTACTACTGGATTTATTTTTTATGATTCTTGTATAGAAGATAAGTTATTTTATTATTTTTAACACCAAGATTTTAGGTAAATAAGCAATCTGTGTCGTAGTGGACGATTGATAGTTGAAAAAAAGAAATAAATTTGTAGAAAGTATTTTTTTTTGAGGAATGTTTAAAAATATCTATGACATGTTGCAGATGAATTTAAAAAATCTACGTCTTTTTAGCAGTTTTGAAAGTATCACAGGTAGAATTAAAAAATAACAGTGCTCATTCGTCAAATTTATCACTTGGCTTTAGCTATTGTTTAATATTTCTTTTGAGATACCATACCTAAAACTAAACCGTTTTCAAGATATTGGATATTTAAGTTTTTTAAATTCCAATATTTTGTCTATTGTACTACTGGATTTATTCTTTATGATTCTTGTATAGAAGATAAGTTATTTTATTATTTTTAACACCAAGATTTTAGGTAAATAAGCAATCTGTGTCGTAGTGGACGATTGATAGTTGAAAAAAGAAATAAATTTGTAGAAAGTATTTTTTTTTTGAGGAATGTTTAAAAATATCTATGACATGTTGCAGATGAATTTAAAAAATCTACGTCGTTTTAGCTATCCCAAAAGATATAACGATTTAGAGTATTATCGGAGCTCCTAGAAGAAGCTGAGATGAAAGTATCACAGGTAGAATTAAAAAATAATAGTGCTCATTCGTCAAATTTATCACTTGGCTTTAGCTATTGTTTAATATTTCTTTTGAAATGTGCAGGGAAACCTTCAACCTTCATGTTGAAACCACATGTGTCGAATCAGATTGAGTGCTATATTATCCAGTAAGTCGGAAAAATCTTTTCTTAAAAAGTTTTCGTAATGTTCACCATTTAAATTGTCAGGTAGAAAGTAAAGCAAATCAATCAAACAAATCTATAAAATATTCGGTATAATGTGTATACATCCATTAAAGGTGAACGTAGTTCTTTCGGGGCCCAGTAATGAGCGTGGTGTTAATTGGTTATACCGTCTTTAATAAATTTAGACTCATAAAAATATAAATTTCTTTGCAACTTTCCGCTAAACATATAAAATGATGTGTCTTACCTGGATTGAAGCGCACCTCCCGCCCTCCCTCAATTGCATACACTAACTCCGTCACCACTAGACCAAGCACCACTACTCTCAACACCACTATTCCAGGCAAGACACACCATCGACGATAATACGACACGTGTTTCGCCTCTACACGAGGCATCCTCAGGTAATATACACATTACGGCGGCTGACCGCTAAGTGAGCGGCGAGTCGAAACAGTTGCTATTTATACACGCTGACACAATCGCTCCCTACCAAAGTAGCGAGTGACCGCGTCGTGTGATAACAAACCTGCCAACAGTTATTATTATTGTTATGATTATTTTTAAATACTATTATTATTATTGTTTTGAGTGACCGCGCCGTGCGATAACAAATCTGCTACTAATTATTATTATTGTTATGAATAATATTTTAAATATTATTATTATTATTGTTTTATTGATATTATTGTAATTATTTATTATTATTAATCTTAAAATTATTATTAAAGATTGGCCTTAAAGATGTTTAACAAAGGTGAATTAGAAACATTTGTTTGTTCATTCAGCAGTGTATAATTACCATTATTACATTTTAAAATCTCCAACTGCTCCAGCAAACACAGTCGCAGCCCCTTATTACAGGTATGTAAGACTTCAAAGGAATGGTCGCTAGCTAGGTTGTGTCCAGTGTCCAAGAGATGTTTAACAAAATGGGATTTATCAGGATTGCAATTTCTGTACGCGGCCATATGTTCTTTATAGCGCGTCCCGAAATTGCGACCAGTCTGACCCACGTAAACGGCGTGGCATTCGTCACAAACAAGTTTATAAACACCCGATTTTTGACTAATATTTAACTTATCTTTATTATTACAAATATTCCTAAGCGAATTGTTTGTTTTGAATGCCACGTTAACGCCGTTTTTCTTAAGACTATTAGCTATTTTTTCCGATATGGGGCCTAAGTAGGTCAAACTACCCACGTACCGCCGGACACTTTGAGATCGAACCGCGTACAAAGAATTGCGAACAACATGCTTTTGTTTCTTTTTAATAAGATTATCAACGAGACTTTTTTAAAAACCATTAGAGACCGCAATTTGATAAATTATATTAAGTTCTTTTAAATAATTTTCTTTATTTAATGGAACAGTGGACAGACGGTTAATGTAACAATAAAAAGCGGCTAATTTATGTTGCCATGGATGACACGATGATGCGGGGATGACCGTGTCGGTTGTGTCATGTGTTGTCTTTCGATAAATTTGAAAAACATGTAACGACTCTTTTCTTGTTATTGTTAAATCAAGGAAATTAAGGGAGCCATCTTGTTCCAATTCAAGCTTAAATTTAATTTTTTCGTGGACTCTATTTATTTTATTAAGGAAAACATCCAGTTGTCTCCTTGTGCCTGTCCAGCAAATAATTATGTCGTCTACATATCGATAATAGTATAAGATATTTTGGTTAACAACTATATGTTGTTTTTCGAAATCATCCATGAAAATGTCCGCCATAAGTGGACTTAGAGGGGACCCCATAGCTAACCCTTCTTTTTGTAGATAGAAACGGTTATTAAACCGGAAATAATTTTGTTTCATACAGAGAGAGGTTAAATTAAGAAGATCATTTGTTTCCCCGGGATGCAGACGACGTTTTTTAAAGAGATCTGAGAGTATACGCAAACAGTCAGGGAATGGGACGTTTGTGAAAAGACTATCAACGTCTAAAGACAACAACATAGATTTAGGTGGAATACGAATATCTTTTATTTTGGAAATAAGTTCTAAACTATTTTTAAGGCTGTAAGGGGGGGTTGAAACCAGATTTCTCCCGAAGGAGGAAGTTTAATTTTTTAGCAAGGATATAAGCTGGTGCACCTATATATGAGACAACTGGACGAATAGGAACATGTTCTTTATGTAATTTAGGTAACCCATATAAAGTGGGTGCTTGAGGATTCATTGGAACAAGATTGCTCCGAGACAAGTTATGATCGGGAAAAACATATGACGACTTTTGTATACATACTTTAATATCCGAAGTAAACTTTTTGGTTGGATCAGACTCTAACAGCTGAAAGTCGTCACCTTGGATAACATCGTTAACCTTCTGGCTATACCCGCTACTCTCCATAATGACAACAGTATTTCCCTTGTCGGCCTTAGTAACAATAAGGTTATTGTCTTTTATTCTATGTTTTAGTGACATAAAAATGGGGAACTCAGGATTGCAATGGGAAGATGCGGGTGCCTCCTGAATTTCTTTAGCTAACAAACTTTTAACGATGTTATCTTTCCTCCCGATCACAACAGCCACCTCCGCGTCAACGGCTACAGTCTCTAACGATCTTTGGGAGACCGAAGGTGTTAAATTATACTTTAGGCCTTTGTGTAAAAGGGACAACTCATCCGTTGGAAACTGGACATCGGAAAGATTTTTAACACGGGGATAAAATTGGTGATATTCAGTATGTATGTCGTTATTACGTTTACGGGATGAAGAAGATACAAGTCGTTTTAACTTATGGGATTGAATTTGATATTTCTCGTAAATGGCCATTGAAGCAAGTTCTCTGGCTTTCCCATCCAAAATATCAAATTCAATATTATGTAATTTATATGAAAGTTCAGAATATAATACTTTAAGGTGGGTTTTTAAGTTATCTCTATTGGAAAACCAACGACGACATTCCTCATTAAGCCAAATATTCTGAGCTTTGGAAATGGCAACACTGGCCGCTCGACTATGTGTGTTAGAACGTATTTGGATATAATTGGGAATAACATGAAGTTGTTTACATTGCTGATTAAACCAAACATTTTGAGCCGCAATACGATGTAGCTTTGTTAATTTAACATAGAGTCTTGCCTGTTCGGCCGTGCTAGCCTTTTTAAGATACATACATAAACACTCACGCCTGTCACCCAGAGGGCTAGGCAGAGATTACGGACTTCCATTTGGCACGATCCTGACATACCTCTTTCGCCTCCTTTACATCCATATATCTACGCATACATGCTCGTCGGTTAAGGGTACTTCTAACGTGGCCCATTTTCAAAATATCGCCTATTTGGTCGACAAACTTTTTCTAGGGCGTCCCTTCCCGACTCGGCCGTTCACATCTGCCATATAAATTTGCTTTGTCACTCTTTCATCATTCATTCTTTCTACGTGACCAAACCACCGAAGCATTCCTTTCTTAATCCTGGTCACAACATCATCTTGCATACCACATTTATCTCTTATCACGCAATTTCTCACCCTGTCATTCAGATTAAACCCCAGCATATTTCGCATTTCTACAGCATTTATTCTACTTTCGTGCTTCTTCTGCCACACCCTGCTTTCACTACCATACATTAACGTAGGGACTAACACAGCATTATGAATTACCATACGTGCCTGTTTTGACACATTCTGGTTCTTCATAATAGAGTGTAGTGCCCCATTCACTGTATTCCCTGCATTTACTCGTCGTTCTATATCCCTATCATATCTACCATCCCTGCTAAATACACATCCCAAATACACAAACTCATCCACTTGCTCAATTAACTCTCCTTCTATTCTTATTTCACATACCGTTTTGCTTTCTTCTCTTTCAAAAACCATCACTTTCGTCTTACTTGCGTTCACTTTCATTCCCCTTTCTTTTAATTCCCAGTTCATTAATGTAACCATCATTTGCAACTCAGCCGCTGATGACGCAAATATGACTTGATCATCGGCATACAAAAGGCATTTGACGGTTAACTCGCCCATTCTTAAACCACATTTTTCATCTTTCAAAGTTTGCAAACACCGGTCCATAAATAGGTTGAACAGCCAAGGGGAAGCTACACAGCCCTGTCTGACACCTTTTTGGATGCCAAACCAGTCCGAGTAGACCCCATTGATCCTGACACAAGCACTAGAGTCCCTATAAAGAGACCCTAATGCCTGTATCAAACCAGCGCTCAACCCATATGAGTTCAATGTTTGCCATAACACATTCCTGTCCACTCTGTCATAAGCCTTTTCCAAGTTCATGAACGCACAAAAAACCTTCTGGTTTTTGGCCAAAAAACTTCTCCGCAATCATGCGCATGGAAAAGACTTGATCTGTGCACCCCATTCCCTTTCTAAAACCCGCTTGCAGATCCCAAATTTTTCCATCAGTTTCTTTCATAACTCTTTCAATTAACACCTTAGCATACAGTTTACCCACAATACTAAGCAAGCTGATACCGCGGTAGTTTTTGCAGTCCTGCTGTGACCCTTTTCCTTTATATATTGGTACTATAACTGCTTTACACCAGTCATCCGGTACCCGTTTTAATTCCCAACATAAATTAAACAAGGTGTACAGCAGGCCTGCCACCACTCCCTCTCCAGCCCTTAGCATTTCGAGTGATACTCTATCATATCCAGCTGCCTTACCTGCTTTCATGCTTTTCATTGCTGTCATTATTTCATCTACACTTATCTCCATACCCCTTTCCACTTCTTTCGGAATTTCTAGTTCATTTAATTCATACGACTCTTCACTCATAAACACGCTTTCAAAGTATTCCTTCCATCTGTTTAAATTCGAAACTTCATCATTCAGAATACATCCATTCTCGTCTCTTATAGCATTTATTATAGGCTGTTTTGTATTTCCCCTGGCAGTTCTTACGAGTTTCCAGAACATTTTTATGTTAGCCTGGAAATTATCAGATATCCTTCTATCATTCTTATCCATTCTTTCTTTCTTTTTCCTTTCAACAACTTCTTTTACTCTCTTATTTAGACGTCTAAATTCTGCCTTTTTTCTTTCAATCTCATCATTCATACCAGAAGAATTACCAGCTTTGGTTGCTAGTAAATCTAACCATGCTTTCTTCTTTGATTCAACTTCCACCCGTACCTCATCATCCCACCACAACGTATTACTTTTCCTTTCATTTGTTCTTTTACTTACACCACATACTTCGGTGGCGGTATCCACCAAACCTTTCTTAATATTATCCCACACAGTCTTCAAGTCTAAATCATTCATACACAACTCATTCAAACATCTAATATTTTCTCTCAGTCTACATTTATACTTCTCTTTCACATCTTCATCTTGTAACTTCTCTATTCTTATACGCTGTAACGCAGTGGTAGACACAGATGTCCGATGCCGCCAACGCTTGAAAAGACCATTAATTCGACATAAGACCAAGTAATGATCCGTCCCTACGTTGGACCCCCGGTAAACCCTTGTATCTACGACTGCGCTCCTCATTCTTTCATCCACAATTACGAAATCTATCATGCTTCTATCATCACCTCTTTCCCATGTATACATGTGAATCTTCTTATGACGAAAAAAAGTATTCGTCACAAAAAGATTCTTTTCCGCACATACGGTGAGGAGGTCTTCACCATTCTCATTTATACTTTCATCACCAAACGTTCCCAATATCCTTTCATAACCAGACCTCTTCACCCCAACCCTTCCATTAAAGTCTCCTAACATAATAATATTTTCATTTTCCTTACATTTTGTCAACACCATCCTTACCATGTCCCAAAACTGCTCTCGAATGTAAGCGGGCTTAGACGTGTCTGGGGCGTACACCCCTAGCAGGAACAGCTTCTTTAAGCCCACTTTCATTAGTATCCATAGCAGTCTCGGGCTTACACATTCATACTCTTTCACACATTGACCCATTCTTTCTGAAAGGATGAAACCGACTCCCTGGCACGCCCGTTCGGTCTCGCCTACACCAGACCAATACGCGGTATACGTGCCATGTGCAGTGGCATCCTTTCCCTTTCGTTTCGTCTCATTCACACATAACACATCTATTCCTCTGTCATTCATCATTTCGCATACTTCATCCATCTTATCATTCATTCCTCCACATACATTCAGCGTAGCCAGACTGGTTTCCGCAATCCACTTTTCGCCCCTCCGGGAGACAGAACGTGACGGGTGGCGAACCTCGTCGCCGGTTTTTCTCCCGGAGATTCTTCGCACCCCTGCCCCATTTAAGGGGCGCCGGGAACTCGGGGCCATTTCTTTTATTTCCTGAGTCATTCGAACAAGGGGGTGGTGGTAGATTTTACGCCGCTACCATACGGCGAGGAGCCGAGTCTATTTTTTCGGCTTTGTCGCTCGTTTAGCACCACCCGGGGGACACGTGTAGGGTGGGCCTAAGGTTAGGTGGTCGGAGCCTACGGACGCGAGCGACTCATCCCTTATTTTCCATTTTCCATTTCCAAATTTTGAGTACAACCTGCGAGCCTTTCATCTGAGTTTTTTCTAGGAATTCTGACAATACCCTTAATTTTTATATATGAAAAAGACTTAGATATTTTAATTACATCCGCAACATATCTTCCATAGATTTTTTTAATATTCCACAAGAGAAAAATACTTTTCACAAATTTATATCTTTTTTTAAACTATCGATCGTCTACTACCACCCAGATTGTTTATTTACCAGAAATTTTGGTGTTAAAAATAAAAAGTAACTTATTTACAAAAAATAATTTGAATAAAAACTGTTACAAAAGAAAAAATGGAAATTTTTACTACTAAAACCTTAAAACCCAATATTTAGAAACCGGTTAAGTTTGGGGTAGAACCATAATGGTCATAGTCAAATCAGTCGGTAATGATGGAAAATATAGGTAACTTCCTAAATATAGGTCGTTTTAACCTACAACCCTGTATATAAAGGTATAAAATTAGGATATTAAAACAGTTGGACGAACGTAATCAATACAGTTTATTGTTTGGAACAAACCTCATATATAGGGCAAAGAAAGAGATCAATTAGAACCCGCGTAAAAGAACACATAGCTGACGTGAAGCATCAACGTTCCGGGAAGTCTGCAGTTTGCGATCATATTCTAGATGGCCCCAACCATTACATCAGATTTGATAGACCACAAATCTATTCCAATTTGATTCCTACCAAGGATGATACGTGAGGCTATTGAAATTAAAAAAACATCCTAATTTCAATAGAGAAGGAGGCTTTTTTTTTTTTTTTTTTTGCATGGGGGAAATGCCTACGCATACCCGCCTCGCGGGGGCAAGGACGGGTTATGTCGGACTCGCACCGACTAAAACCCCATGGTGTTCCACCTTTGTCGCATATTGGCAGGGCTACGGGAACGCTTTCGCACACATCCGCGGCCCTACTAGCGCCTGCCGCCCCATGGCAGCACCTCCTCGGGAGAGGAAAATTCCTCCCCGTTCTACTTCCCAGGTAAGGCGCACCATAACACATGGCGCGCCTTCCTCCACGGCCTCCAACTACGTCTGTGCAACAGACGCCCCCGCGTCCGATGCACAAAGGCCATGGGGCCAGGAAAAACGAGCACTTAGAAGTACTAGCCTTCCCGACCCCAGCGGCGGATCTGGTCTATGGCTCCGCCGCCAACCAAGATTCGGCTGCGGAGGGTAGGGAGAGCGGCGCCTCGCAATACCGACAATCCTCTCCCCCCGCAGCCCCACCACCACCGCATCAACGGTGCGGCCCCGTTTGAGTCGCGAAGGATAGGGCGAGTGGCGCATCGCCATACCAACACTCCTCTTCCTTCGCGACTCCACCTCGCCTGCAGCGGTAGAGGGTGCGCGAGTCCCCACTCGCTGCAGTCCACCAGCACACATCCGAAGTGGGCTCCCCAAGCCCACTCGGAGCGGCCACCTCAGGCCGGCCCTTCACCTCGGGCCAGCCACGTGGGTTCCTCTTTGTTCACCGTGGGAGACCAAGCCACGGCTACTAAGCCCCCCCGCCACGACAAGGCGGGAACCCGTTCGGGGGGGGAGAGAAGGAGGCTGGGTACAACCAATTGCTTGGGATCCTATAATTAATAAAATTAAAACTAAACCCAAGCATACCACTGCAAGACTTCAAAACACAGTTAGTTCATTCTGCGTAGATCGGACCAAAGACAATAATTAAAAAAGCTGAAGGTACTCCGGGTTAACTTTGACATCGGGACGTCAGTCACCTCAGTCCTCCGTGACCATGGGTGCTGAAATGCACCCGATACGTCGGGTATTAAAAATAAAATAAATAAAAGACGATAAAATCCGTAAAAGTAGTTTTAATCAATGTATAGTGTTCGCGTAAATATAAGAAATCATTATATTAAATTCATAAACAATTTTGGCTTGTCTTTGGTCAAGAACTGGTTAAAGCAACTAATTAGATCTGAATCTAATTAGTACCGATCTTAATGACGGAAAAATTACCTCGTAAAGTGTAGGTACAAGCCGTCAAAAGTACGATGTATTTTATTTGGAAAATGAAAAGGGAACGCGACCTCAAAACCTTCGTGATTGCCAATAATTGCCAGACCACATGCGCCGGTCGAGTCGAAACTTAACGCAATGTCAGCGAAATTATGATCAATATTCAGCAACGCATTTGTTGGTAACTCTAGCATCAAAACCTGGCAATTATTATTCAGAATTGCAAATACAGTAGATGCTTCTTCTCGGCAACATTGCAAATATTTGTGGACAGAAAACAAATGAACATTAACCCTAGATCACTAACCTTATTTTACTACGCTTATTACTAACCTTCGTCGTTTCGACTACGGTGTATAAAAGGGAGGCTTCTAAGGGTTTATGAAATAAAATATTTTTATGTGTTTTACTTATTTATTACAATAATCATTTGTTAACATGTTCATAAGTTTTTTATCTACTAAAATCATATTTTAATTATTTTGACACTCTTTTAATTCAGACCTGAGTTTTTACTCATTTGAACATTTTTGTTTTTTTAAATGCTTGTTTCTTATGAACTAAAAGAATCAAAGACTTAAGAAAGTATTAAAATATTAAAATTAAGTAATAAAATCAACAAAAGAAAGAAACAGTTTAGAAAAAAAGTATTAATAAATACATTTGTGACAAATGTCAAATTTGTGTTCGCCACACAAGGATTTGTTGCACTTGATGCAACAACTCTTTGTCATTCTTCGCTTTACGGAGTGACAAATTGCACAAATTTTTCTTTTTTTAGCGATAGGAAGACTAACTGCATCTTCTCTTTGATCAGTCTCATGTGTAGAAGTAGAACTACTGGTTTCTGGCATATTCAAAATCGCTGTTATTGAGTCCCGCAGCCCCGTTTGAAGTGTCGGAATTTGTAATCTTTTTTGCATGTGTGGCTCGACTAATTTTTGATGCTACTCCGCCCTTAAATTGATCGTAAAACTCGACAGCCGTGGGCTTTTTGGTTAAGTCATCAATTGTCCCTTCCTTATCACAAGTCGACAATAGGAATATTGTCTTTTGGGGATTTGGCTTGTATGTACTGTTGATGTACTTGCCTTCAGTTAAAGGTGGCTGTTCTGTCACAGAAAAAAATTCTTCCTCACAATCCGTTTCATAAGGCGGATCAGCCTCAAAGTTGTCTACTATCTCACTCTTAGAGCAGTTTTCTTCGTCACTATTATCATCTAACAACAGCTGACTAATAGTATCTAAAATAAAAATAAAATAAAAAAAAAAAAATATAAGTTCTAATTTCAATGTAGGCAAAATAAGTACAAAGTTTACAAAACACCGAAATAATTATAACACCAAAAAAAAAAGAAAAATAAATTTGCAAGAATAACGTTAATACTAACCTTCGTCGATTCGACGACTCATGGTGGCTGGAACGGCACACCCAGGGCCCCTACACAAAAAACACATTCGTGTGCCGCGGGAGCCTTGAGTCAACTAAGATCAGCCGGGATCTGAAAAGCCTACGACGACGCACTCAAAATTTATACCACTTTTTTTGAGTCCGCGTCGTCGTTTTGACGAAGGTTAGTGATCTAGGGTTAAATTACTGCTTGATATAAACATATACTGCTTGTTTTGTTAGTAGGGGTACGATCATATTTGCTAAATTGTCACGTTTTGATAACAAATGCAGAAATAATTAAACAAATAGTACAACAGCATAATATTGTATCATAAATGAAATTTAACAACTACTTATCTAGTGAGCTATTTTTCATATGTAGGTGAATGTAGAGAAGCGGAGACCCTTCTTATTCGTAAAGAGGATACCGTCTTAGATCTCAGGGGCGACAATGCATCTGTATTTTGATTCTTAGTTGAAATATGAATCTGATGGCTATACTGCCAGGTGGACTTTGTACTTATCTCTATAACTGCTAAATAGAATCAGGCGTTACTTTGCGGAAATCCATTATAATAAAGATATTAATAGTTAATCGATGGTTGCAAAGTAACTATTAATATTTTTATTTGTAACTTCTCTTCAACCACCTCATCTCGGTGGAGCGCGTGTTTTTATTGGCCAAAGAATCGCGTCACCTTTTAGACCACCCTCCACCTTTAGTGCATACGGAAGGGATATGAGGATACAGGAAGGACAGACACGACGAGCAATATTATAAAAATAAACGATTCATTTCCGCGTAACCAATTATCATTTCTTAATTACAGCCAATTAAAAATTCTGACATAAACATAGACTTTCCCATAAACTACCTAGCGTGGCAACTATGGTAAACACTACCATTATAACGATTGCCATAATTACCACGCTCGTTAGGCGGGTCGGTAACATTTTATATTAATAAAAATAAAAATGTTCCATATATATCATAAAAAGTGTCACGAGCGAGTCACGAACCTACTCTAGCATAGCAGAAAGGGCGTGTGGTGTCACTTAATCATCAATCGCTAATGCTACAATAAAAGCTGAGACAAGTAACTATGTAAATGTATATATAGTAAATTGTAGTAAAAGGAATGTTTGGATACATTTTATTTAATGACACTTCGCGTTAACCTCTCATAAAAGATTATGTACACAGTGTACATAATACGAGAACAAGCTCAGAGCTAATATGTGTGACTTTGGACGCCGCGCCGGTTTATTTCTAACCGTAGAAGTCGAAATCTTATGCCTTTAAACGACCAATTCTTGTATATATATATATATATATATATATATATATATATATATATATATATATATATATATATCGGAATCTCGGAAAGTGCTCCAACGATTTTCATAAAATTTGGTGTCCAGGGAGTTTTGGGGGCAATAAATCAATCTAGCTAGGATTTATATTTAGAAAATGTCTTTTTTGTCCGTGTTTTCAGGCAAAGAAATGCCTTGGTTCGCGTCCTGTCCTCGGTTCGACATTTTCCCTTTTTTTTCAAGTTCCCTCCTTTTGTTAGAAAATCTATTATTTCGAGCTCTTTTTTTTTTAGTATTTTTTAAAAATACGAAAATTTTAATTAAACTAATTGCACTCATGATGTTTTATTCAAATAACCAGTTCAGTTTTTTCTATTATGTCAATAAGATCAAAAAATATTATTTATGTAATTTGTATATAAATGTAATTTTAAAATAACCGAGCAAAGCTCGGTCATCCGGGTACTTAATAGATATGAAAAAATAATTTCGTACTATGTCATCCAAAAGTGAAAATTTAGCAAACATGATCGTATCGCCACTAACTAAACAAGCAGGCAATGTTAATTTTAAAATCCAATTACGTACCAGCATGTAGCGTACACGCTTTACGAATAGATTCTGTAAGGCGGCTTGTTAGTGCAACCTTCACGTCTCCTACTTGTGTGCGTTTGACATATTATGCGAAGAAATGGATTATAAGAATATATCATGAATTTTAAAATTTAATCGTATATTTTACCTATTAAATAACCAAAGAAAAAAAAACTCTTTTAAATAAGCACTTAAATAAAACTTTTACAAATCGTACCTGTCCTCGCATGAATAACGTGCCATAAAGGCAACTTTAAACAAAGATATCTACAGATGCGTTGTCAGCTCCGAGGGCCCGGACCTGGTAAACGTACTATTGTTTGGCGGCAGATGTAGGTGACTGAGCGACGTATGTACCTAAGCGGACTCCTGGATAGAAAAGGAGACCTGCCACCTAGTAAAATATTTTTTAAGGAAGCCTGTCGTGTCTTCTCTCCTCTTAAAATTAAATGCGTTGAGATTTCGGCATATTTCTGATAATGACTCAATAATAATAATACAAAACTGAGAGTTCCAACAAGCCTGCCAAGCCTGGTGTCTATGGCAATCCTATATTTATCACTGGAGTTTTGATGGGCTGTAATGAATAGATGAATTAAAAATGCAATAAAAATCGTACATTTTTATTTGTATTACCAATATCAAAAAACATTCAACTGTATTAAAATTTTTCCTATCGAAGAAATAGAATTTCTTTTCCAAGTTTTTTCTCTAGGGCGCTGTATGGCATTGCTCAGCAACAAATATATTAAATTATTTCTCTGTAGATATTTCGCTATCAATACAACGTCGAGTTCCATACTACACGTGTCACGTGCAAGTACGTGTCAAAAGCGTTACGTTTTCGTGAGGAAAAGATCTGCGTGACGGTTGGGAATAATACAAGATGATTTGGCGCTTTATGTAAGGGCAAGATAGCACAGATAACATCAGATATTTATTTGGTATATTTTATTGCCACTTAATTAAGTTCAGGAGTAATTTTAAAGGCATTTATTAATGAGAACAACATAAAAAAAAACCTGTACTAGTATTTATATGCAAAAATTATTAGTTCTCAATTTTTACTTCAAACGTTATATTAATAATTTAATAGGGAAACGAAATTGTAACCGTAGACTGCAAGATTTTGTTGCTCAGAATATCTGAATATCGTATCGAGAGCTACGCTGATGCAAAACAAAACTTTAAATGCATGGAAAATCACGTCTGTAAAGTTTTGGCAGGTCGTTTCTCTGAGGTAGAGCTTATAAGCCGTAGTTTACTCGTTAAGTATTCATTAAATATGCTGTTATGACGTACGAGCAGCAAGCTATAGGGTTGCTGTTAAACTGTAGATTATATTTCTGACCATATAAAGAAGTATAAATGATAGACTTTATTTTTTTCTTTTGTTTTACATTTACATTCTAATCAATACGTAAGTTAAATCATCCAATTTTAATATTTGAATCAATAAAGATTTCGAATACTATTGTCGTACGAGATGGATGGCATTTTTTGATAACAACTGAAAATAATAAGTGTTCCAGAAATAATATAAGTTCTCTCTATTTCCATATTTAAATGTAAACAAAAACTGTATAAAAAGGTTATTATGATATAAATGAATATTGATAATAACCCCTGGGAATGAGGTCGTCGCTGTCAAGTTATTTCTTAAATAAGTTTAGTATAATTTGAATCTTTCTCTTGGCATAGTTTACTTTTTTTTAAAGTACCGATGGATTTTTTGCTTGTTCTTCCCAGGACCGAGGTTTCTTTTCAAAACTAGTGGTAAAAGTAAAAAAATTACTTTAATAATTATTTAAAATAGTTGACTTGTAGTCAATATTGAATTAAATATATATTTTGTTCTATTCTATTCTAATTACAAATTGCGGTTGCCCACTTCTCTATGCCTACCAAGCGTGGGAACTGTGGCATATTTAGCGATCTTGCACTGTATATTGCTTTATTTTTGTTTCTGCTACGGAAGTTCTTATACAGCACACGATTTACATATTCGTACCGGGACCTTACATGCCATCAGGAAGTCATCTACCATACAGCACCGCCAAATAACAGGACGTCTTTAAAAACTTTATTCGATTCATTTACGTGACTTAAGAATATTCAACATAGTGACATTTTTGCCATAGGAAAAACTATTCGTCTTTTTCCACTGCAACTCTCCCTAGCTGTAAGTCACGCAACAGCTTCACATAACAACACATTTTAGGTAAAGGTCCATTTTAATGACATTACGAAACTCTACAAACCTAGGTTATATTTTATCCCAAAACCTTGGACAGATTAAAAGCAGAAAGAAAAATGTATAAAATAAAATGACCATTTCACCTTAAATTCAAATATCGCCACATTTATAGATCCTACACAGGCAAAACCGTGCAGGGTTGATATGAAATATATTTTCTTTTAGTATTTTTTTTACAAAAGTCAGTCGGTTAGAAGCAGGATTCTAACCGACAGATCATTTCTTTATATATATATATATATATATATATATATATATATATATATATATATATATATATATATATCATATTATGAAGAAAAATAAGAACTGTTAGACGCGGGTTCGATCAGCTTACTATGTGGTATTCAAAAATATTTCATCTTCCAGTCCGAGTTTTAAAGAGTCTGTACAATATTTACTTTTCATGAAAAATTAATTTTTAATCAAAACAAAACTTAGTTTTCAATCATTTAATAACTAAAATAATCATGTTTTTCGTTCTAGTTACGATAGTTATATTTGAATCAAGCTACAAAAAATACCTGTATTTTACAGTATTAGAATACTTACAAATTTCGTTTGACTCTGTTTCGTTTGTAAAAGCGACTTTCAATTTATTCACGAATTTAACAGTGCTACTTTACTAGGAGCTTGTTTAACAAAGGAATTTAGTTTTTTAAGCTTTATTTATAATAGAGCTTAATAGACTGCAAGTATACCGTAGTATAATTCTAAAATAATTAATAAATTATTGCTCAAGAGTTGGGTAAATTTACAACTACTAAGTCTAAACAACTATGACTTACGGTAGCGGTTTGCGTCACGACAAAGACAAAAAACCGAGACAGGAGACCGAGATGCGAGACTGCGACAAGTGTCTCCATCTCTTTTGGGTGTGTGTGAGAACGTGAACGCAACCAAATCTAAATTTCATTCAGTATTTGAGACTCTGACGATGGAGGTGTTGTGTTATACTGAGTCATTAATTTACACTGTAATGGAAAGCCAAGTAGAACTTCTATTAGAGTGTCGCGTAACTCAATTCACTTAGACCTACGCAAATCCGCTATGCGCATGAAGATTAAGCCACACGCTTATATCACGCCACAACCAGGGAACAATGCAAATCATCGATAAGATAAGACACCGCGCCTTCTAAGGAACGCGAGAATGTGCGACTTTCATTCCGCCTGCAACCGGCATAATAACAGGACGCGACGCGCTTCTTATATCAATTAACTTACATTGTTGTCGTAGTTAATTTCATCTTGTAAATTTGTTTGTACTAAAAGTTGCTTGTTACATGGAAATACCATTACTTCATTCGCGTCAGTCAATTCTTATTCCTATCCTCCATTAGTATTTGTTAGCTTATAATATAACGTATTCGAACACGACATTGGGTGTGGTCTCCACATCGGTCCACATTTGAATACAACGTTTGGGCGTGGCCCCACAATTGGTGACCCGTTGACAAAGGTCGATACCGGTAAATTGAGCTACGCATCGTACGGTATCAAAGATTTAGCTTGTGTGTGGTCCAAGTCAAGTAGGTGAGCGTATCATTATTTTTTTATTTTGATATTGTGCTATGATCGATGAACCGAGTGTAGTCAACATCACCGATCAGAAAGATTTGACTCCCGTAGAAATTTTGAGAGTTGGTGTTAGAGTACCCCAATTCCTGGCCGATGAGCCTGCCTTATGGTTCGCACAAATCGAAGGCCAGTTCCTATTGTCCAGGATCACGAATGACGAGACTAAATTCTACTACGTAGCCGCCCAACTAGAACCTCCATACGCTAGGAAAGTTAAGGATATTATTACTAACCCACCTAGAACCGATAAGTACCTAACATTGAAAACGGAACTAATACGCCGTCTTTCAGTATCGCAGGAGAAGCGCCTCCAGCAATTGCTCAACCGCGAAGAGCTTCGAGATCGAAAACCATGGCAGTTCCTACGCCACCCGCAGAATCTAGCCGGAGTATCTGCAGTATCAGACGTCATTAAAACATTATGGTCAACAAACTGTGATTGCATCTCAGATAACAGACTTATCGTTGGAGAAACTAGCCGAACTCGCAGACAGGGTGTACGAGATCGCGCCGGTGATCCCTCAAGTTGCCAGCACCTCTACTAGGACGCCGGAAAACCGTGACATTATGGCCAGGCAGATAAAAGACCTAACGAGGCAAGTAGCACTTCTCGCTACTCAACTCAACAGGCAACAACGTTCCCGCTCACACACAAGATCGCTATCCAAATCAAGGAAGCATATACAAGACGAAAAGCTTACAGGGGGGTCTCAAGTAACGGCTAACGACTACCCCTCTTCAACAGGCCGTTTATTCATCTCTGATCGGACATCAAAAATGCAGTTCCTCGAGGACACTGGTTCAGACCTGTGTGTTTTTCCCCGGTCAGCAGTCAAGACGTTCTGCTTCTCCATTATTATCCAGGTATGACCTCATAGCTGCTAACAACACAGTCATACACATCTACGGACCGATAACGCTACACCTCAATCTAGGATTGAGACGGAATTTCACATGGAATTTCACAATAGCCGATGTGACACGACCGACCATCGGAGTTGATTTCCTCAGCCACTACAATTTACTTGTCGACTGTAGGAATCAACGATTAGTTTACAATATCACTACTCTCTCGGTCAACGCCGTAGCCCACACATCAACGGAGGACATCGTTTCGGTGAAGTCAGTCACCGGAGAAACCAAATTTTACCAAATACTGCGTGAATTCCCCGAGATAACTCGCCCTCCAGGTATGCACTTACCATGTAAACATAACACTCTGCACCACATCAGGACGACTCCAGCACCTCCAGTAGCCAGTAAGTCTCGACGCCTGGATCCACTTCGCATGCAAGCTGCGAAGCAGGAGTTCTCGGACCTGCTCGCCAGCGGCATAGCCAGACCTTCGGAAAGCGCTTGGTCTTCTCCTCTGTACATGGTAAGAAAAAAAGATGATAGTTGGAGACCATGTGGATACTACAGAACACTGAACAATAGAACTATACCTGATCGATATCCCATCCGTCATATCCACGACTTCTCACATCAACTTACAGGCTGTTCTATCTTTTCTACCGTCGACTTAGTCAAGGAGTACAACCAGATTGCTGTCAATCCAGATGACATCATGAAAACGGCAATCATGACTCCATTTGGATTGTACGAATTCCCGTTCATGAACTGTGGCTTAAGAAACTCAGCACAAACCTTCCAGAGTTTCATTGACGAGGTGTTGCAAGGACTCGATTTCTGCTACGAATACATAGATGACATCTTAGTATTTTCGTCATCAATCCGAGAGCACAAAAACCATCTGCGGCAACTCGCCTAAAGCAGTACAGCGTAGTGGTAAACACTGCCAAGTATACACTTGGCCAACCAGAAGTCACGTTCCTGTGATACCACGTATCAGCTGCAGGTACTAAACCACTTGAGTCCAAAGTCGAAACTATCAGGCAATACCCCGTTCCAAAAACCGTCAAAGAACTAAGACGTTTCTTAGGCATGCTAAACTTTTACCGTCGTTTTATTCCCAACGCAGCCAAACTTCAAGCACCACTGAATGACGTTTTCAGTGGCTCAAAAGTCAAAGGGTCTCATCCGATAGACATGACATCGCAATTAATTCGAGCATTCTAAGACTGTAAGGAATCATTATCTCAAGCAACTCTTCTTGCTCATCCCATCCAGCTGCAGAACTAGAATAGTGACAGACGCTACTGAAACTGCCATAGGCGCTGTCCTTCAACAACGGAAAGGTAAGGATTGGCAACCACTTGCTTTCTACTCTCATAAGCTCAGCAACGCACAGAAAAAGTACAGCCCCTACGACAGAGAGCTGTTGGCTGTTTACGCCGCCATCAAGTACTTCCGTCACATGGTTGAGGCCAGAATATTTACAATATTCACCGACCATAAGCCTCTCACCTTCGCTTTCTCAAAAAGCAAAGACAAATGCACTCCTAGACAGTTCAGACACCTCGACTACATTGCTCAGTTTACAACAGACCTGAGATACCTACCTGGTAAGGAAAACTTAGTAGCTGACGCACTTTCTAGAGTCGAGGAGGTCACTACAGCTGTGGACTACGATAATCTTGCACGTGCTCAGGACAAAGATCCTGAACTGCAAAATCTACTTCTTCATGGCTCTGCACTGCAACTGAAAAGGATCAACATTTTAAACCGTAATTTACCTGTCTATTGCGACACTTCTGTGCAACCGCCACAACCTTACATTACTCCTCAGTTCAGAAAACAAGTTTTTGAGACACTGCACAGCTTACACCATCCAGGAAGATCAGCTACTGTGCGATTGGTCTCACAAAGATACGTATGGCCAGAGATACATAAAGATTGTGGAGAGTGGTCAAAACAATGCTTGTCATGCCAAAAGAGCAAAATCACCCGTCATACCATATCCCTCACTTCATCTTTCCTCACTCCTTCGTCGAGATTTTCCCATATCCACCTCAACATCGTAGGGCCCCTAACTCTGTCATCGACCGATTCACGCGATGGCTTGAGGCATACCCTATGGTGGACATCACGGCGGAGACCTGCGCAGCTGCTCTAGTGTCCAGCCGGATAGCCCGATTCGGCTGTCCTGCTCTGGTGACTACAGACCGCGGATGCCAGTTCTAATGTCATCTCTTCAAGGCTCTCACCAAGTTGGTTGGTGCGCGTCACCTGCGCACAACCGCCTATCACCCAGCTGCAAACGGCAATATCGAGCGACTTCATCGTCAACTAAAGGCGGCAATCATGTGCCACACGTCATCACAGTGGACGGAAGCCCTTCCACTGGTTCTTTTGGGCACCCTCAACTCGTGGAAAGAGGATCTACAAGCTACGCCTGTAGAATTGGTATATGGTTAAACTCTCAGCTTACCAGGCCAATACCTATCTCCTATAGACGACTACACCACGTTAGACGTCACAGAGTACGTAACACGTCTACGATCCTGCATGGCGAAACTCACTCCCAAGCAAACAGCATGGCACACCAGCACTACAACACCATTCTACATACCACGTGACGTCCACACATTCTCACGTCTTTCTACGCCAAGATCACGTCAGAAACCCACTCGAACCACCCAACGACGGACCCTTCAAAGTACAAGACAGGCAATCCAAGTACTTCACCATAGAAATAAGGGGAAAGAAAAACAACGTCTCTGTGGACAGACTTAAACCAGCTTACATGGCCAAAGAAACGAAAGAACCGGAACCCAAAGTCCCTACGGAACCAGCCATCAACAAGGAAAAAATCACGCGTATTGGCCGAAGAGTAAGATTTACGTATTACTATCGACCGTAGTTACGGTCTGGCCAGGGGGAATATGTGGCGTAACTCTTTTCACTTAGACCTACGCAAATCCGCTAAGCGCATGAAGATTAAGCCACACGCTTATATCACGCCACAACCAGGGAACAATGCAAATCATCGATAAGATAAGACACCGCGCCTTCAATGGAACGCGAGAATGTGCGACGTTCATTCCGCCTGCAACCGGCATAGTAACAGAACGCGACGCGCTACTTATTTCAATTAACTTACATTGTTCTCGTAGTTAATTTCATCTTGTAAATTTGTATGTAGTAAAAGTTGTTTGTTACATGGAAATAACATTACATAATTCGAGTCAATTAATTCTTATTCCTATCATCCATTAGTATTTGTTAGTTTACAATATAACGTATTCAAACACGACATTGGGTGTGTTCTCCACATCGGCCCCACATTTGAATAGAACGTTGGGGCGTGGCCCCACGGGAGGAAGAAGTAGACGATGATTTTAAGCTATGCTTTTCCAAATACTTTCTTTTAAATTTTCGTCTTTGTAGGAGTCTAGTTGTGCATCGTATATTGGAGGGTGCCGTCTAATCAGTTCAATCAGCTTTTCACAGTCTTTTTCAGAAAAAGTAGTAATTTTTTTACAGTAAACACACGTGCATTTCGAGTGCCAAACGAGACACTGATCAGGGGCAGCAACCATCGCGAAGCCAAGTAACAAAGTCAGGTAACGGTGGCGATCTCCGGTCTCCGTCCCTTGTCCTAGTTTCTTATCTCTGCCGCGACGCGAACTGGCACCTTTACACGTGGTAAATCCATGCTGCAGTTATATTGTGGTGGGAGGCCGAGCGGGGTCAGTTGACCACGCTTTCAAAAAGTCAACCTCACGAAAAACGAGGCCTGTTCAATATATTCTCGACATGGATTTGCTAGAAAAAAAGATAAAATTATGAAATATTTCTTACTTTTTAATATAGTCTCCCATCTCATCAATACATTTAATTTATTGTGAAAAAAAGATTTTCAATTCCCTTTAAATAATATTCTTCGTCTTAGCATGAAAAATACTTATTTATTTATTTTAGCTCAAGTCCGCTGACTTGAGCTTGAGCTCATTTCCGTCAGCAAATCGCTTTCCCCCGTAGGTCTTTTTTAAGTTTTTTTAATCAATAGTAGACACTCGGGGCTAGATCAGGGCTGTGTGGTGGGTCCTTAAATTCCTCGAACCCGCAGTACGTTCAGCAGCCTTGGAGAGCACCACCATGTGGACCAATGGGTTGTCATGAATAAGCGGCACTCCCTTGGTCAGCAGTCCTCTTCTCTTTTCTTTTATTGCTTCTGTCAAATGTAAAGTGGCTGAGAATTTGTCTGCGTTGATGGTATTACCTTTTTTTTGTGTACCGATCAATAGTATTCCTTTGGAATCCGAAGACACCGTGGTCATGATTTTACTATACCGGCTGATGTAGTGACTTTGAACTTCTTCGGTCGGAAGGTGGGGGGTTAGTCTTAGGTTCATAGTGGTGAATCCACGTTTCATTTTGTGTAACTATCCCGTCGAAAACACACGTTGGGCCGTCACCACATAGCTCTAAAAACTCCCTACAACAGTGAACCCCCGCCTGCTTTTGAAGCGCAGTGAGCATTTGCGGCACAAATTTTGCATTGACTTTTGTGAGGTTGAGATAGTCATGCAATGTGTTGTGTATGGCACCAATGGATAGATTAGTGACTACTGCTAGCATCTTAATTCTTACTCGTGCACCTGCTAATACGTTTTTTAATAATTTTCACATTTTATTCCGTAACCGCTGAGAGTGGCCCACCCGATCGAGGGTTATCTTCGATGCTTTCCCTGTCTCTTTTTAATTAACTTTTACACTTTTGTACGGTTGGGTTGACATTGAAGTAACAGAGTCTTGGTAAGCAGCCACCAATCCTTTATTGATGTTTGTTTGAGTTTTTCCTTGTTTAGTGAAGAAATTAATCAACGCAATATATTCGACTTTTTTCAAAATTGTCGAGTCGGTCATTCCCACCGTTTATGGTTGAAGGTTACAAGTACATAAGAAATAGATAGATAGAGAGATAGATAGAAAATTCTTTATTGCACTCAAACAAAACAATTTGGTACAAAGGCGAATTTAATGCCGAAAAGGCATTCTCTGCCAGCTAACCTTTTGTAGTGTGGTGAGAGCTATGGGTAGAGCCGCGAGAGAAAGAAAAACTAACTTATTTATTCATACTATTGAAAACGCGTTATATAATATTATGTATATATTAGTTTATACATATATACACTTATACACATACATACACTTATACACATAAACAAATAAAGCATACAATATAGTATACGAAATTATAATAAACATAATCAATAAAATTAATCAAGTAATTTTAAATAATATGCCTCAAGCTTACGTTTAAATGTATTTATTGAAGGAGCATCTTTTAAATCTCAGTAGTAGTATGCAGATTTATGCATCGGGATAGTTAGAGTTTTGTTGGTCATCGAACGAGATTAGCTTAAATATGAAAAACGCTCTTTTAGATAAACTGGGGAACAAGGATTGTGAAGAATACCATACAAAGTGGTTAGAAGGTGTGTGTTCCGGCGAAAACGGATGTCGAGCCACATAAGTCTTGAGCGAAATTGTGATATATGAAATAATGAAGTGATCGAGACTATATTTATAGGAGAGAATATATCCCCGGGGAAGGGATAAAATTTTTATCCCTTGCTTAGTTTTATCCACCCTGCGAGCATGGGAGGACAAAAAATTATATCCCCCGATTATATCAACTGACAAGAAATAAAATTATCTTATCTCTATAGTATATCCCCGTTTGACATAATGAGTGGACATATATCTCTCCGTCCGTAGCATGGGGCCAAGGGAAAGAGAAAAAATATCACTTTTTGACATTTGAAAGGGACAATTTTATCCTCTTTCGCGGACGTGGGTTTAAGTTTATCTTCAAACTATTTGAATACAAAAAAGATGTCTTGAGCCTATTGCAACTACATTTTTGTGTCAGAAATTGAAAAACAAGAAAGAAAATTACATCGGCGATCGATATGTGATCAGAATACTTAATCTATTGGAATTCCCCGACAACGAATATCTACGCCGGTTTCGGATGCTCAAAGATTGTTTTGTATTTGTGTAAAGAATTCTATGAGGCTTTAAAGCCTATTGATTCTGTGGGTGGACTACCAGTGCATATTGAAGTAAGCATCTATAACAACCACCTTGTCCAAAAACATCGTATATTTGCAATCAATACATGTGGCTGACTTATCTTAATATTTTTTCTAGGTAGGTAGTTAACATCTTTCAGTCTCTTGGCAGATGGTAGTTACCTACTAGAGAGGTACGAGTTAAGACCAAGGCTGTTGTTCAAACAACAAATAATCAGCAAATACTTGACCGAAATTATTGGGGCCATCATTAGAATGTGGGGAGCAATATACTTTAATTAGCCTCTTGTGTAGGTAAATACAAGTTTCAGTGCATTTACTTCTTTCATTTTATTTATGACTAATACTGATGTGAATGTCATTTCCGGGCATATAACAAGCAAGGCAAAATGTAGCTAGAGGATAACTAGCAGAGCATGGTTTGCCAGATATTCTTAGGGTTATTGACTGCACCCATGTTGTTATATTTCACCTACCATCCCAGACTGGGGTTTATTACCAGGAAAGGGCGGTCTACAATTCTAATTTAAATTGTTCAACTGGTAATAGCAAACAAGTTATAGTTTTTAAAAAACCTAAACCCTTTTTCTCAAGTTTTTTTTTTCTAAATAAAGAATAGTAGTATTATATTAATCTAATATTCCACTTTCTCCAAAAAATAACTGTAATGCATGTGTGCCACAATAATCTTACAGGTGGTCCCATGAGACTATAGTCGTCCCGGTTAAAGATTCCACAACCTTTCAGATTGTAGTCACTCCTTAAACATTGAGTTACTGAGTCTCAATAGCTCAATGGCATGATTTAATTACATAGGTTGTTTCAACAATACCCAAGGCGAGTCCATGGTCAAGTCATATTTAATGATAATAGAATCGGTTTATACTATATTTTAGGTCAGTATAATGTTTAAAAATAAAGTTATCAAACTTAGTAAAGTTAGAATTCAAAGGTTTGAATTACGAAATATGTTAATTCTTTATAGCAAAGCTTGTTAAATATTTTAAAGACTAATCACATAATATTAGGAATACAAATAACACAATACTCATGACCATAAAATTATTTATTCTTTGTTTTGTTTGAAATCATTACATTTTCATTCTTCAAGCTTCATCATTTTCCCAAAATAACTTTCCACACCTTTTAAACCCCTTTAGGCGATGAGTTTCAATTAAATACGAAACACGTCTTCCATCAATTCTGTTATAAAATGTTTATGCAAAATTTGAAGTAGATTGGACCTATGGTTCACGTTGGCCCATACAAATTTTGCCAGCGTTTTTCTTACCTTTAGAGCTAGAATTTCAGAAAATTCTTTTTTATCGGAACCATACAAAGAACCAGTGTGCAAGTGCAAGTTTCAGTTCTCTACGATCAGTGGTTTAGGCTGTGCGTTGATACGTCAGTCAGTCATTCAGGACAAAGTATTTTATATGTATAGATAATTTGATTATTCGAGTGTACCAAATCTGTGATGAAAATTGTCTTATTAGTGCCTAAGTTGGTATCCTTTGTTATTATAGTGTATGCTACCCATTAATATTTCTCTTAATTTTATTTAATTCTTTTACCTGGGTTGTCTGGAAGAAATTGGTAGTAAGTAGCAATAAGACAGCATTCTATTTTTCCCTTAATATTGTTTTATTTTCATTACATTAATCTTTATTTGGCATACGATAAAGAGTAGGGTTGTATTGACAATTGATTGAATAAACTTTCGTATATAGTTTAACATATTTTACAAAAACATATAACTAAATTTATAGCTTTCTGCTTTAAAAATCAGTCAAAAGGCATTTCAATTTGTTAACTGACGTTGAAAGAGATTTAAAAGCTAAATACAACTGCTTGAACAAAGGTCGATTAAACTTTAACCTAGTTGTTTTATGAAACTCATTTTTACTGATTTTATCGTGTTTAGTTTAACTTTAATTCCCTACGTTTCAAGTGTTTTACAGTACCCATGGTCACGGGGGGAACTGAGGTGTTTGACAAACCAAAGTCATAACAAACCCGACTACCTTCAGTTTTTAATTTAATTTTTGGTCCGATCTACGCAGATTGAATGAGATTACAGAATTTTGAAATCTTGCATTGGAACGCTTGGATTTGGATTAAAGGATACCACGCACATGGTTGTACCCATCCATCTCCTCTATTGAAATTAGGATGTTTTTTTTTTGTAATTTCAACAGTCTTGCAAATCATCCTGGGTAGAAATCGGTATTATTTTGCAAGGATTTGTGGTCTATCAAATCTAATGAAATATCAGGGTTGATCTTGAACACGTACATAGGCCGCAGACTTCCCGGGAGGTCGGTGCTTCACGTGAGCTTTTAGATCTTTTTTGTTTGTCTTATGTACGAGAGACCACATTCACAATCAAGCTTGTACACTTCTGCATCGGATGAGGAAACACAGATGGATGGTAAAAATTGTCTAATCTTTTTCGGCGGCTTGTAGTAGGTTTTAATGGAAGCTCACTTCAAGATGTAGCTAATCTTGTCTATGACTCCTCTGACATATGCAGCGACACACGCTCGACGTTTTTTTAGATGTTTTTTGTCACAGATCCTTTATGCTCTCTGAAACAAATATTTTCCCACGGTAGCTAACTGTGACGGATAGTGGTGAGATTCAAAGTTTGAATATCGGTTGATATAGTTGTTTTTCTAGCTATTTTTCTTCGCTCTGTTTACGCTGCATTCAAAAAACACTCGAGTTTTCCCATTTCGCAACTCACGTTGTTAACAGAACGCGATTCCGTCCCAGTATTTGAACATTGTTGCTTTGAAAATACAATTAAATGCAAAAATTTAACCTTTATTTAAAGTTAAAATCGAACTTAGAGACGATTTCAATTTATGTTAAACTTAAAAAATACAGTAGACAAACCTTTTGAGTGGTCACAAATTCAATTCAAAAACTATAATGTCGTCGCAATAGTAAAATTAAAATATTCGTTCCTTAATTTTCCACCCTTAGGGATGGAATTTTTTCTTTAAATTTATATGGATCCATTTGTAGGATTATGACCTATTAAATATACGATTAATATTATATATTTTATAGTATATAATAGTAAATATATAATCATAAATATAATATATATTATTTATTATATATTATAAATAATTTTGTTTGACCGATGCCGAGAAATTGGTGAACAGACATTGTAGTATGTTCACCAATTTCTCGGCTATTTATATTTTTATTAATTTGTATGCAATTTGTTGAAATTTGTTTTTCGTTCGACTTTTTCTTCGATTAAGAATTAAAGTGTAGTTGCCTTGTCATCTCTGAACACTAAGATGGAATAACTCGTTTCCTCGTTTCGTAAAAAGAGTCTCCGGATCTCTACACTGACCATACGAAATACATGGTCCTCACCCGGTAAAGCCAACCTCTTTGTACTTAAACCATTTTACGTAGTAGAGCTAGAGCAAAAGCACAGCTATAATATAGTTGTAGCACGAATGGGTCGGATCCACCAGCACAAAATAGCAGCTTTATGCTGCTGTGTTTTGTATGGTGAGTTGAGAGAAATGGAGACCTTTTTACTAGAAACGAGGCATTTCATCTTAATCCTCAGTTGTAACAGCACATCTGTAATTTGATTCATAATTGACGATAAATCCGGATAATGATTTCTTAAATTTACGCGAACACTACACTAAGAATAAAACTAAATTTACGGATTCTATCCCGTTTAATTAATTACTTTTATTTATTTTTAATTCCCGACGTTTCGGGTGCTTAACAGCACCCATGGTCACGGGGGGGGGACTGAGATGTTTGACGTCCCAATGTCATTGTTAGCCTGGCTACCTTCAGTTTTTCAATATATAATTTTTCGATCCGATCTGCTCAAAACGAGCTTATAGTATCATGAAGTCTTGCAGTGGTATGCTTGGGTTTGGGTTTAGTTTTGTTAATTATAGGATCCCAAGCAGATGGCAGCATACATCCATCTTCTCTATTGAAATTAGGATGTTTTTTTAATTTCAATAGCCTCGCGTATCATCCTTGGTAGGAATCGGTGTTCTTTTGCGAGGATTTGTGGTTTATCAAATCTGATACAATGGTGGGGACGATCGTGAACATGTACACAAACTGCAGACTTCCCGGAGCGTCGGTGCTTCACGTCAGCTATATCTTCTTTCACTCGGGTTTTTATGGATATTTTTGTTTGACCTATATAAGAGAGACCACATTCACAATCTAACTTGTACACTCCCGCATCTTGTAGAGGGATATTACACTTGATGGATGGTAAAAAAACGATCAAATCAAATGCCAACCATCTAAGTTAAGGTCAGAACGAAACATAACCGTTTGACCACAGACGCAAACAATAAACAACGCAAGGTCTATAATCTGTCAAAACATACAATAGACAAACTGTCAATAAAGGTATTAGCGAAGGGAATGAACTTTGCATTAAGACCGCGAAAAATTCGGTACGAAGAAATTATCTGCAGTGTTGAGGACTGTCTGTTTAAGAACAACATCGCTAAGGAAGATTTGGAGTCAAGATATTGCATCCTTGTTACGTCGTAATGCAGTGCCGAAACCAAACCTTCCTAAAGATGAATTTACAGCGTTGATTAGCTTACGGAACAGACTAGAGCTAACGATAAGATAAAAGAAACGCTACGGTAATAATATTACAGCTTTTATCGGACGGAAGTTCACACAAAATGATCAAAACAGCCCCACAACTAACACGCTTAAAGAAACTATCGATTTAATAAAGAAATACTCCGAAATTTTAAATCTCGACGTGAAATCGCTAAAACCATCATGTACCAAACTACCGAGGTTGTATGGGTTACCGAAGATACACAAACCAAACGCTCTACTATATCCTATAGTGAGTCAGATCGATTCACCAACATATAAGCTGGCACAACACTTGGCAAAATACTGTCACCACTGAGAGGACATACCAGAGCACACATAAAGGATTCATACCATTTTGTTAGTGAGATAAAATACCCTCATCTAGCTAATTTATTGAAGACTGTATCTCAATTGTAACTAGGAAGCTAAAAGAGAAGACATGCCTGCTGAATATGCAGTATTACTCAAACACTGCCTCACATATGGCTATCTATTGTGGAAAGAAGAGTTCTACAAGCAAGTAGATGGTGTGGCGATGGGCTTACCTGTAGGGCTCCGATAGTCGCCGACATATTCATGGAGGACTTTGAGGAAAAAACACTTCTTACTGCTCCTGTAAATCCAAGATTCTACAATCGGTACGTAGACGACACTTTCACAATTTTACCATCTGACAAAATAACTGCATTTTTAGATCACCTTAACTCTATAAACTCTAAAATACAATTCACAATAGAGTTAGAGGCAAATAGCTCCTTAGTTTTCCTAGATTTTTTAGTCATTTGTAATCCTGATGTCACAATGTGTATAGGAAAAAGACCCATTCTTCTTCTAAAGTGCCATCTTCTTTCGAAGGTCGGCGATTATTAAAGCAACTTGGATCTTTGATGCCGCGGCTCTGAATAAGGAACGGGTGCTCTTTCCAAGCCATTGGCGTAGGTTTTTCAGCCAAGATGTTCTTCTTCGACCCACACTTCGTTTTCCTTGTCTCGCCCTGTATGATAAGTTGCAGTAGATCGTATTTTCGGTTTCTCATTATGTGACTGAGATATTTAAGCTTTCTTTTCTTTACTAAATATACAACTTCTGTTTTTTTCTTTATAAAAAGACCCATACCAACCGATATTTAAATGGTGAATCTGACCATCATCCTTCACAGTTAGCTAACGTGGGTAAATCTTTGTTACAGAGAGCACGTGGAATCTGTGACAGAAAACATCTGGCCGCCGATCTTCAGCACGTCAAGCAAGTGTTGCAAGTCTACAAGCTTCGGGTCCCGTCGAGCGTGTGCCTGCTGTACTACCATATGTCAGAGGAGTCACAGACAAGGTTGGCGACATCTTGAAGCGAGCTTCCATTAAAACATACTACAAGCCGCCGAAGAAGATTAGTCAATTTTTACCATCCGTCAAGTGTAATATCCGTCTACAAGATGCAGGAGTGTACAAGTTAGATTGTGAGTGACTGAAGCGGCCTACTTAGCGGTCAGGCGCCGTAGAGTCTATACATCACCTGAGGATGCCTCGTGTAGAGGCGAAACACGTGTTGTATTATCGTCGATGGTGTGTCTTACCTGGAATAGTGGTGTTGGAAGTAGTAGTTGGTAGTTGTGCTGGGAGTAGTGGTGTTGGGAGTAGTGGTGCTGGGACTAGTGGTGACGGAGTTAGTGCATGCAATTGAGGGAGGGCGGGAGGTGCTCTTTAATCCAGGTAAGACACATCATTGTATTTAGTTAGCGGAGGGTTGCAAATTATTTAATATTTTTATTTTAAAGTAACGCCTAATTTTATCAATTAGTGTGCTTCTTTGTCACCCTATTCTATGTAAAAAAATGACACGGCTGTAGCATGGCTTACTACGTATATTTAGAAAATTTAATAATGAAACGTTACAAAAGATCATATTTAATATTATATCAAAACATCACGTCGCTGTGCGGTTACCGTAATCCCGACGTTATTGCAACTTTCCGCTAGCCGCAGCTGCGGTTTGTAGTGTTGGAAAACACGAGGACGCATGTTAGCGATTCAATTAAACAAAGCTTCTATTTATCACACGCTTACGTTGAGGAGCTATCATATTTAAAGCAAGTGAAATATTTTATGTAGAAATAACATAACATATTTCATATATTCAAAGTCATCATCATCGTTATCATCACAATTTGTCAAGATCACTGCTATACACACTCCCCCCCTTACCCATAGTCTACCTCATATTTGGCATAGTTGCCACGCTTAGCAGACAACCACAGCTTTTCCTTATAATGAGTTTTTATCAAGATGCTGCTGCCCAACACCTATTCCCGTTCCGTTCTGTCGTCTTTTACGACACCTTGTAACGCCAGTTAACAATCTAATTTATTAATGTAATGAATTGATTGGTGCATATTTTTGACTCCTCTCATCCCTTCCTTTTTCCTTTCGCACGATCTGCCGTTGAGATGCAAAAAATGGTCTCGTGGCACGTCATTAAGTGACATTTCTACGTTCTCCGCGATTGGATGGCCAACCGTCATGTCGTAGATATATTAACCACAAAACCGCGCAGGACGGACATTGAGTTCTCCTGTTTATGTTTAATATTCACCGCATCGGACATTGTGTCTTTGTAACTCATAAAAGTGTGAGACGCCCCCGTGAGTGCAAAGGTCGAGAGTGTGGGACTTCATGAAACTGTTCCGAGAGTGCGCGTGCGCCGAACCACGTGGCGGGCCTGCTATATAGCTGACCCTCCAGTAGGAAGTCGAGGCAGCCCTCATCAGGTTGGTGCATGCCATCCTACATAATTATTTGCCCCTTTGTCGTATGTACCAAAACTACAGTCCACTAAATATTTAACGAGAACTTGAGGTAAGTTAATGGCGTCTCCAACACCCATGGAATGATTTGGTATTTCAGAATCTCTTACTTTTGCTTTTCATATATATTGGGTACCATTACATATTTGAAGACATGGTAAATTTGCGATCACCTCAATGCAAAGTGGTACCATTTTGAATAAAGCTATTTATACGAATTTTGTCATGTTTAATTAAATAATTTTTAATTTCCGACATTTCGGGTGCTTTACGGCAATCATGTTTGGGGGGTCTGAGATGTTTGACGTTCTAATGTCATAGTTCAACCAGCTACCTTCAGTTTTTGAATATTAAATTTAATTTTGGTCCGATTTGTTCAAAACGAGCTTACAGTATCTTGAAGTCTTGCAGTGGTATGCCGGGGTTTTGATTTATTTTGTTAATTATAGGATCCCAAGCAGATGGTAGCACCCATCCATCTTTTCTATTGACATTAGGATGTTTTTTTTTTCAACTACAATGGCCTTGCGTATAATGCTTGGTAGGAATTGTTGTTCTTTTGTGAGGATTTGTGGTTATTCAAATCTGATGTAATGGTGGAGACGATCTTGAACAAGACTTTAGACTTCCCGGAGCGTCGGTGCTTCACGTCAGCTATATGTTCTGTCACGCGGGTTTTCAAAGATCTTTTTGTCTGCCCTATGTAAGACAGACCACATTCATAATCTAGCTTGTAAATGCCTGCATCTTAGAGAAGAATATTACACTTGATGGATGATATGGAGGAGTTTTACAAGCAATTATATGATGTGGCGATAAATATAAGAAACCATTAAGGTGGTAAATCATCATCATCATCATCATCATCATTGCAGCCTTTCACAATTCCTCTGTGGAACTTAGGCCTAACCCAAGGAATGCCACAAAGCACGGTCGTGAGCTACCTGCATCCATTCAAAATTGTATATAGTCATCGTTGAAGTACAGACAGCTTTATTTTTTCCCTTAAGTTCGTTACATATATGTAGAGTTTCCACGCAAGACAACAGGAAAGAGAGCGAAATGAAGTAATGTTTGTTTAATATTGTATAAATTTTTCCTTTTTAATAAGGATACCAAGGGTGGACTTTTAGTCATTCCTTTAGATGTTTTCCTGTTAAATAACGGGCCGAAGAAATTTAGCAGACATTAGCGCATAATTTTTATAAAGAAACCTAATTGGAATATTTTGTTTGTGCAATGTACGAAATTGAACCCTTATTTCGTAAACGTATTTTAATAATTATAATTACTTTTGACCAGGGAAATAGTGTCGAAAAAACTGCAGATATCCTCTCTATTGAAATTTCTTTTACAATCGTGGAGAAAAATAGTACGTACGGAAGTACATTTTGTATAGTCCAACCTGCCTTTCTTGAGAAAAAATATAGAGAAAAGAGCTGTCCTCTCCCGAGAAGGCATATCTATACGTGGCGAAGCTAAAGCACGATGGAGATTTTAATTGTACAGTTTGAAGAAAAGAAAATTTAAATGAGTCAAGTTACAGGATTAGGTGTTTTAAGAGGATATGATAAAGTTCTTAATTCAGTGGTCAACAAACTACGCCATCGCTGTGCAAGTACTCATGAAATGGTTCCGCACCGTTACTTGTAATACTTGCATGGTTGAGTTGCAATAAAGGCTTATGACCCTCGGAAAAGTTCAACAAAATTAAAAAGTAAACAGTAATACTCGTACAATATCGTTTTGTGAGACTTGCACTTGTTGGTCGATATACAAAAATATTTTTAATACCCGACGTTTCGACCAAAGACAATAATTAAAAAGCTGAAGATACTCCGGGTTAACTTTGACATCGGGACGTCAGTCACCTCAGGCCCCGTGACCATGGGTGCTGGAAAGCACCCGAAACGTCGGGTATTAAAATTAATATAAATAAAACGCGATAAAATCCGTAAAAGTAGTTTTAATCAATGTATAGTGTTCGCGTAAATATAAGAAATCATTATAAAAATAAAATAAATAAAACGCGATAAAATCCGTAAAAGTAGTTTTAATCAATGTATAGTGTTCTCGTAAATATAAGAAATCATCACCTTTTTTTTTATAGAATAGGGTGACAAACGAGCACACAGTCCACTTGATGGTAAGTGGTTACTGCGGCCCATAGACATCTACATCTATCCTCCATTACAAATCAAAATGCAGATGCGTTGTCACCCGTGAGGACTGAGATGGAATGCCTCGTTTCCAGTAAAAAAGGGTCTCCTATAAAATATTTGAAATAAAAAACAGTAAAAGAGAACAGTTACAATTTAGGGGTATATAAAATGTTATTATCGACAAACTACTCCTGCAACGCCAGAAAATGATTCCAAAAGCAAGCGTTTGAACAATGCTTTGCTCGTGGCTGCACGTACACTGCTCGGTAGCTCGTTCCACGATCTTACCGCATTAGACGTAAAAGATTTATACAAGAAGCTAGTGTGACAGAGGGGGACATGGAGATTATACTTTTCCGCAGAACGGAGACAACGATTATGAGAGTCACCCTGATACTAAAATTTATATTTCAGATATTCAGGGACAAACGGATCGTGTAAAGCTGAAAATAATGTGCGCAGTATTCTGAAATTTCTGCGATAGCGGAGAGGTAGCCATTTATGCTGAGAACGATAAGAAGAGATGTGGTCGTATTTACGTAAACCGAAAATGAAGCGTATACAGTTATTAAGGAGTCGAAGTGTTTAGACGTTCTTGAGAGGCATCAGCATAAAAAACATCTGCATAATCGAAAATAGGTAACACTAGAGTCTGTATTAGAATTGCCTTAGTCCCTATCGATAAAAAATTCTTGAGACGATACAGATAACACAGAGTCGACCTTTTTGCTCACTTCATATATATGCGGTCACCAACTGAGTGTGTTGTCAATATCTAAGCCAAGATCTTTAACAGTTGTTGAGTAAGGAATAGTAACATTACTAAAAATTATAGGATGTAGCGCCTTCATATCAATTTTAGGCAATCTACGAGAACTAACAACCACAATAGCCTAACATTTTGATTGATTAACCCTAATACCAAATCTGTCTGACCATTGATAAATACAGTTAAGATTGCAGTTAAGCTTCTTAATCACATCATCCATACCTGCCACTTCAGTTTGAGCATAAATTTGTAAGTAAAGATAGTACGAACAGCGAATGTGGGATGTAATGAGATTTATAAAGACTGAGAACAGGAGAGGAGAGAGAATTCCGCCTTGTGGAACGCCAGCAGACAACGAGCACCAATCAGAGACGATGTAGTGACCTACTTGACTAGCCTGCTGACGACCCCGAAGATACGAGGAGAACCAGTCCCGCGCTGACGAAGATAAACCCAGGTGACAAAGTACAGCTAGGAGAATATCATGATCGACAGCGTCAAAAGCGTTAGATAAATCTATTAGGACTAACACAGTCAATTTTAATTCTTCATTTCAGTACGAAAATGTGGTTGTAGCCTAGCCATTTCAATCTGGTTTTAGGCCTAGCCACAGCTAGGCCAAAAACCAGATTGAAATGTGCTAAGAAAGTTATTTTTTGAAAATGTAACCAGAAATTTGTTTGTAAACAATAGCTTCAAGAACTTTAGATAAAAAAAGGGAGAATAGATATTGGGCGAAAGTGGGAGAAAGAGCTGGGGTTACTTATTATTTATTATTTTTTTGACATTCATTTATTCATTAAAACACTTTTATTACATCATAATATACTCGTATAATAGATGTGAAAAAATGTGTAGCGATGATAGGTACCTGCCGAAGAAAAAACACTACACACCAGGCATTAAATGGTCTAGCCCAAAGCATCAATAAGCTGAAATAGCTTTGGGCCGGCTTAAAGCTCGTAAAACCGACAGCGAAGTGTAGGGCGCCCCTCCACTAGACAGATTTACAGCCTCGCAAGTGTATGCATGAAGTCGATGGATGTAGCGATGATAGGTACCTGCCGAAGAAACAAATACTACACACCAGGCATTAAACGGTCTAGCCCAAAGCATCAATAAGCTGAAATGGTTTTGGGCTGGCTATAAAGCTCGTAAAACCGACAGCGAAATGTAGGGCGCCCCTCCACTAGACAGATTGACAGCCTCGCAAGTGATGCATGAAGTCGATGGATTCAGGTGGCCCTGGAATTTGTTACAAGGAGTAAGGTGGGTCCTTTGGTCCACAGTAGACTTGTTAAGTATCGGGAAACCTGCACATATGAAGAGAAAATATTTCTAACACACGTAAAACACGTACTGCAGCAGCGCGGCAAACTGATTACTACATAACTCTCTCACACGTAAAACTGCAACTGTTAAATTTATACAGTGCACTTATCACCATTCGCTTATCATAAAATTCATCGTGTAGTAGCGGTTTGAGAATATCCTCTACCACATATCGTTCCGTGGATGTTGAAGAAGCGACGGAGGGGAACAAACCAGGAGATGGGTAGCAACGTTTTTCTTATAACATCTAAAAAATATCAAATTTTGATATTACGATATTATGTTATTTGATATTATGTATATATATATATATATATATATATATATTTTATCTTTAGGGGAGGCCTGAGTTCAGAAGTGGTCTTTTAATAGGTTATCAATTATAATGGTAACGATATTATAAAATAAAAAGCACTACAGGCAAACATTTATTCGAACGATACTAAATAAGTCGTAATAATATCTAGGAACACGTTGGTCGTAATGCGTTGGACGCAAAATAAATTTTTATGCTACCCGTAACTCTGGGGGAGCGGGTATATGAGAGCGTTAGGGAGAAAGTTTCTATAGTTGTTGGTATATTTCAACAATACATACTAGTATAAATTATTATATATATATATATATATATATATATATATATATATATATATATATATATATTTCCGTTCTCGTTTTCTAAGTCTTCTTCTTCTTGCCGTTTCCTAAGTGTTACCTTTAAGGTTAAGTTATACTTTATATACCTATATGTGTTCCACTGGTGGACACTGGTCTTCTCTTATTTCTAAGGGGCTTTTTGTACATGGTTACGTCAGAGTATTTTAAAACTTAGTTTAACAAGAAATAAATTTCAAAATTCCTAATAGAAATAATGATAAACTACTAGTATGATATGATGTAATAGTGGGCTATAAACTGTATTTAACTTATAAATAAAAACAATTCTCGTCTTATATTCATTTTACGTCAAACCGTCTTTTTACAAAAAGTGTACTTATATTAGTTTAGTCTCCCACAGAAATATTGCGAACTAAAATGTAAAGTATGAACTTAGGACCGAACTAACAGACGGACTTACAAACGCATTAACGGTCGAACCCAAGAACTAATCAAAAAATCAATAAAATCAATTGAGAAAGCTATGCGCTTGTGTCTTGTAAATAAGCTTAAAAATATATCAATTACATGCCCTTTACTTCTTCGGACTTCTTTCGTGAGAAAAGTAATTCGTGAGAAGTTTAAACCCGAAATTCTTAATAAATTACATTTTGTAATCTCTCCTTTACTTAACCAATTTCTACTAAATTTTATAAATAAAGTAATAATATCTAAAACAGTTTCTAATCAAATAACTAGGCGGTCGGTATAGTAAATTATGTTATATGTATTCACTATAGTATGTTGTATTATTATAGGTTAGTATAATATATTAATTGTATATAAGATGATAAGACAGCTTACTGTGTATTGCATGATTTGACGTGTACATTTATTTTCATAGGAGGGGGAAAACGAGCATACGGCTCACCCGATTACCGCCGCTCCGATAACCACAACACAAGGGGAATTGCAGATGCGTTGGTTGCCTGATTTATCTCAATGCTGTATAAAATTGCTCAAATTTATATATTTATTAATCATCATTTTTCATTCATCATTACAGCCCTTCAAAAGCCTCATAGACTCTCATACTTGGTGAAATAACTTTTTTTCTAGGTAAGTCCACCCTCGTACATTACTTTTGCTACCAAGCAGCAGTACGTGTACTATTATGTGACGGTCTGGACGGCATAGAGAAACAGTTTAATTAACGGTGTTCTATCTTACTTCTTCCGTCACGCCTGTAGCTTCTTTATTTGAAGTTCGTTTCAGGTCTTCGTGAACTCCACTTACCATTTAACATTGAATGAACTGTACGTTCATTTATCATTTCCATTTTGTAAAATAACAATTTCCTTGTTGGTCGGTACACGGCAGATAGTGTTTTTCCTTCCCGGGTCAAGCCCAAGTCTCACAAAACGGCTTTGCATTACCTTTTATATTTTGATATCGTTGGACTATATCGTGAGACGTTATCCTTTATTGCAAGTTAACCATTGTCTATATTCCAAGTAATGGTGCGGAACTATTTCATGAGTACTTGCACAGCGAAGGTGCAGTTGCCTTCTTTTTTGAAGTTCAAATTTGGTTGCAGGAGTCCGTTGGCAGCAGTGGCCACTTACAATCAGTGAACTGTACGTCTGAATGTCTTTTTTTGTATATATGTGTTTTGATCATTATGATGCAAGAGGTACAGATCGTGGCATTATTTTGAGAGGCCTACGTTCAGCAGGGTACTTGTGGTGGGTTGTAATAATGTTGATGATGATTCCATATTATTACAGTCCATTCAAGTCAACAACTAAACCTTGGCCCCTTAAGATGGTATTTGCCACAGTTGTGACGCTTGACAAGAGGGTTGTTTACCGTAGATTTTATTATTATTATTGAGTAATTATTAGGAAGATGCTGCTGCTCATCTCTAGTTTTATTTTTCTCAGTGTCTTCTTAAGACAAAAGAAAACAAGAAAACAGAAAACAAGAAAAGAAACAGAAGCTTAATACTGCTTTGTTGTTTATAAGGAATGAATATTGTTGGACACGCTTTTTACTGGAAACAAGGCATTCCGGCTTAGTTCTAAGACTTCTTAGATCTTCAGATTGTTATTTGTGACTAGATATAGTTATCTATAGGCCACAGCCTCCGCTTACTATGAGGAGGACTAAGTGTTTGTTGTCAACCTTGTTCTATAAAAAAGTTGAATCTCTTACGCCGAAACTTCACGGTGCATATACAATGATACCAACTACACCATGTCATCCCGTAGATGTCGTAAGGGGCGACAGAGGGAAAACAAAAAGAAATGAAACAAGAGATGGGCAGCAACATATTCTTGAAAATAACTAAAAATAATAAAATCTGCGATTACCAATCCGCTAGCCAAGCGTGACATCATTCTGGGTATTTATCTTATGCGTAATTTATGGACGTAAAATAATATCTTACCAAGAGGATAAGCATTAATAATAAAAACACAACAGCTTAAATACATGGCTTAGTACAGGTCGATATTAACACTGGCTACAGTTATTTCGTGTTCAAGTAACACTGTTATAAATCTATTTTTAAAGAAAAATCTTCTTTGGTTCTCACCTGATTTTTTGTTTATAGATATTATCTTAATAGGGAAAAATGAACTAAAAGTACCAGATGTGTAAGTTTTTCTATATATCCGGACTCATTTTTTCCTAGGAGTCCGTCCGGGTATAAACAACCCTAACAGAAATAGCTTTTCTGTTTCTAGCAGTACCTGAACAGCTACATTCCGGTCCGTTGGTAGCTCTAAGTAGGTATATGGAACTTACTTTTTAAATTTCGTACTCGTTAATGATTTATGTAATCAAAAATATTGTTTAAAATCTGGTTAAAAATATAAAAAATTGTAACACTTTGAAGCTCAAATTAAAGTATATAATGTAATTTATATATTTATTTATAGCAGAAAAACTAACAGATAACAAATAACATTGCAGGGTACATAAGTAAGTCATATCGTAAACATATTTAGTTTCACAAATGGGTTTTAGGTAAATACATACAATAATACATAAGAACAATGCAGGTAGTATTTTGATGTTAATTTCAGAGTCCACTTTTATATTGATGGTGAACTTAGATGTTATCAATTTATAAATAGTTGTACCACTAGTACAAGAAAGATCAGCCTATTACAGTCTTTGAAAATTCTTTTAAATTAATTACAAGCTCTTATAAAGAATAAGTTTTCTCTGTAATTTGATCTACGTAAGCAAAGAATGCCCCTAATTTATGAAACATCACTTTATAATCCGGTTTTACTTTTTATAAACATAAATATCCAGTGAAGCTCGTCCGACCTCGCTATACAATAGCACCTTCATTAAAATGTAAGCGTAACGGGCACTGGTAAATGAATTTGTTATATAGTGTCATGTCAGGGCCAACATGACATTTTTCAAGCTAGTAAGTAATTAAAACTCAGATTTGACAACACTCGGTTCAAATATGTCATTCGTTTCATTAATTACAGCTTTTGGAAAGTCCACTGATGAACTTACGCTTCTCTAATAGATTATGTAATAGGGGAGTATTTGCCAAACTTGACACGTTTGGCAAACGGGTGGCAGGATGTGTCATCATCATTATTACAGCCCTTAACAAGTCCACTGCTGAACATAGGCGTCCTCCAAGTAATGCCACAAAGCACGGTCCTGAGTTACCTGCATCCATCGACTTCCTGCATAACTTCCCAGGTCGTCACTTATCTATTGGGGGGTCACCCTACACAACGCCTACCGGTACGAGGCTGCCACTCGAGAACCTTTTTTCCCCATCGGTTATCGGTTCTTCAAACCATAAGGCCGCTCACTGGCACTTCTGCTTAAATTTGTTGGGCTATGTCGGTCACTCTGGTTTTAGTGTGGATATCCTCATGTATGAGTCTATCACGCAGAGAAACCCAAGCATAACCCCTCCATAGCTCGCTGAGCGACCTTGAGCATCCTCATACGGCCAACAGTTAAGAACCACGTCTCAGATCCGTAAGTCACTGGCAATACGCACTGGTTGTACAATCTAGTTTTCAGAGATTGAGGTATACCTGACGAGAAGATGTGTCGGCGAATCGGTCGAAGTTGGACTTACCTAGTCGGACTATTTGTCCTAGGTAAACGTACTCGTCAACAACTTTGAGCATAGTGCTCCCAAAAACTACCGGCATATGTGTGACATGGACATTTAACATGGTCTTTGTTTTGTCCATGTTCATCTTAAGGCCCTCTGTTGGGAGACACCATTGAGGTCATTGAGCATAGTGCTTAGGTCCTCCAGCGATTCTGCCATTAGGACTATATCGTCGGCAAATCGAAGGTGAGTGATGTAATCGCCATTGATGTTACCGTATCGTTTCCACAAAAAACTAGATTGACTTCATTATGTCGACCAGACGCCAACCGTTCAGTGATGTCTCAGTGATCGCAAGGGTGAAAACTGGCAGCGATCACCGAATGGTTAAGGCACGCTGAACCTAAACGTAAAGTTAGAGAGGTCTCGTCTAATGAAGTCAACGCTCCGTCCCCCCTCGTGCTCTAATCAGAATGAGATTAGCTCGAGTTACGTAACCGCTTCAGTGCCTAGAAGATTGCAATGCAGTGGACGATATGAATGACAAGCTCGTAGAAACTGTCCACGCGGCCGGAGCTAAGTTCTGCAAGACCCGCCGCAGAAGAACACAAAAACTCTCCCATCACACTCTAAATCTCATGGCTGTTAGACGGGAGATGAGGCTGCAATCGTCAACGGATTTGACATCATACAGGCAACTGAACAGACCGATCCAAATACATGCGGAGTAGCCTACGCAACTTTAATATTGCTCGTATCAAAGAAGCGATCGAGCGGAACCAGGGCTCCAAAGTCTTTGCCAGAGATCTGTCTGCCAGAAAGAGCCAACTGTCAAAGCTGAAAACTGAGTGTAGCAGCATTGTTTCCGGGTAACCTGAGATTGATGAGATTGTTGAGATGAGTGAGATTGAGAGGTTCTATGGGCAGCTGTACACATCATCGTTGGATCCACACGCAAGTGTGAGTAAGTATCCAATAGCAAGTCTTATCCGACACTATTCCGATGATATCCCGGACATCAGTCTAAGCGAGATTAGGATGGCTCTCCAGCACCTTAAAAACGGCAGGGCCCCAGATGAGGATGGAATTACAGCGGAGCTTCTGAAAGCGTGTGGAACACCGGTACTTGAATTCCTTCAAAAGCTCTTCGATTCCGTTCGAAATGAGATAATAGAGGTAATCTCTAGCAATTATAATAATTTTGATAATTTAGAATATAGCTTACAAATCCTGAATAGTTGCAATTGTATAACTCCACAAAATTATAATAAAAATTGTTTACACCTGGTGCATCAGAATATACAAGGCATGATAGGCAAAAACTAGAAATTGAACTGTTCTTAAATAGCAACAATATTCATATTATTTGTATTACTGAAAATTGGTTAAAAGCTCATAATTTAATGTTTAACTTCAGTAATCACCAGGTGGTCAGTTCTTTCAATATAGAAACGGCTTTAAGGGGTGGTTCCTTAATTTTAGCTAGTAAATTATTATCAGTAAAGAACGTAAAGATATTGTGAGCCTCTCTGTTGAGCGAACTGTAGAAATGGCATGTGTTGAGTTTGAGCACCTCATTGTTGTAAGCGTTTACAGACCCCCATGTTCTTTATATGATACTTTCGAAAAAAATTATGGAGGAAGTTTTTCGCTAAGCTTAATAAACAGAATAAATCTGTAGTAATATGTGGAGACTTTAATATCAATCTCCTAGAAGCTTCCTTTACCAATATTAAATTTAGATCATTGTTTAAATCTCATGGTCTTTTTAATTTATTTTTGAAGCCAACACGTATTGCTGAATCTAGTGCAACATGTATAGATAACATTTTTACAAATGTTAAGCCGTTCAATAAATGTATAATTCAAAAATTGAGCTCTGATCACTGTGGACAATTAGTTTCATTACCTTATATTCACAAAAAGCAAATAGATAAAAAAGTAGTGTTTGTTCCAGTAAATGCACATCGCTTGGAGAAGTTTAGAAGTAACATAGTAAAGAAACTTCCATTACTTTCATACCAAAATATTTTTTTTTGTATGGAACATTATTTACGCTTATTTGCAATGAATTTAATAATACTTTTACTTCTAAAACATTCTCCTTGAACAATCACAAAGCATTTAATGAATGGGCGACAGTAGGAGTCCATAAGAGCAGACAAAGATTATATGAACTTTAGAATGAAAGGTCATTTTTTTTTTTTTTTTTTTTTTTTTTATAGAAGAGGGGGCAAACGAGCATGTGGCTCACCTGATGTTAAGTGACTACCGCCGCCCATGATCAACCGCAACACCAGGGGAATTGCAGGTGCGTTGCCGGCCCTTTAGAAAGGAGTAAGCTTTTTCTTGAAGGGCCCCAGGTCGTATCGGTCCGGAAAAATCACCGGTGGTAAATTATTCCACAGAGAGGTTGTACGCGGAAGAAAACTCCTTTTGAAACGTACAGTGGTGGACCGCCAAGCATCCAGATGGTGTGGATGGTATCGGGACGTTTGCCGTGTAGTGCGTTCACGAAATTTGGCGGCTGGGATTAATCCGAACAATTCCTCAGAGCACTCCCCGTGATAGATGCGATAAAATACGCAAAGAGATGCAACATCTCTTCGCAGCGCCAGTGAATCGAGCCGATCGGAAAGCACTCGGTCGTCGACGATTCGAGCCGCTCTGCGCTGGATGCGGTCAAGTGGAAGGAGCTGGTACTGGGAGCCCCAGCCCAGAGATGGGAACAGTATTCCATGAGCGGCCGAACCTGCGCCTTGTGCAGGCGGTGTGCCGGCATGAAATATGTCCCGCTCTGCTGAGCACACCAAGCTTTTTAGAGGCCAATTTGGCCTTCCCTTCCAAGTGACCACGAAACTGCACGTCACTCGATATGTCGACGCCGAGGATTCCGATACTGGCTGAGGCAACAAGGGGAGCCCTTGAAACTGAGGGGATACGACAAAGGGGTTCTTTTAGCGGTTAACGCGCAAACTTGTGTCTTCTGGGGGTTAAACTGGACTAGATTTAGTCGCCCCAATCCGAGACTCTGTCCAGCAGAGACTCGACTTCAGACACAAGTTTGTCCCGGCACTCAGAGACGTTTTCCCGAGAAATATTTGCTCGGCCGGTGTAAAGAGCATCACCAGTGCTGTCATCCGCATAGCAATGAATGCTACGGGTTTGCAACATATCATTGATATGCAGAAGAAACAGCGTTGGCGATAGCACGCAGCCCTGTGGAACACCAGCATTAATAAGCTTGCAATCGGAGCTTGCACCGTCTACAACGACCTTGATGCTCCGATCTGCAAGAAAACTGGTGATCCAATCGTACAATTTCTCGGGAAGCCCATAGGAAGGGAGCTTCGAAAGAAGCGCTTTGTGCCAAACCCGATCGAAGGCCTTCGCAATGTCCAAACTAACGGCCAATGCCTCCCCCCTTGGACTCTACTGCCTCCGCCCATCTGTGAGTTAGGTAGACCAGAAGATCACCAGCTGACCTACCACGGCGAAAACCGTATTGGCGGTCACTAATCAGCTGGTGATCCCCCAAGGTACCTCATGAGCTGGCAGTTTACAATGGACTCCATTGTTTTGGAGAACAAGGAGGTGATGGCGATAGGCCGGTAGTTGGACGGGTCTGAGCGGTCGCCTTTTTTAGGGATCGGGTGGACGAAAGCCGTCTTCCATGATTTTGGGACTACGCCTAGGGAGTAGGAGTACCGGAAAAGACGCGTTAAAACCGGTGCCAACTCTGGAGCACACGTCCTCAGCACAATTGGGGGGATTCCATCAGGCCCACTCGACTTATGGATGTCCAGGGAGAGGAGTGTTTGCGAACCGAGCGCTGAGTAAAGTGCACTTCCGGCATGGAGCACTCACACCGCGGGGTGGTCGGCGGCGTACTCCCCCCGTCATCGAGGGTCGAGTTAGACGCAAAGAAAGAGCCTAGAAGATCGGCTTTCTCCTTTGCGGTGTGGGCCAGTGAGTCGTCCTCCCTGTGCAGAGATGGAAGAGATGGCTGACAGAAATTCCCCTGGACAGCCTTGGCGAGAGACCAGAATGCACGGGTTCCAGAAGGAAGACGGAACTAGTCTCTCGCCAATTCTGCCTATGTGCTCTGACTTTGCCTTGGCAATGACTCTTTTGAAGGACCAGAGGCGGAATTATACTTCTTTTTAGAGCGCTGGTGTTTACATCCCTGGACGCTGAGCGTCAGCCCAGGCTTGGTAGCACTCCTGCTTATAGCATGATGCTATTTTACAGGAGCGACCAAACCATGGCTGAGATTTGCCTCCAATGGGCACCACAGAGGAAGGAATAAAAAGTTCCATACCCTGAAGTACCACATCAGCGACAGAATCCTGCAACAACGTTGGGATCATCCGGCGAGAAGCAAACCCGCCCCCAAGGGTAGGATGCAAAGAAAGACCGCATCCCATCCCAATCGGCTGACCTATAGTGCCAAACACGGCGGCAGCCTGCAGAATGCAACGCGATTTCAGCGTGAGTGGCACCACACTCCGAACAAGACAATGGTCCGAGAGAGAAGGGGCGTGAGGAATCTGATATCGTCGTGAGAGGTCAGCAGAAGGTCCAACAGATGGAGGAGAACAGATGATCCTCCACATCTGGAATCCGCGTAGGCGAAGTAACCAGTTGTGTCAGACCATATGCCAAGGCAAAATCATGAACAGATCTCCCCGCAGATCGGTAAACGAGCGAGCCATTCGGCTGTTGAAGTCGCCGAGGATCACGATCTCTGCGGAGGGGATCTGCCGTAGCAACGAATCTGCAGCCATTTGGACGTGGTCGAAGAGTCGGTCTGTTTCGGCTTACGTTGGGACCAGAGGACCCAGACGCGCGGGTGGTCGTCGCTGTCTCGCGTAGCCAAAGGATGGACAGGTCCGAACTTCAAGTCTGGAGGCGTCGAGAACAGATGTCCTCTCTGACGTAAACGCAACTCCAGCCGAGGCACAAAGGAGTGTTCCAGTTTGTACCCCGGGCAGGAGAGATACGAGACATCAGCCGGAGAGGACTGCGTCTCGGTCAGAAAGAGCAGAGCCGGCCTCGCCGTCTCGAGATGGTAGTGGACGGCGTTTAGGTTAGAGGTGAAGTCCCCTGATATTGCAGAAATTCACGGACAGCGGCAGGGGTGCCTTGGTCTTGTTGCTCCGTTTGCCCCGAGCAGTTTTAGTCTTGAGCGGAATATTGCCCCCCCAGAATACGCGGGGCAGCCTGAGCACCCACGCTCAGAAGTGGAGAAACATGGTCGTGGATGCTCAGCGAGGGATTCTCCAGGGGTGCTGGTACCCTCCTGGGGTAGTCTATCATTTAATTCCGCTACCATGTTGATGGGGGGATTTGGGCTCCGGCCACCTGCACTCACCAGACGAAACGCGGAAGCAGAGCTCCACTTCGCCGGTTTCTGAGGTCGTGGTACCACCCCGGTTTGAGCCGGCTCTACGTGGACAGCAACTGCCGCGTGGCTCTACCACTGTTAAAATCATATAATCCTAGCGTCAAATTTAGGGAATATGTAAAAAAATATTCCAAAATATTTAAAAGAGTGTGCTCCTTAGCCAAGTCATTGTATTTGAGCAACAAAATAAAGACTGCTTCTAATGAAATTAAAATGACATGGAGTATAATTAATAGTGAAACTGGCAAGGTCGACTCTCGCAATACAAACTACCAGTTAAGTTTTAACAATAAATAACTAAATCAGATCAGGGTGTTGCAATGGTTTTTGAGAAATATTTTAGTGATATTCCGATCTTAACCACTAAGTCACTGAATTCTTCTCCTGTCGTCGCCGAATCATTACTTAAACAAAATGTAAATGTGTGTACAAAGAATTTTACATTTCATAAAGTGTCATCAAAAGATATTGTAAAATATTTTAAGACTATTGATATTAAGAGAACCGCCGATCTGTGGGGGATTTCTGTTAAAGTTATTGTGTCTATAATAGATGCGATCGCACCTCAACTATCTATTATTTTTAATACTAGTATTGAATCTGGTGTGTTTCCTGATTTAATGAAGCAAGAAAGTAATACCTTATTTAAATCTGGTACATTGGACCCCGCTAATTTTAGACCTATTTATGTACTGCCAACACTTTTTGAAAAAATTATTCTTGATCAAATGTTAATTTTTTTTAATGTAAATAATTTACTTCATAAAAATCAATTTGGTTTCTCAAGGGGTCGCTAGACAACTGATGCTGGTGTTGAGCTGATTAAATATATATTTGATGCATGGGAGAATTCACAGGATGCTTTGGGTGTATTCTGTGACACATCCAAAGCCTTCGATTGTGTTCACCTTGAAACATTAATCTGGAAACTTCAACACTACAGTGTAAGAAGCGATGCTCTTAAATTAATTATTTCATATTTAAGTGACAGAACGCAAAAGTTGTCATTAATAGTATGAGTTCTTCCGGGTCGATTGTACAAATGGGCGTGCCTCAGGGCTCAATTCTCGGCCCTTTTCTATTTCTAGTATATATTAATGACTTACCTTTCATAGTGGGGGATAACCATGACATAGTATTATTTGCTGATAATACTTCATTAATTTTTAAATTAAAACGACATTTATAAAATTACGACGAAATGAATAATGCTATAGCTAAATTAGTCAATTGGTTTAATGTTAATAATTTGCATTTGAATGGAACTAAAACTAAATGTATGAAATTCGTAACTCCTAATGTTAAACATGTCAATACTAATGTAATTTTAAATGGGGGGCAACTGAGTCTTGTTGATACCACCATTTTTCTTGGAATCACACCGGACGCAAAGCTTCAATGGCTCTTCCATATGTCAAAACTAGCTAGCAGACTTAGTTCTGCAGCATATTATGAAAAAGATTAGAACTCTTACCAGTGTTGAAACAGCTAGAATAGTTTACTTTAGTTATTTCCATAGCATTATGTCGTATGGTATTTTGCTATGGGGACACGTGACTGACACTGAAATTATATTTATTTTACAGAAGAGGGCCATTAGAGCAATATATAATTTAAAACCAAAAGAGTTACTGAGACAAAAATTTAAGGAAATTAGTATATTAAGTCTGGCCTCTCAATACATTTATGAAAATTTAATGTACGTACACAAAAATAAAAGTAGTTTTGCGAAAATATTCATTCTGTAAATACTAGGAACAGACACAAGCTAGTAGTACCAGTTACTCGACTCCACCGAGTCAGTAATTCGTTCTTGGGGCGATGTATACGCTTTTACAACAAAATTCCAGAAAATATACAAAATTTGTCATATACGAAGTTTAAAAATGTTATTAAACTAAGTTTGTATAAAAGGGTTATTATAATATTAAGGAATTTATGGATGATAATAACCCCTGGGAAGGGTGATCGCTACCAAGCTATTTCTAATTTGTCTTTTGTTATTTATTGTAAACATTATTGTAAGCTATTATTGAAAAAAATAGTCCCGCTGGGTTTCTTGCTGGTTCTTCCCAGGACAGAGGTTTTTTTTGCGAACCAGTGGTAAATGAAAAAAGTGACTTTCAATAAGTATTGTTATAATCTACATTGAATAAAAAAGTTTCTGTTTCTGTTTCTGTCCTCCATGGTGGCACTACTCGGAGATGTGGAGCAGAAGTGCGGTGGTCTTGTTCTTTAAGAAAGGCGACAACCTTCTCTTGAAGAACTACAGACTGATTTCCCTTCTGAGCCGCGTCTACATGCTGTTTTCGAGAGTCATTGCAAATCGTCTCGAACGCAGACTCAACGACTTTCAGCCTTCCGAACGAGCCGGTTTCCGAAAAGGCTTCAGTACCATAGACCACATACATACCCTGCGGCAGATTGTAGAAAAGACCGAAGAGTACAATCCGCCACTTTGCCTGGCGTATGTGGACTATGAGAAAGCCTTTGATTCCGTCGAAATTTGGGCGGTGCTACAGTCCCTTCAGCTGTGCCAAGTTGACTGTCGGTATATCGAAGTGCTGAAGTGTTTGTACAGTAGGGCAGGATGTATGATTCTAAGTAAAAGTAATTGAAAAATATTTTCACATCAAAAAATACCGAAGCTAAGTTTGAACTTCGGCCCTTTGTTAAGTGAATATTTTTAACTTCGCTAGTGCAAGCCGAAAAACAGTATTGATTCGATTGTGAATAATCTTAAAAAAACTTTCCATAAATAATTTTAATAATGTCTCTAAATCCTGATTTGTTCCATGATTACGTACGACGCTCTGGAATGTTGAACCAAAATAAATGATGGTGCCTTCATTTATCTATTAAAAAGCTTCAGCGATTCCAGAGACTGGCATGTATGGCTGCCACAGATTGCATAAGAACTTCACTAACAGCAGTCTTAGTAGAGCTGGGCTAGAGCTAGCCCCGCTTCATCTAAACATACAACAAGAAGTGAATTTAGCTGCCATTAGACTCAAGACCCTTAATCTATGTAGTAAGAGCAGAGTGCATCATATAGGTATGTTTGATAGAATTTACACCAAAATTCCTATCTTACAAGCAAATTACTATAAGATCCCTTTGTGTTTGATAAGAAATATAAGATACAGTTAAACAAGATATTATAAAACCATCCGGACGGATTAAACCCAAAAGAAATAAGAATTTACACAATAGTTTCAAAATAAATGAAAGTACGGGATCTGGACCTCAATATCCACAAATGGACACACGACCACAATACAATCTTTCATCATCCAAGCGGCCATAGCAATTGATTTCAGGAAGGTAAATGATTTCTCCATCAGAGTACTGTCCGACAGCATGGCGGTACTACAAGTTCTGAGTTACAATGTGGTGAACTCGGGACTAATATATGAATGCCATCAACGACTAAATGAAATATGTAAATATGACAATGTGACTCTGCAAAAAATCAAATGATACAGTGGACCCAGGGGCAACGATTCAGTAAACGAACTGGCCAGGAGAAGATCGGCTCGGGCCACTATAGAGCCGGAACCAATCATACCAATCCCTTTCGGTCACGTTCGTTTACTGGTACGTAGAAACTTCATTAATCAACACGCTTAGCCTTGGAAAAATCTAGTAAACTACAGCCAAGCGTGAAAGGTCCTGCCAGAAATAAACAATAGTTTGACCAAGGTGTTAATGTGGAGGAAGAAACGGCGGCCCACGTTTGCTGACATGTTCGGAGGTCGCGCACATCAAAGGACTGTTCAACATCTTCGATGAGATTTCCTTGCCCGAATAATCACATTCTTCCTGCCCACATGCAAAATACGCGCAAAATAGACGTGAAAACAGCCCGTTGTAATCTAATGTAATGTATCTAAAATTTTACAATATTAATTGTTTTAAGCGTTCGTTCTTTTTTTATAGCATAAGGTGACAAATGTGCACACAGTCCACCTGATGGTAAGCTGATGCTGTAGCCCATAAACATCCACATTTATCCTCAATTAATTATCAAAATGCAAATTCGTTCTTTCCCCTGAGATGTAACGCATCAATTCCAGAGAAAAGGGCTCCGGTTCTCTACACTTACTATACGAAACAGCAGCATTACGCTGGTATTCTGTGAGAGCGTGGTCCTGCCCCGGTTGAGCCGACCCATTCGTGCTACAACTATAGATATAGCTGCAATAATACAACTATAGTTACATAACTACAATATACAACTATAGCTGCAATGTAGCTCTACCACGTACTTAAATGTTCTGCTAATGTCAAACACAAATAGCCTGCGATCAAACTGTTACACAGAGTCGAATTGAGACAGTATTTCAAAATGTTTACAACAAATAATTACCGACAGAATGAATTTTTTTAAATATTTAGTATATAAGATATCTTGGTTTATATATTGATGTTTTTATAGGAGAGGGGGCAAAAGAGCATACGGTTCACCTGATGGTAAGTGATTAACGCCGCCCATGAACAACTGCAACACCAGAGGAATTGCAGATGCGTAGCCAGCCTTTTAAAAAAGGGGAGGGTCTTTTCTTGAAGGTCCCTAAGTCGTATCATTCCGGAAACATCTTTGGTGGTAGTCGATTCCACAAGGAAGATGAGCGAAAATTTCTTTTAAATCGCACAGTGGTGGACCGTTAGTCGTTTATATGGTATAAATAGTATTACGAGTTTTGTCCCGACGTGCGATGGTGAAATTGTGGGGCTGGAATTAGTCCGAATAATTCCAAAGGTAAATGCGGTAAAAAACACAAAGAGATGCGCAACCAAAGTGCCAGTGAGTCAAGCCGATCGGAAAGAGCTCCGTCGCCGATGATTCAAACGGCTCTGCGCAGTATGCGATCAATTGAAAGGAACTGACACTGGAAAGTCCCAGCCCAGAGATGAGAACAGTATTCCATGTGCGGCTGAACCTGCGCTTTGTAAAATTGCAGGTGGTGTGGTGCTGAGCACGCCAATTTTTTAAAGGCCAATTTGGCCTTCTCTTTCAAGTGACCACGAAACTGCACCTCACCCAATATGTCGACGCCGAGGATTCCGATACTGGCTGAGGCAACAATGGGAGTGCCTTAAAAATGAGGAGAGACGACGAAGGGATTCATGATTGATGTGCAATTAAAAGTGAAAAACAGCTTGACTTATATAATATACAAACTTTAAATCTAATGAAATACGGTCGAACTTCGACCAATGAGCGGCCGCTAGATTAAAATAAATACACTATAAACTCATACACACCACAACTGATTTAATTCCAATCCGGGAGTACTCAAATTGTTCGTAACCAATAAATGAAAAAACAGCCTTGAATAGCTGACATTTATCTTAGGTTAACAATTTAACTTAAGAGTGTGTAAATATAACGGCGCCACTCGATAGAGCAGCGTGCTTGTGAGGTTCGTTAGTGACGTCGTAACTATCGGGTTGACACAAACACGAGCTTACGTTTCAGGCCTTGAATTCGGAATTGAGGACACTAAATCTTGATCAATTTTATTTAGTTGGATTTTTATTCATATATGATTCCAAAAAATCAAGGTCAATTATATTGTTCATGGTTTAGAGTACATCCTAAACGATTTCAAAAAAGCAAAAACTTTTGATTTATATCAATTACTCACTGCGCCCGCAACTTTCTTCACGTGGAATTAGTATTTTGTTATAATGAGTGATGAAAATATATTTTTACTTTTAACTGTCGCGTAGACCTAAAAAGATCTCTCTGTCTATGTCTGGGTAAAAACATTCATTTAGTCAGTCAATATGACAAACTAATGAACGAACAAATATACGGGCCCATTGTTATTTACTACCATTATACCTTTATATTCATTTATCTATATTTAATATATTTATAAATATTGGATACCAGACTCTAAGAAAATGTCTCAGAACCTAATGTGTATCTTACCAACATGTATTCATCATATTTCACGCTAACCAATGGTTACTATTATCATTTATATTATGTTTGTTTGATTGGCAGTTAATAATAAGTACCTAAGTTATAACATATCTGCGTACAAAATTTTAGTTGTATGTATTCAACCAGTTAAAAGAGCCTTGCAGTCCTTCCTACAACCTAAGAAAAGACTAATACAACAATTAGACTGTGAGAAGGAGAGTGATGTGAGATGACAAGATAACAAGACGTAAATAAATTTCAACATTACTATTATCGAGTGCAGAGGTAAGGAGTGCAGACTCTGTATAAAAAAGTGTCCGTAGAAAAGAGTTAAATAAGGGTGGCGCTACTGTAGCTACTTTCACAATAATTCTTTTTACAATAATTATTTTATTGCTTTCAAAATTTTTATTTTCAGAATCACTCTCAACGTATTTAACTGCGATTTAACATATCCCGTAGCTACTCGAGCGCTGTAGTGGAGAGTTTTTGAACTGTTTTTTACTGCTTACGGATGGAAACTTTTTCAATATTCTCCTATGGGAGTTGATACTTCTTACTTCTACACTCCATAATCACTATTTTTGGGGTCGTATTCGTCTACTTTGGACAATATATAATAGAATAGAATATTTTTTATTCAATATAGATTACAAGTAATTCTTATTGAAAGTAAATCTTTTTCCTTACCACTGGTTCAAATAAAACCTCTGTTCTGGGAAGAACTAGCAAGAAACCCAGCGAGACTATTATTTAAAAATAAATTTTACGATGTCAATGGTCATAAAATATTTACAAAATTTATTTTAGAAACAGCTTGGAAGCGGCCACCACATTCCCAGGGGTTATTATCAAACATGTATTCATTTATGTTATAATAATCCTTTTATATAGTTTTTGTTTTATTAAATATTTAAACTTGGTAATAGAGAGACCTTGTATATTTTCTTGGACTTTGTTGTAATAGCGTAAACATTGCCCCAAGAATGAATTACTGACTCAGGAGTGAGGAGTCGAGAAACTAAGTCACTAGCTTGTGTTTGTTCCTAGTGTATACAGAGTCACTTTTTTTACTAAAACTACCTTTTTTTGTGAACATACATCAAATTTTCATTGATATATTGAGAGGCCAAAGTTAATATATTTATTTCTTTAAAATTTTCTCTAAGAGACTCTCGGTTTAAGGTTGTAAATAGCTCTAATGGCCCTCTTCGGTTTGGATAGGTGAGTGTATCACAGTATAGACAAAAATTTTGCGAAATAACATTTACATAAAAGCAAATTCGCAGCTGCAGCTTACGTTAGGCGACACACTTGGCAGGTATTCCCACATCGCGCCTGTATGACCCACAATCCTGCGTAATTCATTACCTTTAATCAAAATTCTCTTTACCAAATATTAAGTATGTAGGTTAAGTTCATGCATTTACATGGAGAACATTTAATATTTATGTTTGTGGTAATGTTATTTAGATTGCCACTATAGTGTACTATTGTTACTTAAATGTAATTACCATTTTGCACGTGCTCGGTAGTGCAGTAAAACATCGGAGAGAAAAGTGAAACATCAAAGAAACATTTCGGAGACATGAATCCGTTAACATATATTTGGATAGCGCTGCGAACACTTTTGTCGTGGTAGAGCTACGCTGCAGCTATACTATGGTTGTAGAACAAATAGATAGGGAACGCTCAATTAGGGATGGGTTACGCTCTCACAAAATACGAGCGTGAAATAGCAGCTTAATGTTAGTGTGTTTCGTTCGTGAAGAGAATCAGAGAACCTCTTCTAATGGTAACGAGGCTTTCTATCTTAGATCTCAGGGATGACGATATTTTGTTTCTTAATCGAGGATATACGTAAATATCTATGGGCCATTAGCATCCACTTCATCGTTACCAGTAAAAAGGGACTCCGGTTCTCTACACTCATCTTACGAAATACAGCGGCATTAGGTATCTGCATTAGCACGTATGAAATACACAAGTAAAGTCAAAACTAATATAGAAACATGTAAATGCCGCTAACATGCATTGGAGTAACATGGCAGACAAACCTTCGAACTAAAGTGCTCTCAGAAATGAGAGAATGAAATGAGAGGAAAGAGGAGAGGAGAGGTACACGGGCTGTAACTATACATTAGAATACTAAAAAATAACAATAAAATTTCTTAATTAACTAAAAAGTTAAATATCTCTCGCCTTACGCCTGTCACCCAGAGGGGTAGGCAAAAAATACAGACTTCCATTAGACACGATCATGACACACCTCCCTCGCCTCCTTTCACGTTCATACATACTTAATTTTGCCTACCTTCATTAAATTGTCAATTTGATCGATGAATTTTGGTCTAGGGTGTCCCTTGTCAACTCAGTCTTGCTTATTCTGCAACATAAATTTGCTTTTTCACTCCTTCCTAATTCATTCTTGCCACATGATTAAACCGAAGCGTTTTCTTAATCCTGGTCACAACATCACCTAGTAAACCACACTTTTCTCTTATCACACAAATTCTCATTCTGACATTCAGATTAGTGTTATATTAAAAGTGCTTCGATTAAGACGGTCAAAGCTGTACGAGTAGCTTCTAATCTTAAAAATTTCAACTACTTTGAGCCTGGAAAATTTACTTTCATTTTAAGGTCCGTTATTTCTGTCAGTTAATATTGGTTTAACATTGATAAGTTTTGTTTTTATATGGTCATATTACTAGATAAGAGTAATAAGACTGTATAATTTAAATTTACTATTTCTTAGTTTTTTTTATGTGCCTAGGAGTCCGTCTCAAGTTTTGATTATTCATTAGCGAAATAGCTCATATACCAATGTTACCTCATGTCCATTCGTCCCGCTTGTTTCATGTCTCCTGTCATTCTGATTTATTCTATGTTAGTTCTTAACAAAAGCGTAAATTCATAATTTACCTACTATTTACATTATTGATAGATTATATTATAGAGTATTATAACCTTTTATGGTGCCACAATAGAGACAATCTTTATAAAACTGGAACGGAAATACTCAAACAAATAGAAAAAAAAAGGTAAACGATTTTTAAGAAGTTATATTTGGAGGGTTTAAACAAATCAAACATTTATCATCATCATCATTCATCATCATTAAAGCCCTTCACAAGTCCACTGCTGAACATAGGCCTCCCCCAAGTAATGCCACAAAACATGGTCCTGAGCCACCTGCATCCATCGACTTCCTGCATATCTTACCAGGTCGTCACTCCATCTAGTGTGGAATCGCCCTACACTACGCCTAACGGTACGAGGCTGCCACTCGAGAAACTTTCTTCCCCATCGGTTATCGGTTCTTCGAGCTATATGGCCAGCCCATTGCCACTTCAGCTTACTAATCCGTTGGGCTATGTCGGTCACTCTGGTTTTACTGCTATCCTCATTTCTGAGTCTATCACGCAGAGAAACAACCGAGCATAGCCCTCTCCATAGCTCGCTGAGCGACCTTGAGCGTCCTCAAACGGCCAGCAGTGAAGGACCACGTCTCAGATCCGTAAGTCATCACTAGCAACACGCACTGGTTTTACAATCTAGTTTTTAGAGATTGAGGTATACCTGACGAGAAGATGTGTCGTAATTTCCCGAACGCTGCCCAGCCGAGTTCAATCCGTCGATTGACCTCTCGGTCGAAGTTGGACTTACCTAGTCGGACTATTTGTCCCAGGTAAACGTACTCGTCAACAACTTCGAGCATAGTGCTCCCAACAACTACCGGCAAAGGTGTGACATGGACATTAAACATGATCGTTGTTTTGTCCATGTTCATCTTAAGACCTATCCGTTGGGAGACACCAATGAGATATCCATCACCATCATTGAGCATAGTGCAAAGGTCCTCCAGCGATTCTGCCATAGGGAGTATATCGTCGGCAAATCGAAGGTGAGTGATGTACTCGCCATTGATATTAATACCGTATGCTTTCCGGTCCAGTAGCTTGAAAACGTCTTCCAACGCAGCGGTGAAGAGTTTCGGGGATATAACATCACCCTGTCTTACACCTCTCTGCAGTTGGATAGGTTTCGAGCTCTGGTTCTGTACTCGGATCGCCATCGTAGCCCTACTGTACAAACACTTCAGCACTTCGATATAGCGACAGTCAACTTGGCACCGCTGAAGGGACTGTAGCACCGCCCAAATTTCGACAGAATCAAAGGCTTTCTCATCTTCCACATACGCCAGGCAAAGTGGCAGATTGTACTCTTCGGTATTCTGTACAATCTGCCGCAGGGTATGTATGTGGTCTATGGTACTGAAGTCTTTTCGGAAACCGGCTTGTTCGGGAGGCTGGAATTCGTCGAGTCTGCGTGCGAGACGATTCGTAATGACTCTCTAAAACAGCACGTAGACGCGGCTCAGAAGGGTAAGGTCTGTAGTTCTTCAAGAGAGCGTTGTCGCCTTTCTTAAAGAACAAGACCACCGCACTTCTGCTCCACGCCTCTGGAGTAGTGCCACCATGGAGGACGAAATTGAAGAGCTTCTGAAGGACTTCAAGTACCGGTGTTCCACCCGCTTTCAGAAGCTCCGCTGTAATTCCATCCTCGCCTAGGACCCTGCTTAGACTGACGTCCGCGATATCATCGGAATAGTGTCGGATAAGACTTGCTCACACTTGCGTGTGGCTCCAACGATGATGTGTACAGCTGCCCATAGAACCTCTCAATCTCACTCAAAATCTCAGGATGATGCCACACTCAGTCTTCAGCTTTGACAGTTGGCTCTTTCTGGCAGACAGATCTCTGGCAAAGACTTTGGAGCCCTGGTTCCGCTCGATCGCTTCTTTAATACGAGCAGTATTAAAGTTGCGTAAGTCTCGCCGCATGCGTTTGGAGATCTGTCTGTTCAGTTGCCTGTATGCTGTCAAATCTGTTGACGATTGCAGCCTCATCTCCCGTCTGACAGCCATGAGATTAAGAGTGTGATTGGAGAGTTTCTCGTCTCGTGTTCTTCTGCGGCGGGTCTTGCAGAACTTAGCTCCGACCGCATGGACAGTTTCCACGAGCTTGTCATTCATATCGTTCACTGCATTGCAATCTTGTAGGCACTGAAAGCGGTTACGTAACTCGAGCTAAAAGGTTTCGGGATTCTGGATTAGAGCCCGAGGGGGGACGGTGCGTTGACTTCATTAGACGAGACCTCTCCAACTTAACGTTTAGGTTCAGTGTACTTCTAACCATTCGGTAATCGCTGTCAGTTTTCACCCTTGCGATCACTGAGACATCACTGAACAGTTGGCGTGTCGTCGTCATAATGAAGTCAATCTCATTTTTTGTCGAACCGTCGGGCCATTCCTGTGGGGCCGCTTCTGGAAGAAAGAGTTCGTCATAAAGAGTCCCTCTTTCTCCACAAATTCGGCCAGCTGCTGGCCCCTTCGGTTCCGTTGCGCTACTCCAAATTTCCCTAACTTCAGCTCACCGTTTTCTCTTGGCTAGTTTTGCGTTGAAGTCTCCCATCAACACCGTATAGTGGGTTTTGGAGGAACGCATGGCTTTGAAAATATCCACATACATTTCCTCCACCTCCTTATCGGGATGTGCCGAGATTGGTGCGTCAACCTGTATGACCTTCAGCGAATACCGTTAGGTGATTCTGAGTATCAGGTACGCGACCATCGTCGACGCACTTCCAATCTTTACAACGTTGTTGACGAGAGACTTGTGTGCGATAAATCCGACACCCCCTTGGGACAGATGGTCGCCCTCCCGGTGATAGAACAAGTTGCCGGATTCGACAATCACCGTGTCCTCCCCCTCTCTTCGGATTTAGGATAGGACATCCGAGGATAATCCTATAATATTCCAGCGTAACTCATCTATCTCTTCTTCCAGCTCCGGGATCTTCTCGTCAGTCCTCAGGGTGCGTGCGTTAAATGTTGCCAGGTCGAATCGTCGTAGGTGGAAACCGAACCTCCACCGGAGATTTTTAGCACCCCCAACATTTATGACAGACAGTAAATAGTTTTTTCAAGGATCCAAATATTTGTAAAAACCCAAACCATTAATTAGGTCGATTGTCCGACGAATGTATTTGAAGATAGACATTTGATACTTTGGGAAATGCATCTGCAGTTTCAGAAACATTTATAACTAAATCTCATTCATTAGGTTTTACTACTAGATGTAAAATTTATGCACATGAAGTTTAATTTTACTTATTGTAAACGCAAATTGCATTAATTACTTTCTCATTAAATTGGATAGAAGTCATTTAACAGAATGTATAGATCGTACCGACAGTGCAAGCAGTTTTAACAAAACAGTTAGTAATTCAATATTCACTAGCAATGTGTTTGGCAGAATTGGAATTGAAATGTATTATTGTTGACCACATATAAATATGGCTTTGTGGAGCCAGGCTAACGAAACATTCCATCTTAATCCTCAGGGGTGACAACGCATCAGCATTTTTATTCTTATGCTGCATTTAAGCTAATCCTTCTCCTTCAAATGAAGCTGTATAGGTTTGAGCGTTAAACAGCTGTAGGGTTGACAAATGATCACCGGCGACCATGAACATCTGCAACATCAGGCATTTCAAAAAAAATTGTCATAAAAAGCGAACTGAGGAAATTACACCAAGTGGTGTACCGTTACGTTGGTTCAAAAGATAGGTGGGTTCTTAGAAGCAGTCAATATTTATAGTATAATAATTTATTTATCTTACTTCCGCACATATACAAGTTATTTTATTTATTTATTTATTTATTTCATATATTTGCATAAAACATGGACAGATAAGGATGGTACAATTCTTAAAACACAACATGTTTGCTACGTGATTGTGATAGCATGCAAATTTACATAAATAGCACATATACAAATGAAATATTCTAATCATAATACAAAACAATTAGACTAAAACATATAAAATGATAAATAAACAAAGATTATCAATTCATTAAAAATATATATATCATTTACATTTAACAAATAGGTCTCTGATGTCAAAAAATTGATTTTCATTGAGATAAGTCAATAATTTTTTTTAAATTATTATTCGATTTGATTTCATTTGGTATTTTATTATAGATTCGAATACACATAGTTAAACAGCTTTTACTATATTTGTTTGATCGTGGTACATCATCTAATACAAGTCTATTTGCATTTCTTTTTAGTCTTATATTCATATTGTGACGGCCCAATATTATTATTAATAATTAAATTCAATATAAAGGGGCGTCAAAAATAGTCTTAAAAGATATATATTAAGCAATTAAGTTAAATTAATAAACATAAAGTTAATATATTTCAGACATTATCCCAATAACATAGTAAATTAAAGGCAAAATTATTGTTTTTCGTAATAAATAAATTTATTTAAAAAACTTGAAAAAAAATATTTAAAATAAGATAAATAATAGAAATACAAGTCAAAAAATATTATAAAATTAAGTTAAATAACGTTTATAAGATAATTAGAAAATTTTTTAAAAATTGTTTAAGTCATGAGAGGTGTTCATGTATAAAAGAAAATTTTCCTAAGTTGTGGAAGGAGTTCACGTATAAAAGAAATTTCCTAAGTTGTGGAAGGAGTTCACGTATAAAGGAAAATTTTCCTAAGTTATTGAAGGTGTTCATGTATAGATGTCTTGTATGGAGGAGCTGCCGGAGATACATTCCTGCAGTTGTACATATATATGGGGTGGTCGGGAGCCCGACTGCCTGAAGTACTGTAGCACAATGACTAGTCCTATATTAGGGACTTACGATATTAAACTCAATGATACAAAAGCAATACTAAAGAAGGTCTCCATGATGAATTTGCATTACAATAGTAGGGTCGTGGGTTCGAACCCTATATATTAATGACTTATGAAAGTAAGGTCTATGATCCAAAAGCAATACTATAGAAGGTCTCCATGAATAATATGCATTACAATAGTAGGGTCGTGTTCCCTATATATGAATGACTTATGAAAGTAAGGTCTATGATTCAAAAGCAATACTATAGAAGGTCTCTATGATTAATATGCATTACAATAGTAGGGTCGTGGGTTCGAATCCTATATATGAATGACTTATGAAAGTAAGGTCTATGATTCAAAAGCAATACTATAGAAGGTCTCTATGATTAATATGCATTACAATAGTAGGGTCGTGGGTTCGAATCCTATATATACATGACTTATGAAAGTAAGGTCTATGATACAAAAGCAATATTATAGGAGGTCTCCTTGATGCATAAACATTGTATGGGGTGGTCGGGTGACTGACTGCTCCTAGTACTGTAGCAAAATGACTAGTCCTTATTAGGGACTTGAAAAGGAATATTATGGTGGCGTGTGTGCTGCTTCACGAGCAATTGGTCCGAGGTAAACTTGGACTCGCTAACCGATGTGTCCTAGACATATCATCTTAGTGCCGGTGGTAAGCGGGTTTGTTGTAGCAATACGGCTTTCCCGTGGACATCGCACACCCATACCGTTTGTGGGCGGCGTCGTAGCGCATAGCGATGCGTCGTCTATATTTCGGATTGGGATGATGAGTGTGTTTGGTAGCACTTTTAAGTGTAACAGGCATACTCAACTTCATGTCTTAGTGCATTAGCGCTATGATACGTGGAGTTTTGTTCATTGGCGTCTTAGTAGCGTGCTACTATGATACGTTGGTGATATTTTTTTATATAACAACAATAAAAACTTTGTTGCCAAAGTCGATAGGGGTCATGTGGGTGTGTTGTGAGGGGGCGCCATCCGTATGATAGTTGCATTGATGCTTACTGCTACTTGCGGTATTGCGTCTTGTGATGGATCTGCGGGTGTGCTGCGTCTGATTCGACGCTCTCTTGTGGTTCTGGTCGATGGAGGTATACGGGTGGTTATGTCTGCTGGGATGTATGGGGGACCTTGGAATGGTGTAAGCCCGACGATAGTCATATTGATGCTTGTCGCGTTCTGCAGCATTGCGTCCTTGCGATGGTTGTTTGGTGGGACGCTATTCTCAATGCCTCTCTCGTCTTGGTTTGACTCACGCCTGAGTAGCTTTGCCCAAGTCGGGTCCCTTCATTGCGGGGCTGCAGACTGTCTGCCCTCCACAATGTTTTATATAACAACATAATATTATATCTCTGTAACTTTCCCACCTTTGAATGATTGAAGGCAACTTGTTGGTGGGTGAGACAAACATGATCGAAAATGCATTTACTCAACGTCAGTGACACAAACCCTTTCTGATGGCGAATTATTACTCTTATCTTATAACTGCCTTTTGGCTATATCTGCCGTTGTATTGGTTGGTGGAGCATATGTGTCGACCTCATGCGGGTGGTAGCTGGCGGGAGGATCTGAGGAGACTCTCAAGGGTGCGGCCGAAAGCCGCACAACATGGGACCCCATTCCCTTGAGGTGAGCGGTAGACTCATGACACGCTCTGCGGCTAGTAGCCATGCTGATCATGCAATTGGTGGTGATGCCATACACTTACATCACGTCTGCAGGAGCGGCGGTCTTGCAGGTGGTGGCGCTCACGGAGGGTTTACGGCCAGTGTGCCTATTTGCCTAAACCGTGTGACGTACATTCACTGTGGCTGGATTCGTTCGTATTCTGTATGGCGTTTACACGCATTGACATGCGCGACTTCAGTCGATGTTTGCGCTTACGCACTAACAAGGGGCCAAGCCTCTTTTACTGGTTCGCTACAGTTATTTTGCTGTGGACTACGGTCCAGTTCCCGAATTAGCGTTCCCTTCGGGGGGAGTGCATCAAAATGGTTGGCGCTCACCATGCACGGCGTGTGTGGGGCCGTGTACCTCCCCTACATTTTTTTTAAATAAATGTAGGAGAGCGAAGCCCTTGTATCGGGTATTTTTGTATAAATATATTGTGAGCCTTTTCCAAGCGGGAAGGGATAAATAATAATAAATTAATAATGTCAACCTGATACAAGTGGAATAAAGACGTTTTACGTTCTTAACCTTTCTCGAGCCCTTTCTTCGTGAACGGGGTTCACTTAGCTTATAAGGCACTACCAACAGCTTTCAATTGCTCTAGTGAATATTCATTCTTCCAAAGGACACCTAAAAGAACTAAGTTACTAAACAAACACAACGTAAATAAGGGTCCTAACTAAGACGATCACGCCAAAATATTACAAACGGCCTATTATTAAACCTTTAGAAAGATCATTTAGAAAGATCTAAACATAATTTATTAATCCTGGTCACATATATATAATTTTTAATATAAAGGGGAATATAATACATTTAGTATTTTATATATTTATTATTATGAGAGGGGGGGGAAGCGTTACAATATCACATGGCTTTGTAAACAGATTATTATGTCTATGTACGAAATTACAAACTTCGTAGATATACAGATATGGTAGTGGCAACAAACCTAGGCTCCTAAATATTGGTTTGAAGAATTTATCCGGTGCGATTCCAGCAATAGCTCTAATGCATTTCTTTTGTGCAGTAAATAATATCTGTTTATCTGTACCATTGCCCCATATTACAACACCATAACGTAGTAAAAATTCTATGTAAGCGTGATACGTTAGAACAGCAATTTTATTTTAACATTTTTGACTTTATTAAGTGCATAAACAAATTGGTTAATTCTAATGCGTAGTTGATGTATGTGACCTCTCCAGCTTAAACCTTGATCGATTATTACTCCTAGGAATTTAGTTTGTGTTACTTCGTTTAATTTGTCGATATTAAGATTAAAATTGTTTTTTGTGTGTTTTGATTTATTAAATTGAATATAAGTTGATTTATTAAGATTAATTTTTAAATTGTTTCTGTCTAGCCATTTAATAATTGTATCAATTGTGTTGTTAATGTCGATTTCATGATTACGTATTGAATTATTCTGCTTCTTATTAGTGTTTACAATTATTGAAATATCGTCCGCGAATAAAATACATTTATGACTGGTGATTAGAGTTATATCATTTAAATAAAGAACCCAGCACGCTACCTTGAGGAATGCCATGTTTGTTCTCTTTATAAGAAGATAAGAAGGACAGCATTTCCTTTCCTACAATCTTTTTTATTACGACACATTGTCTACGGTTAGCCAAATAGGAAGATATCCATTTTAGTGGAAGTCCTGTGACACCGACCATTTCCAGTTTTCGTAATAGTATGCTGTGCGCAACGAGATCGAAGGCTTTCGATAAGTCAAGAAATAATACTGTGGTAAAAAGTTGTTATTTTTTGTTAAGATTGAACTAATGAGCTTAAATGTGGCTAATGTTGTAGATTTTTGTTTCTGAAAACCATATTGGTCATTCTTTATTAAATTGAATTTCTTGCAAAAACCTAGTAATCTTTTGTACATAAATTTTTCTAGAATTTTTGACAATATTGGTATTAATGTAATTGGACGATAATTGGTAATATCATTTCTCTTACCCTTTTTAAATAATGGTTTTACAATCGACAATTTTAATGTTTCTGGAAAAGTACCACATGAAAATAACAAGTCAATTAAATATGTCAAAATAGAGACTAATTCATTTACAGACTTCTTAATTATTTTCGTATTAATACCGTCATATCCTTCCGAGTTAGTGTTATTAAGAGATAGAATTTCTTTTTTAACGTCTTCTTCTGTCATGGGCTTAACAAACATTGAGTTAAGTAGTGATTTTTCAATACTAGTTTAGCTATTTGGTTTATTCATTATTGTCAAATTATTAGGAAATCAGTACAATAATTATTGAAAATCGAAGCTATGTCAGTAGGATTTTTAATCAGTTCATTATTTATTTTTAAATCCGTAACGCCATGGTCGAAGTTTGAATTTGAGATTGCATTTTTTATTACAGACCATGTAGCTTTACATTTATTTTTGCTTTTGTGTATGAATTTTGTAGTAGAATTTCTTTTCGATCTTTGAATACATTTTTTCAAAAATCTGATTTATTCCTGTAGTATCTATATCGGAGTAATCTTTTAGTTTTACAACTTCTTTTTAAACCTCGACTTATCCAATTGTTTGCAGTATTATTATTATTTATCATTATTCTAATAAGTGGGGTATGAAAGGGGTATGAAAGTGAACGCAAGTAAGACGAAGGTTATGGTTTTTGAAAGAGAAGAAAGTAAAACGATTTGTGAAATAAGAATAGAAGGGGGAGTTGATCGAGCAAGTAGACGAGTTTGTATATTTGGGCTGCGTATTTAGCAGGGATGGGAGATATGATAAGGATATAGAACGACGAGTGAATGCGGGAAATAGAGTAAATGGGGCCCTGCACTCTATTGTGAAGAGTCAAAATGTGTCGAAAAAGGCACGTATGGCAATTCACAATGCTGTGTTGGTCCCTACTTTAACATATGGTAGTGAAAGTTGGGTGTGGCAGAAGAAGCACGAGAGTAGAATGAACGCAGTAGAAATGCGGTCGTTAAGGAGTATGTTAGGGCTGAATCTTAATGACAGGGTAAGAAATTGTGTAATAAGAGAAGAGTGTGGTTTGCAAGATGATGTTGTGACCAGGATTAAGAAAGGAATGCTTCGGTGGTTTGGTCATGTGGAAAGAATGAATGAGGAAAGAGTGACAAAGAAAATTTATGTTGCAGAAGTGAATGGCAGAGTCGGAAAGGGACGTCCTAGGCGAAAATTTATCGACCAAATTGGCGATTTATTGAAAACGGGCCAAATTAGGAGTACCCTTAACCGACGAGCATGTATGCGGAGGTGTATGGATGTGAAGGAGGCGAGAGAGGTGTGTCAGGATCGTGCCAAATGGAAGTCTGTAGTCTCTGCCTACCCCTCTGGGTGACAGGCGTGAGTGTTTATGTATATGTTTATGTTATGTCTAATAAGTGGAAAACATAAATTATAAATTAAACATAGAAGTTCATGAAATGTATTAAACGCGTTATTTATATCAGTCTGTAAGTATATATCAGACCAAGATATATTCATAAGACATTCCCTAAATTTCCGTATGTTCTCAGAGCAATAGTCTTTTTTGTAAATAAAATATACCGTGGTCTTTAAGGTTTTTCTTTTTATGGGGATTTCCAGTAGTTGCGCTGTTTCATGGTCAGACAGGTATAGAGGTAGAATGGTAGCCATTGCGTCTGTAATGTTGCTTAAAATATGGTCTATACAAGAGTTTTTCCGGGTCGGTACCTTGATGTGAATGCTTAGATTGTAGTTGTGACATAGATCTTGAAAAAATTTTGTAATATTTCCCTGATTTAAGGTATTAATATTAAAGTCACCAATTACAACTAGCTTAATGTTTGGCTTATGACTGCTAAGTAAGTCATATAAAAGTTTGTCCAGCTTATCTAAGAAAATAGTAGGATTTCACGAGGGTGTTCTATAAATACATATTATAATCAATCTGTGTACAGGAATTTCAATTCCACAAGCTTCAAATGTATTCGGTATTGCATAATATTGTAATTTATTAATTTTTTTGTATGTTATATTGGGCTTTACTAAAATACATGTTCTGGCTCTTTGTTTCTCTCTACAAAATGCAGTTGCTAATTCGTAACCTTTTATTTGTAAGTATTTATCGTAACCATCTCGCAAAAATGTTTCAGAGAAACATAGTATATCGGGTTCATTCTTGGCCTCACGTAACTCATGGAATGTTGATTCTAATAGTTCTTGTTTTGATAATATACTAGCAATGTTTTGGTGCATGATTTTGAGAGAAAGAGATGGTTTTTGCTTTTTGTTCCCGAGAAAACTGATTTCCATCTATTATGGGGAAGTAATAGGGTATTGTACCTTTTTTTCGAATCTAAAGTGGATTTTATGGCATTAGTTCCACTGATTGAAGCACTTTGTAACTGCATTTTTGCGAAGTAATAGGGGATTGTGCCTTTCAGGTGTTTTATATTAAATTTAGTTGCTTAATGAGGCTGTAGTTTATTGCAAATTATTATCTTTTGAAGTTCCTTAATATTTAAATATTTATTATCGTAATCAATACGACTGTATATAATTGTAATATATATATACATAATATAATTGATTGATTTACACATTTTAAGCAAATTGCTATTAATACATTCTACAAAATGACAGTTTTTATAAGCATTGCAAGTAATTTTGAACGCATTATTCAATTCATGAACATTCAAATACATATTTTTAATGGGTTAATAACTATCACAGAATTGTTACCAAATTTATTGAGAAAACTACGCAACTGAGATGTTAATATATTAATATCATAATCATTTTCACCGATACATATTACAATTTTTTCATTTGACGTTAATTCTAAGTTATGACATTTTTTAAAGCATCTGCAGTTAGAGCATATGGTTTCGTTTGCGAGGTAACCAAATATTTTTCGTATGTTGTACGCTCTCGTGACCGTACCAATGCAGCGCCTGAACCAACACATTGTTGAGTTCCAAATATCAATATCCTGTTAGCACAAGCTTGCTTTTCGGTATCGTTGGAATACATTTTATCATTAAAATTAGGTGTTGTTAAGGCCTTAGACCTTGTTGAGGGAAGCTCTTCTTCCCAGGCCTGGGTTTGTTTCATGAGTTTCATTATTTCTGTCTGGGATTCTTTTAATTGCTGCTGTAATTCTGCAATTCTCTGATGTAAAGTCGTGATAGTATTACTGTAGTCAAATATAATTTTAATTTTATCCGAAGTAGATAATCGGGTAGGTGTAAGTGAACTTTGCATGGTATATCTACTTTCTTTTTTAGAGCTGCGATTTATTCGACTATCATGTAACGGGGGCTGGCATAATGTTTTTAGCATACTATTTTCTTTATTTAACTTAGTAATTTGTTTGCGTAGGTCACTATTTTTCATTAATGTATTATCCAATTCATTTTGTGAACTAATGAGTTCTGTCCGAAGTTGTTCTATAGTTTCCTTCATTTCTTGTACTGAGATAGAATCTGTTATCGGTGTCAGTGGAAATTCATCTGATGTCTGCGTTTCTGTAAGTATGTGAGAGTCATGTATTTGGGAATTCGTACAAGAAGGCGTTGAAGGAGCCCACTCTGTCATCTTCTTAGGTGTAGTGTTACAGTATAATTTTGGAGAATGCTGTTTCTTTCTCATTGCGACATAGCATAATTCATTGTTGTCAGTGGAGCGTAAGTTTGTTTTATTGTCGCAAATCTTACAAGTCCATTTTTTCCTTGTATTAGTGTCCTTTAGGCGATATAATTTTTCTGAATATCCAATACAGTCCAACTCATAAATATTTTTGCATATTGAACATAAAATTGTATTTCTAGAGTCCACAGTGTTTTTATATTTATAACATGTGACATACACTGACATCCTACGGCTATTTTTTGTACTTTTTGTTTGCGCTTTCATTGACATCGTGATCAGCTAATATATTAAATGATCACAAAAGAAAGTTTTGTTCTAGTTCAACAAACTTCCGCTAGATCTCAGCACATAGTCTTAAATCAATCAATAATTCAAATATTATGTTGACCGAATAGTTTAGTTCAACACGATTATACTAGGTATCGTTAGTCGTCCGTTATGCCGTATACACAACAACAGCTGATTGGTCAGCTGAGTGTCGTTTACTTTAACCTGAGATACAACGGTTATATTGAACCTAAACAAAGGTCACTTTACAAAATCCACAAAATTATATTAGTTTTCATATTAGTTTGAACTTAGAAGTAAATTCCTAAAAAACAAAGTGACTTAGCATTTAGTCTTATTTTATTACTCACTTGATATATCTAGATTATACTGCTGTCACTTTTTTTTTGTTAGGCTTAGGAAGGGGATCACTGGCCTGGCGTAGGGAAGAGAAGTCCTGGCGTAGCTTTTGAGGGTCGCAGACAGCCAGTTAGTGAACGGAGCCGATGATAACAGGTCTGACGATGATGATGGCTGTTGGCAGTATAGTAGGCCAACAGTCCGTTAACGCACAGCACGGCAGCAAGTAAGGCGTAGGTAGGTAGGTGGATGAATGGATAGATCCTGGAATCCAGACGGAAGCCAGCGTTAGGGAAACTCCCAATAGCACTATACGCCCTAGTCAAATTAAGCGCCCCTTCTAGGAAGTTAAAAATTCCTAAGCGCTAAGCAGTCCCAGTAGAAGAGATAGGAATTAAGCAAAACAGTTACAATGCTTAGATATTATTGTTAAAATAAATAGGAACTCACCACAGCGGGATCATTTGCACTTTGAATAATTTAAATTTTGAATGTAGGTAAGCAAGTTCAACGGTCATTCGTTTAGGCCCACGTGCGTTGCAAACTTCAAGCAGTCTCACGTAGAAATGAACGAGAAATGGCCCCTTTTAGGACCCTAAAAGAAGGCCCCTAAAAGAACTCGTGCGCATCTCCGAACTGTCCGAATACATACTTCCGATTTAGAGATCGATGAGCAACGGTTTAACGGTGCGCGGCTTAAATTAACTATTTTAAGGTTCCGTAGAATAATATTTTAATTAACAATTGTAATAATTGATTTGTTATTATTTTAAAATTAGAATATATATATTTAAGATTAATAATTATTTGTAAGGGTGTATTCAGATGCACCGTTACAATAGTAAGAGGCTATTGCACCCCATCAACCTTAAACCTCCAATCAACTTTAAACAAAATATGCTAAGAATGCGTTCTCACCAATCAGGACTAAGGAGGAGTGCCTCTCTGCCTGTAACTATAATGGCTCTTTTTATCCTTCAGATCAGAACAAAGCAGTTCAGGCATTACTGTATGGCAGCAGAAATAGTTAAAAGGATATTATGGTGCTAAAGAACTGCAGGTATATCGCCGTTCTTCATCATTGATTAATTTGAGTTCTACGTTAGAGATCTCATCACACACATAAACTCCAAGCATAGCCTTTTTTCTAGTCTAGTATTTTACCCCGGTAGATACACGCTGCAGTTACATGTTGGTGGCGGCACAAATGGGTTGGCTCCACCGGGGAAGTACCACGCTCACATAGAATACAAGGTTAAAATATTATGTTGTGTTTCGGTGGTAACAAAATATCTACATTTTGATTCTTATTCGAGTCTATGGGCCATAGCAAACACTTACTATCAGGTGAAATGAGTGCTCGCTTTTCACCCTTATTCTATAAAAATATTTCATAAGCGATTTCTTTTTTCCTTATACGTCTGGCACTTATTTTTATTTTTTATAAACCTTCAACTTACTCTACACCTACCTACTGCATAAATATAGAATCCTAAAATTTGAGATTTTGTCTATCTAATTCTATATCAGATAGAAGAAGTTAAAAAAAATTGTATCAGTAACATTTTTTTCTGTGTTATAATTTTGATACATTGCTTGTTACCATTAATACATTAATAACTAAAAAAAAATTAATAACATTTAATAAAAAGTAAATAGTTGATTTAAAATATTCAATGAAGAAATGTTGAGAATTCTTAAATAATAATTTTAAATAAATAGAAAATAACACAGTATAACTTGCCAAAGAAAAAATAAGGGATAAATATTTAAAAATAAAAAATAGAACTCATGAAATTGCTGACATGGAGGAGAGTGGAAAAACAATAATGAAAAAAAAACTAAAAAAAAAAACTGATTAGCAATACGTTTTTTAGAGATTTCTGTACAAATCCTAGTTCCCAAGTTATGCTTTAGTTGCTATAGCAACTTCATTCGTTTAATTGTGCTGCGTCTTGAATTCTCAGAATATAGAAAAATAAACTGATTAAATTTATTACGATTACAACTTGCGACCTTTATTTCTTTCAATTTTAATTTTTTTAGTTTAGTTAATATTTCAAATGTGTATATCTAATATAGATCACTAGATTGCTAGAAAAGTTTCCTTTTTAACCTTAGTGACGTAATATGCTGAAAGTGTTGGAATGTGTTGAAAGTGATAGAGGCTAAGTTCGATTGTAAATATACTCTCGAATAATAAATCAAATCATTCACAGAAATAAAACTATTTTTTTCACTTTCATGAAAAATGATGGCATTTTTTACGCCAATATAGATTACGGGTATCAACGTGTAGGTTCGTTATAAAATTATTAACTCTTCGAAAATTATGTAACATACTCAGCAGAAATAATATCATTACTCTATTTATTATTTGAAAATAATATTAGTGTAATAAAATGCCTAATGCCTGAAGTTAATCTCTAATCAAAATATCTGTACCTGGGTCACTAGGTAATTGATATGTGGAGTGCTCTGCCGACCGAAATTATTCCTGTGGTCATTTCTGCAAACGGGTTAATTCCAGTCAGATTTTCAGGTTGTCTAAGCCGATTGGGTCTCAGTGACGGACTGCTCCGGACTCAAATGCAGAAGATGGTGCCTCTCGATATCGCCAGCAACGTCTACTAGTATCTTTTCCACTCTTCTTAAGCCTCGGCCCTTTGATCTCCTTTGCCGAAGGCCTTTCATCCGATTGGGTATTTACTCATGTGAATCTCACCATCAGCTTTCACAGTTTTGTACGTGGTAGAGCCATGCTACAGTTATATTAGTAGTATAGTTGTAGCACGGGTCGGCTACAACCGGGGGAGGACCACGCTCTCACAGAAAACCAGCGTATAGTAGCTTGATGCTCCTGTGTTTCGTATGGTGAGTGTAGAGAACCGGAGACCCTTTTTACTGGAAACGAGGCATTCCATCTAAATCCTCACAGGTGACTACGCATCTGCATTTTATGCGTAATTTAGGATAGATGTAGATGTCTATGGGCCACAGTAACCACTTACCATCAGGTGGAATGTGTGCTGGTTTATCACCATATCTTATAAAAACAGTTAGTAACCGTGGAAAAATTAAGTAAAGCGAAATCCCGACCCAAGACTTCAAAATTCTATAAGTTTTATCTGCTTAGATCGGACCAAAATGTAAAGATTTTTTAAGTCATCAAAAGCCGTAGTTAAATTTAACATTGGGACGTTCAATATCTCAGTGCCTTGTTACCATTATCCAAAACTTGGAAAATATAACAATAAGCCAATCGAACACGATAAAATCCGTGAAAACTAGTTTCATTCAATAATAAAAAAACACATTTGTAACGGTTTGTAGATTTTGTCGAAATTCTCAACGCAAAATCTTACTTGTGCGACGTTACACTGCCTAGTTTTCCCAGCAGGTTAATGGTACCTGGGTGTCAGCTAGTATTTGCATTTCGAAAATGCCGGTTGTGGATCTCAAAAGGGTAAATGGTGATTTGGTGATAGAGCAGAAAAGATTGAACAGGATGGTTTGCAGTTCATAAGTGGAATACATAAAACATTTAAATATCATAAATTGAATTTCTTAAAATCTTGTGCGATATATTCTAACTTCACATAAAAAGAACGTTCTTAGATAAGTTAAACACAAAAAGATTGATCTGAATCATTCATGAATTGCGTACAAAAGAGGCATCAGTCACTTTGAGGAGGGTTCCCGGAGCTCATTTTTCGCCTCTAATTTGTTCGGTTTTAAATAAAACCGTTATAGTTATGACTCTTGTAAACCCTTTTTTAAAAAATAATTTACAACAGTCACGTCAGTACATTAAAACATTAGTACACTTTTTGAAAATTATTATGCATTAAAGTTATTAGAAATTAATTTGCTCATTTCATTTCCGCGTAATGAAATAAAATGATGAGTCCTGCGCATTTTAAAGACCACCTCCCACCCTATCTTAATTTCGTGCAATATTCCTGTCACACCACTCTTATCGTCACCACACTAGGAACAACACACCATCCACAATAATACGACACATTTTTCTACAAGTAGACTGCAGAAACTGACCACTAAGTGAGCGACAAGCCGAAACAACTTTTTTTTGCGCCCGAAGCAATTGGAAAGGGCTACCCTTTATGTAGGGAGGCGGAAAATGCATTACGCATACCACGACAGCCGGTCTATCGTGGTTATGAGGGACTCACTGCCTACCGGGGGAACCTAAGTGATACCCTCTAAAACCCGCCTTTGGGGACCGGCAACTGGCTGTTTAAGCTTCTTATGCCGTATCGGAAGCGACCCTCTTTTGGGAAAAGAGGGGCGCAGGCGGCTACGAGCCGCTAGGGGAGTGCCTACGAAGGCAAATTGATTATGAATTTAATTAGAGTTGACCTGAGCCGCCAGGAGGCAGTTCAGGTTGTTTGACAGTTTATTAGGCGGGTCCGAGTGAAAGTTGCTCGGCCTGCGGACTCGATAACGAGAGGTGGTGGGGCTGCATAAGTAGCTGCCTCACGAATAAGATGATTAGAGTGCGACTCTGAGGCTTTGACGAAGTTCTCAGAGAGTTTTTTAAGAAATTGTTGAATTGTAGGGAGCTCTAGGTCCCGATAAAGGTCGGCATTACGGACGTACTAAGGTGCGTTCGCAGCTCGACGACAGAAAAGGTTTTGAACTATTTGGAGTTCATTAATAATTTTAGGGTCGGCGTGGGCAAAAATGGGGCCCGCGTAAGACATGCCTGGTCGTATACAGAGCTTATAAAGGGTAAGCTTGTTTCTGAGGGACATTTTACTGTGTCGGCCCAACATACTGTTGAGCCTACTCAGGTAAAAACGTCCGTCACGGGTTACTCTTTTGACGTGGGGCCTGAAAGTGAGCCTTGTGTCTAGAGTAACACCTAAATATTTGGCAGACGTATGCCAGGGGACTGGGGTCCCTAGCATACGTATTGGTGGAGTTTTTTTGAGACGGCGTCGTTTATAATCGAAGTGAACGGCGGAGCTATTCTTCGGGTTCACATCGATGCGCCATTTTTTGAACCAAGCTCCTAGGTCGTTAACTGACTTTTTGAACCTTGTTCCGTATGAAAGGTAGCGAGATACCTTTACAGTAGATAGCAGTGTCATCTGCGAAGAGGGAGAGCTGAACACCTTTCGACGGGATGGGAATGTCGTTGGTGAACAGGATTGACAGCAGAGGAGCAAGTACTGAGCCCTGAGGGACACCAGCTTTGATAGGGCGCTGTGAAGATAGCGTGCCATCGTGTCTAAAACGAAAGGTACGATGCTTTAAATAAGAGGCCACGAGACGTACTAGATGATCGGAGAGACCTATTTTGTATAGCTTGTAGATAAGGCCTGTATGCCGCACTCTATCAAAGGCTTTAGCTACGTCGAAAAAGACTGCGATGGTCTTATGACGACGAGGATAAAAACCGCTGAGCATATATTCCACAATACGATGAACTTGTTGGGGACATGAGTGTTTCGCTCGGAAACCGAATTGATGGGGAATGATAAGAGGGTCACCGTCTGTGGGAAACAGATGACGCCTCATGCGAGTTTGAATGACTCTTTCGAAGAGCTTGCCCATGGCCTTGAGGAGGCTAATGGGGCGATGACTGGAGGGGGAGTTTGAGAGGCTTGCCTGGCTTGGGAATACCAATCACAGTTGTCTCTTTCCACGTAGTGGGAAAGTAATTAAGGTCGAAGCAGGCGTTGAAGATAATAGATAAAAAGGTTAACACCTGCTCAGGAAAGTGTTTTAGGGCTTGGTTGGAGATGCCATCCGCGCCTGGAGCCTTTTTGGGCTTAAGTCCTTTGATCAGGGATGAAATCTCATCATTGGACACAGAGATAGGTTCGGAGGCTGTAGAAGGTGAGTTCCAACGGCGGACCTGCCTTTTCCACTGCCTGGACGTGTGAGGGGTCGACGGGTTGAGAGCTAGGAGAGCATTGTGCGGCAATGCTATCTGCAAAGCACTCAGCCTTTTCCTCGTCCTCGAAAGTAACCGTACCGTCGATACGGGAGAGAGGGGGAGTGTGGGTGATAGCGTCTATGCGGAGGGCTCTAGCCATCTGATAGTACGCTGTATGAGATGGAGAGATATTCTCTATGAGTTTACTCTTTTCGAGGTCTCGAAATTCAGAGAGGCGGAAACGGAGTTCTGGTTGAGGACGATTGGTGGTGCGCCTATATTCGGGGGTGGGATATTTTGCTGCTCTCCGGAAAGCAGCTTTCTTGGCTTTTAATAGGTTGCTAATATGTAGGGGAAGCCCACTATTGTTAGCAACCGGGACGACCCTTTCGTTCTCCTTAAGGGAGGATTTAATAAGGGTGGAGAGTGAATCGACCGCGGTGTCGATTTTTCCGGGACTGTCTAAATCCGACGGTAGGGAGATGGTAGAGTCCTGTGAGTCCAGAGTTTAACTAGGGACTCCTTGAATCCCTTCCAATTAGTTAAGGTTTTCGTGTGTGTTGGGGGAGGCGGCTGATGGCCAAGAATGATGGAGACCGCTCGGTGATCGGATCCTAGATCATCTAGTGTCTCGATTGCCCTGAGGTTGAGAGAAACTCCTTTGAGTAACGCAAAATCTAGTACATCGGGGGCGTGATCGGTGTTATCGGGAAAGTGAGTAACACCGAGGGGACTATGGACGATAATATCAGGAGAATGCGTAATATCGAGCAGTATCTTGCCACTGGGGGAGATATTACGGTATGTCCATTCAGTATGCATGGAGTTAAAATCTCCAAACATAATGACTGAATTGCCTAAAGATAAAATAGCCTCAAAATCTTTTATGAGGGTATGGGTTCCTAAAGAGATGTAACAGGTGGCTATGAGGATGGACTGATGTCCAGTCATAGCTAGCCTGCATACCGTGGCTTCCATGTTGGTAAGCTGCGGAGTAGAAATGGGCGAGCAGTGAAGTGTCTTCTTGTAATAGATGGCCGTTCCGCCGCCTCGGCGGTCGGGTCTGTCATTACGAAGAAGAGAGAAGTTTTTAATAGAAAGGCCTTTAGTGTCCTTAGTTTTGAGATTAGTTTCCTGTAGGAGGAGGAAATCGGCTTCACGATTTCGAAGAAAGAGCTTAAGGTCTGGGAGGTTATTTCGCAAACCGCGGATATTAAAGGATAGGAAACAACTGCTATTTATGTGCTTATAACTGCGACTACGGCATGCGAACATTCACCACCTGACGTAAGCAGCCGTTTGCCATAAAATTACCAACAGACCGCTGCAAAACTTGTGACCACATTACGAGGCTGTATGTTATGGAACAGGTATAAAGAGGTTTAAGAGAGGCGAGTTAGAAATATTTGTTTGTTCATTCAGTAGTACAACGTTACTATTATTATTTTTCAATATCTCTTACTGTTCCAGCACACACAATCGTAGTATTTTATTAAAAGTATGTAAGACTTTAAATATTTTAAATTATTAAGCACTTTCAACAAGAAATGAGAGGTGTCTGAGAGGAGAGAGAATAATATACTAAAACCCTTTTTGTCTTAAATATTTGAATTAATGTGCACGATTTTTAACAATTCAGTTCTTGCTTTTATTAACCTATCTTCTCGTATGAAAAAATAACACCTACTGTAAAAACGTAGAAATTTGATGAAGATTATAAATTATCTAAAGCAAGAAAAAAAATATTTTTTAAATTCTTGTACCATGTAGAAGTCAATATAGAATATTACCCAATTAATTATCAATACAATATTATGAAATAGTTTTCTATTCCCACAGTACGTGAAACCTCACCACTGATTGTATTGATGACCAACACTAAAAACTACATTGTATTAATTCATTATGTTCATTTCAATTAATCATCACTCACCTTCGATTTGTCAACAATATTAAACAATTATGGCAAAATTACTAGAGGACATAAGCAGTATGATGAACGTCCTCAATAGTGTTTCCTTACGGATAGGCCTTAAGATGAATAACGAAACATAAAACGAAAGTCGTGTGTATTTCCATATCATACCTACGCCAGTAGTCGTTGCGAGCACTACGCTCGAAATTGTTGACGAGTCGTTTACCTAGGATAAATAGTCCGATTAGGTAAGTTCAACTTCGACACGCCTTCCGATGTGTCATTATGAAGGGAAAATTGTCGATCGGTGCACTATTACCGAAGTTATAAGCGTGGAAAATTTACGTACATTTTTAAAATCTCGCCCGTGCCCGCGTGTAGCGCGTGACGTCATCGATTCCATGCGGCCCGCCGCGCCGCTCGTCCGGCGGTTACATTAAAAACATCAATGAAGCAGTAAGAAGAACTCATTGTTCTATCTTAAATAGAGAACTTTGTAAGTTTACTATTCAGCAAGAAGTGTTTACTACGTAGGCCAACAAACCCACATTTTTAAGATCTACGGTGGCATGTGGCTTCACATCCAAATTTTCTTCATCTACCAATAGACATTTCAACATGTATTCGTAGAGCAGAAATTTTTTTCGTTTCTAGAACCTCCTCCTTTGCTGGAGTAGTTTTCGAATTCACACTAGGTGGTTTAACAAAAGTACAATCTTTCTCACTAATGAGATGTGCCACATTTTTGAAACCACGGTCAGCCATAACTGCTGCATTTTTAGGCAATAATTCCAAAATGCCACAGTCTTCAAATATAACCGAGTCAGATTGTCGTCCACCATATCCATCTGAAATAAAATTTATTCTCCCTTCTGGAGTAATGGATATCAAATATTTAAAAGTGTTGCATGGTTTGTTCTCAGACCAATTAAGAGCTTGTTTAACTGCATTAGCGGGTTTTTCAATTTGAATCTCTAAGCAGTGTATGATGCTCTGAACATCGCTGTAATTTTTTCGAAAAGGAATAGGCAGCAATGTTACTATTTGAGATGGTTTTGGGAAGAATATAAGCTTTTTCATACATGAAGAAATATTCGGCAACGTTTTTTTTAAATGTTTCCAATAGCAACACTAGACATGCCAAAATCAAGACTGGTACAATCTTATTTTCTTTAAAACTATCATTACGTCTCTAGGAGAACATTTGCAAGACTCACTCAATGGTTGAATAGTACAATACCACTTTTTTGGAAGACCTAAAAGTAACTGCGGTTCTCTGGACACGCACAGAAGAGCAGCTTTTTCCATATATATTTTAAAAGAAACTTTTTCGAAATCAGACTATGATTCTGTGTCATCTACGCAGATCAAATTGCAAGTTTCTCTTGAAAGTGAAGATTTTTCTTTATAGCTTGAAGAACTTACTACATCAAATTGAAGAAGTTTCTTATTCTCTGTTACTGGCCGAACATATTTATCTTGGGTTTCTATACTTTTATGTGAAAATTTAATTTTTAGGTTTACTTGATTTTTTTGTTTTGTGTAGCTGGAATATCAGCGTTGTTAGTTATATATTCTTCTGGTAAGGGATCAATGTCAATATTATATCATCATCTAGAGTGGTAATAGAATCGACAACATATATATGCTCAATTTCTTGTGAAGTAGTGGCAATCGCATGTGCAACTTGCGTGCTTCTGACCTATATTTGGCATTTAGTTTTGATAATAAAGATGTTTGTGGTTTTTCTGTACAACGATTTTGACAAGCAAATTTGTGAGGCAAAACATCTTTTTTAAGTTTCAGGGGACCACCAACTAGTTTGTACTTCACGTAGTTTTCATATTGTTTTTGACCTAGAACAAAATACAAACTTATTTAAAGTCTATAAAAAAATAAGGAACCTCGTAATTTGTATTCCATCAATGTTTAAAATATGTACCAACTATGTAATACATAAAAATAGGACAACACGTTTTGAAAAAGTGAATGCAAAAATAATATTGTAGTTTGTCGGCGTAGTTCAACACACAACGGTTAAAACTAATGTTGGGCCCTATTTATAAATATTTTATTTATTTTAATAGAACACATCAATCGTATAAAGTAGAAATTAACATCTAAAGGAAGGAAAATACTTAACCCTCCTTTTTTGAAATTCTGTAATCTGATAAAAAGTAGCCTATAAGTAGCCTCGGGTTCCTAACTACCTACACACAAAATTTCATGGAAATCTGTTTAGTAGTTTTTGCGTGAATCTTTAATACACAGAAAGACAGACAGATAAAATTCTAAAAACCACTAATATGGCTTCAGTACCCTTCGTTTAGTCTCCTGGACTTGTTTTATCTAGAAAATATTAGAATTACGGATATGACTTTTCTACAGATTTATTATATGTATAGATAGTAGATTAAAAGTTATTTCTTTCTTTTACCAGTGGTTCTATAAAACCTCTGTACTGGGAATTTTAAGAGTCTATATGTTTAAATAGTAATAAATAACCTTCATTCCATTATGGTATTTAGACTCTACATAGTTAAAATTTTAGAACAAATGAGAGAAACGGTGAAATTCGTTATTTCAAATTAAAAATGATTTAACATTACCCTTCATATCCCAATGGCACTGAGTGCGTCACTTATTATATAACAGGTTCAGCCAGAATTGACAAGGAATATCTTAATTAAAGCTAAGTTAAAGGTATAGCCTATATAAGTCCCACTCCTGGGCACAGGCCTCCGCTCATTTCTGAGAGGGTATTAGGGCAACAAGGAATTGTCCACCGCGCTGTCTCAATGCGTGTTGACGAATTTCACATGTATTCGAATTTTGTTCTTATTTCGCTGACATACAGGCTTCTTCACGATGTTTTCTTTCATCGCCGAACACGTGGTAAATCAGTACTTAAAATTTCAATTTACAATTTTATTGGTGCCGGCGGGATTCGAACCTAGTTTGCTCGCGTACTGTAAAATTTACAGCGAGCGCTAACCATCTGAGATACCATAGCTCCAAATCTTACTTACAGAACGATTTACGAACGAACGAAAATATTTCAGTTTCTGTTTTATATGGCGTTAATAGCCAATTGTAACATGGGGTCACGGTAGCCATCCAAAAAGATTCAGTGATTTTATTAGCCCTGTGAGAATACTATTATTCCCAGTTTTATTTGTAAGACTGATTTACTCGTACTACACAGGGGAGAAAAACTATGACTGAAATTAGTTTCTTATACACTATGTTTACTTAAATTCTTAAACATTTATTACAGCATATTACGACTTTTTTATATATTCCATTAGGAAATGTTGAACGTCGTTTTGTTTGCCACATAACTAACATAAAGAAGAAAATATTTACAAGTGAAAATCTGATTGTGATTTTGAAGGTTCTTCCCAGGACAGAGGTTCTTTTCCAAATCAGTGATAAAAGTAAAAAAATGACGTTCAATAACAATTACATATAAAGAATATTGAATAAAAATGAGAATAAAAAGAATTGTATGCTTAATAAAGACGTTTTAATTAGTAAATTAACATACAACATACAAAAGGCACTTACCCCGTATTTTATAAAATAAGTATGACATGCGAATACACAGTCCACCTGAAGGTGAGTGGATACTATGGCCCATATACATCTATATCTATACTCGATTAATAATCAAATACAGATGTTTGCGTGTAGTCAACCCTGAAGATTAAGGTGGAATATCTCATATGCAGTAAAAAGAGTTTCCGGTGTATTTATGTATTTATGATTTATTGCATTCCTTAAAACAATAGAATACAAAGGGCGGACTTAATGATGTCAGATAGTTAGTGCTCGCTGTAAACTCACATTACGCAAGCAAGCCGGGTTCAATCCCCTGAGGAGGCCTGTGTCCAGCAGTGGGATGGATATAGGCTGTAAGCTTTTTTAACTAACAATATATCAAACTTCACAACAGTCAGTATTAGAAGCCATAATTTCGAAGATTAAGACCTGATAGTATAAATATATAATGATAATATGACACGTTTATAGTAACTGCACTGAATTTATACTTTACATTACAAATGCCCAGGCTGTCAACGTACGGTTAACCGCGGTATTTCTGTCATTTACACTAATAGTATGCGGTTTTACGAATTTCAAGTGTAGTATTTAAATTCATTGTTTATTATGGGACTTTTTTAATTTTCGAACGGTGGCATTGATGTCATTAGTGTGGCATTTCTAATTTGTTGCGGTGGTTATTGCCAATATCGCTATTTGTTATAAATATACTCCATGTATTTATTTTTGAACGACACTTAAAGTTTTACGTGGTAGAGCCATGCTGCACTTATATTATGATTATTTATTAATTTAACTTTTATTGTTATGAGGGCGAAAATGAAAGTTTTTAAAACTGGCCGCTTGTAAACGATAAAACGCACCATTAGGTGGAAGTACGCTCGATTGTTACCCTTATGCTATGACAAAAATCTGTTTTATTACACACAAAGTTTTTGTAAAAAAAGTTATTCGTTCGTATTTATTTTATATAAGTGCCTTCTTAACCCAGTTTGTGCACTTTTCAACGGATCGTGGAAGACAACGCTACATGTTTAGATATATAGAAATTGAACATGTTTACCTACCGGTGCACCCTGTTTCGCTATCGAAGAAAGTTAAAGTTTGTATTTTTGTCATAAAATTTGCTAATGTGAATACGTCTTGATTATGGATTTGTATTTCAAATTTTCACTAAGCAGCTTCGACTTTGCAATAAAATATCTAATTAAAGTTACAGCCTATATATACACGTCCCACTCCTGGGCACAGGCCTCCGCTCATTTCTGAGAGGGTTTTGGAGTAAAGAATTGTCCGCCGCGCTGCCCCAATGCGTGTTGGCGAACTTCACATGTCTTCGAAATAGTTTTATTTTTCTTATTTCTTAGACACGCAGGTTTACTCACGATGTGTTCCTTTACCGTCGAGCACGTGGTAAATCAGCACTTAAAATTGCAATTAACAATTTCGTTGGTGCCGGCGGGGATCAAACGCAGCTTACACGGCTTAAATAAAATATCTAGTAATTCAAATCTATTAAATACACTTTACTTCGTTTTTAAAGCACGAAAGTGTTAGATAATTTTTAATCAGAATTCCGCGCAAAAGTGTGCCTTCATTCTAGACCGCAAACTTGTCACTCAAAGCAGGTCTATATTTTCCCTACTTCAGTTCGCATAGTTCAATAAAAATTACGGAAAACTTTTCGTGTTCGGGTTCATTTCTGAAAAATGAAGTCAGGCGGACCTTGTGAGGGAATTAGTGTAAGCGATATGACCTCGACCTCGTACTATTCCTAGTACAGTTGCAGAACGAAATGAGTCATGAAGTTTGCACTGTCTAAAATATTTTTTTTATTATTGTGATCAGCGAGCTAAAGTAGCAATCGACAATTAAAGGTGAAGAAAGTTTCTCGTAAGCATATGGTTATTTTATATCCTCCTACCAAATAATAGAATATAAAAGTAAAATAATAAAAGAAAAATTTAATAAATTGCAAGTAATTCTTATAAACTGTCATTTCACTTTCTTTTGTTGTTATGTCTTGAAAAACTTCTACCTTTGGAAGAACTAGCAAAAAAAATCAGCGGAACTTTTCCCAAAATTAAAATTTTACATGAAAAACAGTTTGTAAAATTATAAAAAAATACTTATTTTTTATATATTTTATTTATAAAAAATAAGTTTTTTTTTTTAAATACACCTTATTCACGCTACAGCCAATTATAATCGTATGTTATTAATTTTTAGACTTGCCATAAACAATGTTGTCACTCAAAAAACCTCACTTTCCATCGGGTGGTTCTTCATAGGTCTGCTGATTTATTAAACTGACTTGACTAGTTGTTTTAGTGGTCGTAAAGATAGTTGATGTTCATGACGTCCCGGGTTCGAATCCCTACTTGGACCGAAATCGGATAAATAAAATGCTATTATGTCATAATTTCAGCATCTTTTGTTATAATAATTAAATGATATAATTTTTCAGTTAAATAAAAATCAATTCTACAGACCGAACTTCGATCATGGCGGCCAATCTACACAGACACCATCTCCGCAGGACTGGATTATGGTGCCCGAGTGTATGCGCGAGTCCAATGGGATGGTTATCTGACGCTACCGGAGAGAGATCAGGCGCAGGATCAACGACTTTACGTGATTTTCGAGGCACGGGGTTAAAACAATGCCAACAAATATAAATATTGAGTTTTTCTGTCCAGAAATCAGTTGTAGTCCATAAGTCAGGATACTTATGGACTACAACTGATTTCTTGACAGAAAAACTCAATATTTATATTTGGCCTAACCCGGGATTTAAACCAGGCAGCTTCGTTGGTAAGTACAAAGTAGCTATAAAATACGTCCTTGTACGCCCTGTCAGGCCTTTTGTTCAATGAGTGATGGAACTGAAGTAGAATATCCTTTAATATTTTTATAAATCTTTATTGCGAATTTTGGTGACAGCGTTTCTTAATTGTTATAGATATAACTTATAAGTTTCTATCATAACTCGTAATACATAATTCTAAATTTTCATCATACTAGGTTAAATTATAAACTAATTGTTGCCTGACTTTATTGCAAACTTTCTTAATTTTCTAATCTAAATGTGAAAACTTAATTGTGGTTTTTCATACATAGATGTACAAAAACAACTAATTGTAAATAACTACTCATTTTCCTTAAATACACTACAATAATGTTTTGAAAATATAATGCTTAGAATAAGTGTGAAGTACTAACAAGCACATTAGCGGTGTGTTAGAATAATTGCTCCATAGCCGTCTCAGAAGTGAAAGAAAACCTACGTTCATCTGTTGGACGAATATAGTCTCTTATTTTCTTTTGCACTGACCATAATGCTTGATACCACCGAAAAAATAATAATGGTGTCCTCCAGACTGAATTTTGATCACAGCGGCCAGCCTTAGCGGAGACTAGGCATCTACACAGGGCAAGATTATAGTGTACAAGTGAGTGAGAGCTCTATTAACTAATTCCTCACTCTCATAGTCAGCCAACTTCTTGACACCGGGCTGCTTCTGAGAATTTCTTGAAATAAAACCCATTAACTGTTTTGGATCCGACCTGGGATTCGAACCCGGGAACCTCATGGACGGCAACGGCGTTTTCAACCACTTGAATAAAGTGGCAGTGCTGTCAACCCTGTCACTATAACAGTCAAATAATAAACAGGGCGAACGAACTCTCACGATCTTTTATGGTCGTAATGCTGAGGTACTTATCGGGCTACTAACGCTGTCAATTAAGTGTTAAGATTAAACAGCTTATATTGAGGATACCCAATGACACTAGATGAAATACGTTCCTGTCTTTCTTCTGCGCTGTTTCGTTCTTTCAGTGTCACTAAAACATGTATCAAGTGACATCATCATTCATCATCATCATTTGATAAGTTATAAAAGTCTACTGCTAAAAATAGGCGTACCACGTTGATTGACGAGTCGTGAGATGAGTCATATTTGCCACGCTTGACAGGCTGGTTAGCGACCGCAGTTTTTTTTATTTCTAAGCGCAGAAATGAGCCACTGTTCGTCTCCTGTTCCAGTTTCACTCTGTGGCCTCTTATGAGACCCACGGCGCGATACAGGGGTAGTGGACTCTCTTATTAAGTACCAGTATACTCGTATATTTCAGAAATGTTTTTATGTATTGAAAGATCTATACATACGTTTTAAAAAATCTTGGTTTGAAAGAAAAACGAAAAATGAGCCTACAATTAATTCTTAGTTAACACTAGCTCTGTAAATCAATAATAAACAGAGGATACCTGCGCAGTTTCGCTTGTTGCTTGCACGATCGAATAATCTAGGAGATTTTCTTCCCTTACATTTTCAAGTACTTCCGTTTATTTACAAGAATAAAATAGATTTTTTTATTTAATATGCATAACAAATATGTTGAAAATCATTTAAGGTTTACGACTGGTTCGGAAAAGCTCGGTCGGAAGAACCATCTAGAAAACCAAGCTGGACTTTTTTAAAATAAGATGCGAACATTTTCAATTTTATTCGCATCGTGATTCAATTTGCACTGCCATCAGATATAACTTCATGCACTGGAATTAATTCAAATTATAGCGAAAATATGTTTTCAATTACGGGTAAAACAATAAAATATATATAATAATTTTCTATATTATTAATGTGAGAATAATAATAATATTCTTTTTTTCTCATTTCGATAAACTTTTAAAATCCACTGCTGGACGTGGACCTCTTCGTTGTAGGAAGGCTTACCATCTTAGCCACCACACTTGGCTTTCTATACGTGGTAGAGACATAATATTATGTTTATGAGCACTTACCACTAAGTGGATTGTATGCTCGTCTGTCATACTTGTTCTATAAAAATATTTAAAAGAAAAACGGATGTAAGATTACCTAGCATTTTATAAATCCTATTTAAGTCCTCATCATCATCATCATCATTACAGCCCTTCACAAGTCCACTGCTGAACATAGGCCTCCCCCAAGTAATGCCACAAAGCACGGTCCTGAGCCACCTGCATCCATAGACTTCCTGCATATCTTACCAGGTCGTCACTCCATCTAGTGGGGGGTCGCCCTACACTACGCCTACCGGTACGAGGCTGCCACTCGAGAACCTTTCTTCCCCATCGGTTATCGGTTCTTCGAGCTATATGGCCGGCCCATTGCCACTTCAGCTTACTAATCCGTTGGGCTATGTCGGTCACTCTGGTTTTACTGCGGATATCCTCATTTCCGAGTCTATCACGCAGAAAAACTCCGAGCATAGCCCTCTCCATAGCTCGCTGAGCGACCTTGAGCGTCCTCATACGGCCAGCAGTGAAGGACCACGTCTCTGATCCGTAAGTCATCACTGGCAACACGCACTGGTTGTACACTTTAGTTTTCAGAGATTGAGGTATACCTGACGAGAAGATGTGTCGTAATTTCCCGAACGCTGCCCAGCCGAGTTGAATCCGTCGATTGACCTCTCGGTCGAAGTTGGACTTACCTAGTCGGACTATTCGTCCCAGGTAAACGTACTCGTCAACAACTTCGAGCATAGTGCTCCCAACAATTACCGGCATAGGTGTGACATGGACATTAAACATGATCTTTGTTTTGTCCATGTTCATCTTAAGACCTATCCGTTGGGAGACACCATTGAGGTCACTGAGCATAGTGCTTAAGTCCTCCAGCGATTCTGCCATAAGGACTATATCGTCGGCAAATCGAAGGTGAGTGATGTACTCGCCATTGATGTTAATACCGTATCCTTTTCAGTCCAGTAGCTTGAAAACGTCTTCCAAAGCAGCGGTGAAGAGTTTCGGGGATATAACGTCACCCTGTCTTACACCTCTCTGCAGTTGGATAGGTTTCGAGCTCTGGTTCTGTACTCGGATAGCCATCGTAGTCCTACTGTACAAACACTTCAGCACTTTGATATACCGACAGTCAACTTGGCACCGCTGAAGGGACTGCGGCACCGCCCAAATTTCGACGGAATCAAAGGCTTTCTCATAGTCCACATACGCCAGGCAAAGTGGCAAATTGTACTCTTCAGTCTTCTGTACAATCTGCCGCAGGGTATGTATGTGGTCTATGGTACTGAAGCCTTTTCGGAAACCGGCTTGTTCGGGAGGCTGGAAGTCGTCGAGTCTGCTTGCGAGACGATTCGTAATGACTCTCAAAAACAGCACTTAGACGCGGCTCAGAAGGGAAATCGATCTGTAGTTCTTCAAGAGAGCGTTGTCGCCTTTCTTAAAGAACAAGACCATCGCACTTCTGCTCCACGCCTCTGGAGTAGTGCCACCATGGAGGACGGAATTGAAGAGCTTCTGAAGGACTTCAAGTACCGGTGTTCCACCGCTTTCAGAAGCTCCGCTGTAATTCCATCCTCGCCCGGGGCCTTGCCGTTTTTAAGGTGTTGGAGAGCCATTCTAATCTCGCTCAGACTGACGTCCGGGATATCATCGGAATAGTGTCGGATAAGACTTGCTCTTGGATCGTTACTCACACTTGAGTGTGGCTCCAACGATGATGTGTACAGCTGCCCATAGAACCTCTCAATCTCACTCAGAATTTCAGGTGTCCCGGAAACGATGTTGCCACACTCAGTCTTCAGCTTTGACAGTTGGCTCTTTCTGGCAGACAGATCTCTGGCAAAGACTTTGGAGCCCTGGTTCCGCTCGATCGCTTCTTTAATACGAGAAGTATTAAAGTTGCGTAAGTCTCGCCGCATGCATTTGGAGATCTGTCTGTTCAGTTGCCTGTATGCTGTCAAATCTGTTGACGATTGCAGCATCATCTCCCGTCTAACAGCCATGAGATTAAGAGTGTGATCGGAGAGTTTTTGTGTTCTTCTGCGGCGGGTCTTGCAGAACTTAGCTCCGACTGCATGGACAGTTTCCACGAGCTTGTCATTCATATCGTCCACTGCATTGCAATCTTGTAGGCACTGAAAGCGGTTGTGTAACTCGAGCTGAAATTTTTCGGGATTCTGGATTAGAGCACGAGGGGGGACGGAGCGTTGACTTCATTAGACGAGACCTCTCCAACTTAGCGTTTAGGTTCAGTGTGCCTCTAACCATTCGGTGATCGCTGCCAGTTTTCACCCTTGCGATCACTGAGACATCACTGAACAGTTGGCGTCTCGTCGTCATAATGAAGTCAATCTCATTTTTTGTCGAACCGTCGGGGCTCGACCAGGTCCACTTCCTGTGGGGCCGCTTCTGGAAGAAAGAGTTCATCATAAAGAGTCCGTCTTTCTCCATAAAGTCGGCCAGCTGCTGGCCCCTTCGGTTCCGTTGCCCTATTCCAAATTTCCCTAACTTCAGCTCACCGTTTTCTCTTGTGCCTAGTTTTGCGTTGAAGTCTCCCATCAACACCGTGTAGTGGGTTTTGGAGGAATGCATGGCTTTGGAAATATCCTCATACATTTCCTCCACCTCCTCATCGGAATGTGCCGAGGTTGGTGCGTAAACCTGTATGACCTTCAGCGAATACCGTTTGGTGATTCTGAGTATCAGGTACGCGACCCTCGTCGACACACTCCCAATCTTTACAACGTTGTTGACGAGAGACTTGTGGACGATAAATCCGACACCTCCTTGGGACAGATGGTCGCCCTCCCGGTGATAGAACAAGTTGCCGGATTCGAGAATCACCGTGTACTCCCCCTCTCTTCGGACCTCGGATAATCCTATAATACTCCAGCGCAACTTGTCTATCTCTTCTTCCAGCTCCAGGATCTTCTCGTCAGTCCTCAGTGTGCGTGCGTTAAATGTTGCCAGGTCGAGTCGTCGTAGGTGGCAACCGAACCTCCACCGGAGATTCTTAACACCCCCTGCCCCGCCGTTACCATGGTCGCCACCGTAGCCAGGAATAGCGGAGCCGCCGGGGACTGGGGGCCGTCTATTTGTGTAATTGTTCATGGGGGGTATATTGCCATAGTTGCCACGCTTGGCAAGCGGGTTGGCAACCGCAGTTTTTTTTGTCGTACAGTTGCTGTTATCAGGAAGATGCTGCTGCCCATCTCCTGCCTGTTTCCCTCTGTCGCCTTTTACGACACCCACGGGAAGATATGGGGTAGTGGATATTCTTAACCGCCACTACACGGCACACGGCCTATTTAAGTAGCTTCAATATTCAAAGATCAGACTATCCGTATGAGGAACGTGTTGTTATAGCGCCTCCAGAAATTTTCTTAGTAACCTCGGATACTTGGTGGAAGTACGAGTATAATTAAGCCATCTAATCAAAGAAGTTATTTCACGCTTTTATCGTTGTGCAGATCACGTACAAAGTTTATACACCATACAAAGTAATACGGATAGTAATACTATTTAGGTTATCACAACATATATCTTTATCTTACATAACCTCTCTTACACACAGAATCGAATATTAAGAACGAAATGTGACTGCGAACAGTGTCAAAGGTGCAAGGCGTTTGGTACTCCGATGGATAATCCTCGATTATGAATCAAAATAAAGATGCGTTACATTCCATGACGAATAATATTGAATGCCTCAATCAATCAATCAATATATTCTTTATTGTACACTAATAAACATAAAAACGGGACAAAATGAAATATATATATTGAGCTGATACCTACTACAAAAAGATAACATACATAAACACTCACGTCTTTTACCCAGAGGGGTAGGCAGAGACTACAGACGTCCATTTAGCACGATCCTGACACAGCTCTTGCCTTCACCACATCCATATACCTACAGAGCATACATGCTCGTCGGTTAAGGGTAATACTAATTTGGCCCATTTTCGATATGTCGGTAATTTGGTGGATAAACTTTCGCCTAGGACGTCCCATTCTGACCCTGCCGATCACTTCTGCAACATAAATTTGCTTTGTCATTCTTTCCTCATTCATTCTTTCTACACAAACAAACCACTGAAGCATTCCTTTCTTAATCCTTGTCACAACATCATCTTGCAAATAACTCTTCTCTTATCAAACAATTTCTCACCTTGTCACTCAGGTTTAGCCCTAACATATTCCTTAACTACTGCACTTCTACTGCGTTTATTCTTCTCTCGTGCTTCTTTTGCCACACCCAACTTTCACTACCATATGTTAAATTAGGGACTAACACAACATTGTAAATTGCCAAACGTGCCTTTTTGTCGTGCGTTTTTTCCACGTTATGACTTTCAACAATAGAGTGTAGAGCCCCATTCACTCTATTTCCTGCGTTCACTCGTCGTTCTATATCCTTATATATCTCTCATCTCTGCTAAATAAGCATCCCAAAGATACAAACTCATCTAAAAAGAAGAAGGAAAGAAGAAATTTTTGGTACACGTAAGGCACCAGAATACAGAAACGAAGTCAAAAAAAATACAATTCATGAACGAACAAACAGCCAAACAGAATTAGGTAAAAATTATATATAATATTTATTCTTAATACTAGTATCTCAGGATGACGCCAAAAGATAAGAACCAATTCAGCATGATGTCAGGTTGGAAATCTAACGCTTTTCTATTGGCTCCCTGGATTGCATTCGTCTCACCACCGAAACCAGTTACCGTGAACTTCCGCAAGAACAATCAGTATACGTGAACTCTATGAAAAAACATATATAATTATTTATATAATTAATTATTGATGAAATATATGCATTGACATGCAGAGACTTCCAGTCGGGATGTGAATGTGAACACGGTCGCTTCGAAGGTTTATTTTGATTCATCTGTCTAAAAGAGCCCATTCCATTGGTTATGATCAAATATCATTCATAATTTATTTTTATCCTTTATCGTTATTCGAACTTATTCAGTTACAGAGTAAGAATAGTCGCAAAGTTGTGAATTATCACTAATTACCTTATGGGACACCTAATACGTGGCATTATGTTAATAAATATATCTGAAAGATACGATGAAATAACCAATACCTTTAACTACATTAAAACGATTTACATTAAAGATTATATTTATTTATACAAACGAAATTACAGTCCACTTGACAGTAAATGACTACAAGGACTGCAGTAGTCTAAGAACTTTGTGGCGCAGTGGCTTAGCAATGAATGGCTGCGCTGGGGGTCGCAGGTTCGAATCCCGTACGGAACAAGTATTTGTATGGGTACAACTAATGGTACCGGGTCTGGATATTTGTCCTTGTGCAATTTATGTTTGTAAACTGCCCCCACTATATAGGAGAAAATCCTAGTGTAGGGGTAACGTTTTTTAATCAACCTTAAATTAAATTTTAAATTAAAAAAATACCCGCTACTATCTTCAAACAAAGAAAGCTAGAGATGCGTTATCACTTCTGAGCACATGCACTGTTTCTTAGTCCCAGAAATAAGAGTAGAACATAAGTATACCGCCTACCTTTCTAGATGAATTCTTAGAAACGGAGCCTGGATCCGTATAAAAAATTACGAGAATCATTAATAAAATAATATTTTTTTAATCACTGACATAAGTTTTAACACATGAATAGCTTTTTAAATATAAAAAGCTACTAGAACTGCCACTCATAAAATGCCTCACCGCGTGAAGGCAGTATTAATCATCTACTGCTCAAAACCAACTAATAGCTATCGTAGGAGGCGACTCAGAGTATTACCAAATCTTTTGGTGTTCGATAGTTGGCAGAACAATTACCTCTTTGATATACAAGATATTAACCGTGTAGTGACTATCCACTACTCCATTTCATGAGTGTCGTAAGCGGCGACAGAGGGAAACTGAAACAGCAGATGGACAGCAGGATATTCCATATTGTCGGGTATGTTGATAATTTATATTGTTAAAAATATGTAAATACCGCCATGAAGGCTAATAAATCAGTTGTTACAACCACCGCTCGTGTTTCACTACACAATACATAACTGGCGACGAGTTTAATAATATTATTGGTAAAAAACTGTGATATTAGTAGTAAATCGCGATAATCATCGTCATGCCTTTTGGAAAAATAGAAAGTTTCGATTTATCCTCTCGGAAATGATCAGTTTACGTAAATCGTGTCAAGCAGTTTACCGCCTTGAATAAAATAAAAGAATCATTGCACGTGGCCACGTTAATTACTGTCGTGGGCGAAGCCACATATGATTTGATGTGTGACTTATGTGCACCGAATAAGCCAGAAGAAAAATGTTTCAATAAATTAAATGACATCGTTAAACAACATCTAGAACCCAGGCGTTCTGATATTGCGGAAAGACATGTTTTTAGGCAGAGGTGGCAGAAAATTGGCGAAGATCTCGGTTCATATCTACAACATTTAAAACACCTCGCAAGCACGTGCAACTTCGCTGACAAATGAGAGGAGAATCTAAGAGATCAATTCGTCTCCGGTCTTGCAAGTGACGAAATGAGAAGTCGTCTCTTTGCGGAAAAGGTAATAAGACTATAAGCGAGCGGTAGAGCTGGCGCTAGCGTTGTAGGCTGCCGAGCGGTACGCCGAGACGAGCAGCGTAGCGGCGGCGGGCGCGAGCGAGCACGGCAAAGGCGGCGGCGCGGGGCCGTTCGGCGCAGGCAGCGTGCACAGGATCGGTGCGCAGGCGGCTGCCGGCGCTGCCCGCGTGCGGGATTCGCGACAACAAGTCTGCTGGCGGTGTGGACAGCCGCATACGGTGGATAGGTGTCGATTTAAGCAGTTCAGTTGGATTGAGTGCGGCGTTAAAGGCCATTTGCGGGCCATGTGTAAAAGTTAGCATAGTGATCACTCGTCGAGCAAAGTGCCGAAACGTAATCAATTTTTCTTGGAATCAGATTCCGAATCGAAAAACAGTGATTTAATTAGCATGTGTGTCGACGGAGATAAAGACAAACCGTATGTAGTTCAACTCTATGTACAAAATGTGCCACTGGTATTTGAAATCGATACAGGTAGTAAAATATCTACAATAAAAGAACATCTTTTTAAAAAATATTTTCGTCATTTTGTAATTTCAAGTTGCAGTTTAAAGTTGAGATCTTATACCGGTGACTCGATTAAACCGTTGGGTTTTATTACTGTGTCCGCGCATTATTATAACTCTGATAAAGAGATACGGGAGGCGCATGCAGTACCATTATACATAATACCGGGTGGTGGTCCTCCGCTACTCGGCCGAGCGTGGCTACGCCTCTTACAACTTAAAAGCATAAACATAAAACTAAACCACTTAAAAGATGAATTCACAGGGGATAAAACCGAACGCATAATTAATAATTAAAAAATGATAACACTGTTGTATTCCTGGACGATATATGTTGTTCGGGAACCGAGGAAACTCACTTGAATATTTTGCGGGAAGTTTTTCGTCGGTTAGAGAACGTTGGTTTAAGAATTAAATTAGAGAAATGTGAGTTTTTTTTTAAAAAAAGGTGTCTGTTATTTGGGACACATAATTGATAAAAGTGGGTTACACCCAGATGATAAAAAAGTTAAAGCCATTACTAACGCACCTCGCCCACAAAATATTCACCAGTTGAAAGCATTTTTAGGGCTTGTAAACTACTACGGTAAATTTATACCAAATCTAAGTAAAATATTACATCCCTTGTGTAGTCTATTACAAAAAAATATGAAATGGTACTGTAGTCATGAACGCGAGCAAGCGTACGCCAATGTCAAGAGAGCGTTAAGTAGCGATACATTTTTAGCGCATTATGACCCGTCATTGTCACTGATTTTAAGTGTGGACAGTAGCGCTTTAGAGTTAGAAGGAGTTTTGGCACATAGGTATCCAGATGGGTCTGAAAAACCAATTTGCTACGTCTCACGTACGCTTAACGAAGCCGAAAAGTCGTTCAGTCAACTAGATAAAGAGGCGTTGGCGATTTTCTTTGGCGTTACAAAAAACTATCAGTATTTATTTGGTAGAAGTTTATAATTCGAACTGATCACAAACCACTTTCGTATATCTTTGGAGATAAAATCGGTATTCCGCAAACAGCAGCTAGCCGATTACAGAGATACGCGGCGCGACTGGCGGCTTATGATTTTACCGTTGGGTGGCTGAACTCGGCTCAGAACGCACCGGCTGACTGCTTGTCACGGCTACCACTGTCGCATGCTCGTACACGTAATTCCAGTGCCCACTACGATACCACAATATCATATTTGCTTTTTCTGGAGAAAGATTTTCCTGTCAATTACAAGGATATCGCAGAGGCGACTAAAACTGATCCCATCTTACGAAATATTTGTAAATATATAATGTTTGGTTGGCCACATCATACGGACATGGAGCAAGAAAAGGCATATTTTAATCGTAGAAATAATTTGTTTGTAGAAAACGGATGTATCGTTTATAACTATCGTATAGTCATTCCGCCCAAGTTTTGCCAATACATCTTACGAGAATTACATGACGGTCACCTAGGAGTCGTAAAAATGAAAACCATTGCACGTAATTACGTTTATTGGCCAGGACTAGACACAGATATAGAGGATAATGTGTAAGCGTTGTGATGCGTGCCGTCAGCAGCGCGACGCCCCGCCGCATGTCTTGCTCACTCCTTGGGAGTTTCCGGGTCGCCCCTGGCACCGTTTGCATGCCGATTTCGGAGACAATAAGGGTAAACATTATTTGATTACAATCGACGCGCACAGCAAATGGATCGAAGTATTTCATATGTAAAGTACTTCTGCAAAAGTTGTTATTTGTAAATTAAGGGAGCTATTTGCACGATTTGGTTTTCCGTCGCAAATAGTAACAGACAACGGTCCGCCTTTCACATCGCTAGAATTGAAAGAATATTTCAATAAAAATGGCATTTTACATTCCCTCACCAGCCCGTATAGACCAAAAGGCAACGGAGCTGCAGAAAATGCGGTTAAAACGGTTAAAAACTGTATTAAAAAAGCTTATCACGAGGGGGCAAATATCGAACAAGCACTGTGTAAAATGCTGTTCCAATATAGGAATTGTGAACATGCTACGACGGGCGTTGCGCCCGCAGTTGCGTTGCTAGGCCGCAGGCTGCGCAGCCGGCTTGACGCGCTGCGGCCGGACACCGCAGACTTTGTGCGTAACAAACAGCTCGAGCAGGTCGAGCGCACTGGCGGCACGCAACGCAACGTCGGTATAGGCGATCATGTGTACGTACGAAATTATTCAAATAAGAGTGACAAATGGGTCGAAGGACAGGTCAGTGAGCAAGTTGGCCCGAATTCCTACGCTGTTAGCCTGCCGGCGGGTGTTAGTACCAGAAGACACATTGACCAAATGTTAACCCCTAAGATACCCCATAAAAAAAAGATATTCATTGACCTGTACTTCGACAGACACAAATGTAACTAGAGATAAGAACACCTACGCCAAGTGCGGTGCTTACAGTGCCAGAGTCGCTGACCACGACGGACAGTACTATTGCTAGTCCGGCCTCTCAGCCGGCCACTAGTTCGGAAAACAGTGAACAGATTTCGAGTGAAACAAAAGAGAAAAATATTAACTCGTCTCCTTCTCCACCAATATTAAAGCGTAGTTTACGTCCTCGTCGTGGCCGGCCAAGGTACTATAATATAAACTAATATAAGTTTTTATTTCAAATTATATGCCCACTAAGACTTGTGGTAAAATATTTACTAGAATTAAACTTTTTATAACATGTAACTAATTATAAGCATTATTAGGTACAGAGGTTTTCTTATATTTACGCGAACACTACACATTGAAAGTGAAGAGAAGTTTTGCATGACAACAAGCTTCGAGTCCTGCGCCTACGTCACAGTGAACGAGTGAAGCCGGCCACAGTCGAGCGTGTACCTGCTATGTTATACTGCCATATGTTAGAGGAGTCACCTACATCTTGAAGCGTGCTTCCATCAAAACATACTTCAAGCCGCTGAAGAAGATTGGTCAGTTTTTACCGTCAGTCAAGTGTAATGTCCCTCTGCAAGATGCAGGAGTGTACAAGCTTGATTGTGAATGTGGTCTCTCCTACATAGGACAAACTAAAAGATCAATAAAAACCCGCGTTAAAGAACATATAGCTGATGTGAAGAATCGACGCTCCGGGAAGTCTGCAGTCTGTAAACACGTACAGGATCGCCCCCGTCACTACATCAGATTTGAGAGACCGCAAATCCTCGGTAAAGAACACCGATTCCTTCCAAGGATGATTCGCGAGGCTATTGAAATCAAAAAACATCCTAATTTCAATAGAGAAGATGGCTGGGTGCTACCACCTGCTTGGGATCCGATAATAAATAAAATTAAATCCCAACCCAAGCATACCACTGCAAGACTTCAAGATACCATAAGTTCATACTGTATAGATCGGAACAAAAGTTAAATTTTAATCTATGGTAACCGCGGTTAACTATGACATATGGACGTTGAACATCTCAGTCCCGCCCGTGACCATGAGTGCTGTAAAGCGTTCTAAATGTCGGGTATTTAAAAAGTTAAATATACGCGATAAATTCCGTAAAAACTAGTATTATTTCAAGGTACAGAGGTGTCGGGTAAGTTGATAATTTATATTGTTAAAAATATGTAAATACCGCCATGAAGGCTAATAAATCAGTCGTTGCAACCACCGCTCGTGTTTCACTACATAATACCTAACTTTTATAACAACACAAATTAAAAAACTACAGTTGCCAACCCACGTGTCAAGTGCGTCAACTGTGGACAACCCCTCCTGTGAGACAATCTATAGGGGAGGGGTATTTTCAGCAATGGGCTTGATAGGCTGTTATGTAACGGATACAAGATATAAAATACTTGAAACAGTGACAAAACACTCAGTCAAAGGTGCTCTATATTTGTGACAAACAAGCAAACAATCCACCTGATGGCCACATATATAAACTAGCTAGCAAAATAGTTGCGGCTTAAGCTGTAAAAAGATTAGAGGCCTGTGTTCAACACAGCTAAATTCGTACATGTTAGTTATTTTCATAGCATTATGTCGCATGTAATCTAACTATGGGATAGTGCAAATTACTTCAAAAAGTCAGTATATTTTCATGTGTTATTTTTGTTTAATAAGTGTTAACTAAAGAGTACATTATTGATGAGAATAATATAATAATAGTTTTGTGTAGCAGACCATATCCGACAGTGATACTGATATTATGGTTATTTGTGTTGTGTAATATTATGCTATATTATGGTTGTAGCACGAGTGGTTAAGTTTGACCGGGACTAAACACACAAAATACCAGCGTTAATATATAATAAATTAAAATACAGGCTCTCAATTTATTAGATTTATATACTAAATAAGGATGGTGTTAACTATGCACCGATAATAATTTGCAGTAAAGCAAAATTTAATTAATTATTATTAATTATTTCAACAAAGTAAGACAAATGGGATATTACATACATAAATACATATATGCGACACTCCAGTATTCTATGGGGGGAGGGTAAGCAGAATCCAATTGCCAACGAGTTATTTTATGAGTTAACCAAAAGATTTTAGCTTTCTACAATCCTTCTCTACATAAACTTTAACAGTATCAAATCTCATAACATGCTTAAAAATATGTTTAAACTTTTTTTTTTTTTTATAGGATAGGGTGACAAACGAGCACACATTCCACCTGATGGTAAGTGGTTGCTGCAGCCCATAGACATCTACATCTATCTTCCATTACAAATCAAAATGCAGATGCGTTGTCACCCGTGAGGACTGAGATGGAATGCCTCATTTCCAGTAAAAAGGGTCTCCGGTTCTCTACATTCACCATACGAAATACAGCAGCATTAAGCTACTATTTCACGCTGGTATTCTGTGAGAGCGTGGTCCTTCCCCGGTCGAGCCGACCCATTCGTGCTACAACTATACTACTAATATAATTGCAGCATGGCTCTACCACATATAAAAACTTCTCTTCACGTATCTTTATGTGTATATTAAATATATTGTTACGAGCTTGAGGTTCGTGACAATAAAAATTGCCGATAAAATTACCTAAATTAACACTTTAATTTACTTTACGCAATTAAAGTTAAAACACTAATAATTAAACACACTAATTCCGCTCCGAAGCTTCGCTTGTGTCGCTGAGTTCAACACTACTTCTCGATCGCATCTTGTAGCGCCTATATATTTGAATTAGCAAAGAAATATTCAGAATGTTCAAGTAAACACGCGGAAGGTACCGAGCGTTCGAGTTTCGACTAGGCGCTGTCAGTTGAGCGATTTGTGATGTCATTTTCTCAATGCTCCCCTCGCTCTCGTTCCTGACACTAGATGGCGCTAGTTGACTTATTCATGCAACACTGCCCCCTCCTAAGACATGCTCGTCCCGAGCATTATCGGTCCCATAATAACGCGCCAAGCGATCCACATGGACGATCTTAGGAGTCCCTCTTGCGCCTTTCTGTATCCGGTAGGTCACATCGTTGATCCTGGTTACAATCCGGTACGGGCCGTCCCATTTAGCTTGAAGCTTAGGAGATTTCCCTTTGCTGCGGACTGGATTGTGCAACCACACAAGTGAACCTTCGTCGAACCCTTTGTTGTTCATTTTGCGGTCATACCGGGTTTTCATCTTTTCAGACATTTGCTGGCCCGATTGTCTGACGTGCTCATAAACGTCATTCATTTTTTTTCGCAAGTCATTTGCATAATCGGTTATACTGCGTGAAGCATCGGGTGGTATCCCGGTGATCAGGTCTGCAGGCAGCCGTAATTCTCTTCCAAAGTTTGCGAAAGCTGGTGTCACTGCTGTACTTTCGTGAACAGAACTTCGATATGACAACAAAAACGGTTGTATGTGCTTGTCCCAATCTCGTTGCCGATTGTCTACAACTTTTGCTAGGTACCTCTCCAATGTCTGATTAAATCGTTCCACCATTCCATCAGATTTCGGGTGATAAGAAGTCGTTCTTGTTTTATGAGCACCCATAACTCGGCAAGTTTCCTGGAATATTTGAGACTCAAAATTCCTTCCTTGATCGCTGTGAATCTCTAAAGGTACTCCAAAACGACAGAAGACTTCATGAACTAGTTTATCTGCAACTGTTGAAGCTTCTTGATTTGGAATGGCGAAGACTTCTGGCCACTTAGTGAAGTAATCCATCACAACCATGAAATACTTGTTACCGCTTTCACTCTCCGGAAACGGCCCCGCCACGTCGATGGCTATTCTCTCCCATGGTGCACCAACATTGTACAACTTCAATGCACCTCTACTACGAGTCTGAGGTCCCTTTACAGCCGCACAACTTGTACATTTGCGACACCAGTCCTCGACATCGTTTCGACAGTGGACCCAGTAAAACCGTTCTCGGATCTTCAGTAGAGTTCGTTTAACTCCCAGATGGCCTCCTGAACAATCATTATGGTACAGCTGTAGAACATCCGGTACTTTAACTTTAGGGACAACCATTTGCAAATGACAGCTGTCTCCCCGAACGTTTTCCCATTTACGACACAGAACTCCATCCTGAAGCAGCAAGCTGTCCCACTGGGCCCAATAGCTTTTAGTGGTCGAACTCATCGCTGAGACGTCACTCCACTTGGGCTTGGGAGCACTGGCCTTTATCCATTCCAGAATCGGCTTGATGTCCGGATCTTCCTGCTGTGCATGTAGTAAGCTGTCCTTCCACTCGTTGCTGAGGTGGTCTGCCCTGAGCATCCTCACGGATACCACTTCCTTACTCTCTTGCCTAGTACAATTTTTGCAATCTTCAGGACAAGGTCTTCTTGACAATGCATCTGCGTTGCCATGAGATTTCCCGCTGCGATGTTCGATCTCAAAGTCGTATTCCTGCAGTAGTTCAATCCACCTCGCAACTTGTCCTTCTGGGTTTTTAAACTGCAATAGCCATTTTAGTGCAGCATGGTCAGTTCGTAAGTGAAATTTTCGTCCCAGAAGATATTTGCTAAAATGTTGCAACGACTTTACCACAGCTAGCAATTCGCGTCTTGTGACACAGTAGTTCCTTTCCGGTTTTGACAACGACTTGCTGAAGTACGCTATCACGACCTCTTGGTCACCATTCCGTTGAGACAACACACCGCCGAGTCCTATATCACTTGCGTCTGTGTCAACTATAAATTCTTTGCTTGCATCAGGGTATCCCAAAATAGGTGTTTTGCACAGACGGTCCTTGAGCTCCTGGAATGCGATATTGCAACTTTCATCCCAGCAGAAATGTCGCTTCTCCTCGGTTAGCTTGTGCAGAGGTTTGGCTATATCTGCAAAGTTCTTCACGAATCGCCGGTAATAGGAGCACAAACCCAAAAATGCTCTAACCTGCGTCTTGTCTTTTGGAACCGGCCAATCCTTGACAGCGGCGATTTTCTCTGGATCTGTGCGGATACCTTCTTCCGATACTACAAACCCCAAAAAGTTAACTTGCCGTTGGAATAGTGAACATTTCTTCGGGCTCAACTTGAGGTTGGGACTCTGAATCTTCATGAGCACGCGTTCCAGGTTTTGAAGGTGTTCCTCAAACGTACGGCCCACGATGATGATGTCATCCAAGTAGACCAGACAGGCATCGCCAATTAGCCCGGTAAGTACAAGTTCCATCAGCCTTTCAAACGTTGCTGGAGCATTGCACAACCCAAACGGCATTACTTTGAATTGCCACAGACCCTTTCCCGTCGAGAACGCAGTTTTCTCCTTGTCCTTAGGGTCAATTTCAACTTGCCAGTAGCCACTTTTTTAGATCCAGCGTGCTAAACCATTTTACTCCTGTAAGCATGTCCAGCGTGTCATCAATTCTTGGCAAGGGATAGCTGTCCTTCTTTGTAACGTCGTTCAGACGGCGGTAATCAACACAGAACCGCATGCTGCCATCCTTCTTTTTCACCAGCACCACTGGTGAACACCATGGACTAGAGGAAGGTTCAATAACACCATCCTTCACCATTCCTTCAATCATGGTTTCCACTTCCTTTTCACGTGCTACCGGCAATCTTCTTGGCCGCTGACGGATAGGCAATTCCTCTCCTGTGTTTATTTCGTGTTGAACTAGGCCAGTCTTTCCTATGTCAGCATCATTTGATGAGAATACATCGGCGTACTTGAGTAACAACTTCTTCGCCTTGACCAATTCGTTCGGGGACAGAACACTGCGACAGTCTTCCAAAAGTGTGGTCACTCTCGTTTCTGAATCCTTGCTGGGGGTCCCACTCGATATATATTGGCACTGACGTAACCAATCCACTTCCTCACAAGTACCAACCAGTGTGCCTTTTTCTATAATCTGTTCCCGGTCGCAAAGGTTCAGCACACGTACTCCTGAGATGTCAGTGGTCCTGACCAAGGTTCGAGCTACTTTCCATGGAAGGTCATTGTTTACCCTTTCCACAAGTACACAACGGTGAGCTTGCCCAGCGTTTCGAGGTAGACTAACCGGAACAATCGTTTCCGATCTCGGCAGAAGAACAATCTTCTTGATGCTGTACACGTTCCCTGGTAACGCACCTTCCATAAAAAGTTCCTCCTGTCCACATTTCAAAACACCTTGCTTAACGTCGATCTCACAACAATTATTCCTCATAAAGTCTAGGCCTAAGATGCAGTCGTCCATTATATCAGCCACGATGACATTATGCAGGTAGATCACGTTGCCTAGCTTCAACTCCATCTCCTTCTCTCCATGGACGGGTATACGCTGACCGGTGGCTGTTACCAAATTAAGGCGTTCTCGGTTGTATGCGGAGTCCCCAAGGAACTGACTTATAAGTTGGGAACTAACAACCGTACGAGAGGCTCCAGTGTCTATGGTCAGCTTACACGGCATTCCGTTGATCTCGCCCTTTATGATTAGGCTGTTCCCATCATGGGTTTGTGAGATCGAGATCCTTGGGGCTCTTTTAACATCAGCCAGCACCCGCCCCGCAGTTCTGGCTTTTACTCGTTTCCCTGCCGCTGCTGGGCGGTGCTGTTGGCCGCACTACCCTCCTGAGATCGTTCAATTTCCCTTTCTAGGGTTCGCTTAGGGCAGCTGGATCGAAGATGGCCCTTTTCCCCACAGCCATAGCACCTTGGGCTGTATCCTTTGTTGCGGTCGCGAACTGTAGCTGCTGCAACCTCCCTGACGCGATGGGAACGATGATCCTGCCGCACGGCTTCCACTTCCAGTGCATGGGCCAAGGCGTCCTTAAGCGTCTCGTGGTGCCCGAGCCTCACAGCAGCTCTGACTTCCAGGTCGCGGATGCCGTCGATGAATGTCTGCACCAGGTTCCCTTCAATGAGCGCAGGTACAGACCGGTATGCTTTTCGCACCAGCTTCTCCACTTCTAGAGCCCACTGCTGCAGGTTTTCGTTGATGCGCTGCACACGATCTTTAAGCTGCGCACGAAAGACGTGTTCCAGGTGAGCGTCGCCATATCTCACCTCCAATGCCTCAAGGAGTTGCTCATAAGTCACTTCCTCACCGAGAGCTTCCAGAACTGTTAAGGCCTGGTCGCGCAGGCCTAGTGTGAGAGCAGTCATGGCCTGACTTTTATTCCAGCCGTTCGCCTTCATAACAGCCTCGAACTGGATTTTGTAGGCTGACCAGGAAGAAGTCCCGTCGAATGGTGGCACCTTGAACCCACGTAGCGAAGGTGTAATAGCTACTACGGGAGCTGTAGTTCCATCCCCCAGTTTGAGGGCGTCCAGCGTTTGCTTCACGTCAGCCATCACGTAATCAACCCGATTGTTTACTTGGTCGATTTGGGTTTTAGCTTCCTTGATTTGGGTTTCAGCTTCCGACAAGCGGTTGTCATGTTGAGCAACCCTATCCTTCACCTCCCTAATCTCTTTCCCGAAGTTAGCGTGAATGTCCTTCACGAGGAGCATCTGCTCTTCCTGTCGGCGAGCCTGTTCCTCCTGTCGGCGAGCCTGTTCCTCCTGTCGGCGAGCCTGTTCCTGCAGCATCACCATCAGAGCACCTAAATCGGGTGCTGCAGATGGAGGAGCTACTGACGGGCCTGCAGCCGGCGGCTGGCCCTCCGACGTCAGCGGCGTTGCACCACCAAATCTTCTTTGGTCCGTCTCCTGCTGGCGTTGATTTCGGGTACGGACACCCTCCGTTTCCTCCTTAGGTAAAATCGGCATGATTTTATCCCACTTCTGACACCAATTGTTACGAGCTTGAGGTTCGTGACAATAAAAATTGCCGATAAAATTACCTAAATTAACACTTTAATTTACTTTACGCAATTAAAGTTAAAACACTAATAATTAAACACACTAATTCCGCTCCGAAGCTTCGCTTGTGTCGCTGAGTTCAACACTACTCCATCGCATCTTGCAGCGCCTATATATTTGAATTAGCAAAGAAATATCCAGAATGTTCAAGTAAACACGCGGAAGGTACCGAGCGTTCGAGTTTCGACTAGGCGCTGTCAGTTGAGCGATTTGTGATGTCATTTTCTCAATGCTCACCTCGCTCTCGTTCCTGACACTAGATGGCGCTAGTTGACTTATTCATGCAACAATATATTTATATATGAATAATATATACGTAAATACTATATACATAGAGTATATATTAAACATATAAATATACTGTACTAATATGGAGTACTTTTGTATATAAATAATTCTTTTGTACGTGTGTTTGTCACTGAACTCCTCCTAAACGGCTGAACTAATATTGATAAATTTTTTGTGAGTTTTAGTGCGCATCTGCATGGTTTATATTCACATTTCTATCTGATAGGTGGTGCTGTTGTCGGGATTCAGAAATCACCTGGGCGAAGCCAAAGCAGATCGCTACTGAAACTTTTAAAAAAGAACTGTAGTTTTCAAACCCGTCTGCCAAGCGTGGCAACTATAGAAATTATCCAAACTATGAAGCAATCTATGGGGAGGCCTTTGTTTCAGAGTGGACTTTCGATTGGTTGTAACGGTTGCAGGAAGATGCAGCTGACCGTCTCCTGTTTCAGTTACTTACTACTTACTAGTCTCTTTCTACAACCACGAGATAATATGTGATCACTTCATGGTTACTTATAAAATTAAACAAGTAGTAATATTTAATTCAAAACAAATACTAAGAGCTGAACCAATAAGAAATATTCAATACGTAACGTTCCTTACAAAAGAACCAGGTTAGTGTAGCAGATTCTTTAATATTCATGAAGGACACGAGAGCTATAAGTTTGGGAAGCTGAATACATAAAAATTATTTTTAATCACAACGGGCTGAAGGTTACACACTATTCTGTTACAGTTTACATATATAATAAATTCAAATATGGATTTCTAGTACATGTGTTTTAAAACGTCTTTAATAAACAATTTTGACGCTTATATAGAACTTTTCACTTTGAGACTGACTAATAAAATTTAAAAAAAAGTTGTTATTGGTGGAATTTCTAAAGTGTACTTTACATTAATAACTTTCCACTGTCACAGTATTGTCAGCAGCAATTTTGTATAAATTTTCTTGTGCTATACCACTTATCCGTGTGAAAAGACATTGTTCAGAACGAAATATTAAAAAAAAAGTGTTGGTCTTTAACTATATGTCTTTATTATCTGCCATTTCGAATCGCTTAACCAATAGATAAATGTAGATGACATACTGTGGCCCATAGATATCTACATATATTTATACATATATACATATATATATATATATATATATATATATATATATATATATATATATATATATATATATATATATATATATATATATATATAAACGTTGGTTATAATTTATATCATAAAAATTGTAAAGACCAAAATGAGCCAACGAGCCTACTCAATTACGATTAAGAAGTCAAGAAGGAAGAAAATTGCGACATAAATGCGGTATGCTCGAGTAAAGAATCACGTATTTAATTTAATCTAAGTTAACATTCCAAAAAACTGAGCGATATTATTTAATTACGGTTTATAACTTGAATAATTTAATAATTATATTTACGTGACAGAGTGATCCTGCTGGACCGAGGATGGCCCACGCTCTTACCAGAATACTAGTGTGAAATAGCAGTTTGATTCTGCTGTTTCGTACGGTGAGTGTAGAGAACCGGAGAACCACTTACGATCACGTGTACGGTGTACTCCATTTATCACCGTCATAATAAAATATGTCTATTACACACTGAAAAGCATATAGATTTCATATTAACGAGATAGAGCATTAATTGTCATCATCATTACACGTCCATTGGTAAAAATAGCCCCCTCCCAAACCCCTAATGTCACAAAGCACGGTCCTGAACCACCTGAATCCATTGGTTGCCTGCTTGTCTCACCAGGTCATCACTTTAATCAGTGAGGGGCCATCCTGCACTTCACATGCCGGTATGTTGCTTTATAATATTATTTTCTTATCCAAGTCATTACCAATACTCTGCAATTGTCGATGTCCTCCAAACCAAATTTCAGGACAATCACGTCAGCGGATCTCAACGGAGACTAGTCATCTGCGCAGGACAGAATTATAGCGCACGAGTGTTTGTGTAAGTATATGTTCACTCTTTATTTACTAACTCTCATATCTTAATGGGAAGGCAAGCCGATACAACCGGAGGATCAGCGGCTTTACGAGCTTCCCTCGAAAACTCGAGGGTGAAACACCGCCAACTCTTACTGCTACTGATAGAATTTCTCCGCAAAGACAGCAATATCTTGTTAAATAATGTATCTAAAAATATAAATGTAAAAAACCTAGCATCGTAAGGTTACAATGCATTATATTAATGGAGTAAAATAGAATAGAATAGAATAGAAGTTATATTTATTTTTTATTTTCTCATCGCAAACAGGTACAGTACTATTGATGATAAAAATGTTAAACTATAAACGTATTTAACCCTAGTTTGTAAGAGAATGGTGCCTAATAAAGATATTAAACCACACCTGTTCTATAGGTTACCAGGTCCTTCCTCACGGATTGTACATCTTAGATTACACGTTTTTATAGTATATTGAAGACATCTACATTTAGTAAATTGAAGGATAATATAACAAAGCCAATTAATTAAATTATATAGACACATATTTTAAATACAATTACATAATAATAATATATTTATATACAATATGCGTGATATTAAGGTTGAGGATGTAAAAACTTTCAGTGGATTCGTATGTTTAAGATTTGAGCCAGTTTATTGTGTTTTTTCTACATACTGAAAGGAGGATGTAAGCTTGTGTATCACTTGTTGCTTGCTCGTTTAAGACATTATTTTTTATTTACATAACTGTAGCAAATTTTATATTACTTAACGTTTTTTTTAAAATAATTTTCTATTTTCATTTAATGTCGCAGTATCTCTGAATGTAAGAGTTAAAATACGAAGAGTTGAACATCGAAAAGTTTTAAATGGTAGGGAAATTACTTGAAAAGCGGTGCAATATTTTCAAGTTTGTATTTTCCGTTGCTTTGAGCTTTAGTGACAGTTACAACGAATTCAGTGGTTGTTTTGAGCATAAAATTTCAGAACATATTTTAATTTTTTTGAAAATTTTTCTGAAATTTTATGATAATATAATATTGATTTTAACAAAATTTAAACAAGAACTATTTGTATAAAATAATACAAATAGTTCTATCAACCATACGTTTAGATTATTTTTGAAATCTTTATGTTAGCACTTGTTAGTAATGTTAATATTGAAGTGGTGATTTCATAATTTTACGTAACTGGAGTTGCAACATAGATATCAAGCAGCTACATTCATCATCATTAGCATTACAAGTCTTTACAAGTTAACTGCTGTACATAGTCTTGCCGAAAGAACGTCACAAAACACAGGCCTGAGCAATTTGCGTCTATTGACTATACAAATGTGTCTTACCATATAGTGATCTCGGTACAAGGCTACCACTCTAGAAGAACCTTGGAATAAGAGCTGGGCAGTAGCATATTCTTAACACTCAAGCTGATATAAAACTTGCGGTTGCCTGCTATTATTTATCTACCGTGACAAATATGACAAATTTCCTCCCTTATATAGGAGTTCCATGTTCAGCTGTGCACTTTTGATAAGCTGTAATGCGTCTAGTAGAATTCTTTATAAGTATTTTTTCACTGAAATTGTATTGTCAATTCTATGAAAACTTGTAACAATTGCTGTATAAGTATCCAACAAATCACAGTTATTATGAACATGAGAGAGCAATCACGCCGATGTTTTTAGTGTGAACAAAGCAGTGTGTTGAAATAATACTAGTTTTTACAGAATTTATCGCATATACTTTAACTTTTTAAATACCCGACGTTTCGAACGCTTTACAGCACTCATGGTCACGGGCAGGACTGAGATGTTCAACGTCCATATGTCATAGTTAACCGCGGTTAGATAAAGGTAGAATTGTGAAAATGTCGTCTACGTACCGCTTGTAGAACTTTGGATTTATGGGAGAACTAAGCAGGGCTTTCTCCTCAAAGTCTTCCAAAATAAGCCGAATATGTCGGCGACAATGGGAGATACAGGTGAGCCCATCGCCACACCATCTACTTGCTTGTAGAACTCCTCCTTCCACAATAGGTAGCCAGATGTAAGGCAGTGTCTGAGTAATACTGCATATTCTACGGGCATGTTGTTTTCTTCCAGCCTTCTAGTTACAATTGAGATGCAGTCTTCAACAGGTAAGCATGTAAACAATGACTGCACATCAAAACTGACCATAGTTTCATTGTCTGCCAGATGTAGGTCTTTAATCTCGCTGACAAAATGGTAGGAATCCTTTATGTGTGCTCTTGTATGTCCCCTGAGTGGTGAGAGTATTTTCGCTAAGTGTTGAGCCAATCTGTAAGTTGGTGAATCGATTTGGCTCACTATTTATAGCGAAATTAAAATATACGCGATAAATTCCGTAAAAACTAGTATTATTTCAATGTGTAGTGTTGGCGTAAATATAAGAAATCATTAAAGCAGTGTGTGTTGTTGTGATAGCAATGTCAGCTTCATTGTCTTGTTCACGACACACTCGCGCAATGCAGTTGTATATCAAGGCAGCAACAATATGATATCGTTTGAAATATTATTCTGCCTTGGGATCACATCATGCATAAACGTAGAGCTAGCGTTCTGATTCATTTTATACTACGTAATTTTTCTTATAATGCATTGTGTAAGTGTGTATGAGTGGATTGTGTTAATTGACTACAGTCATCAGTTTTCATATGTCAAATGCGAGGTCACTGAATTTAATGCATTCCAAATTTCCTTTAGGAAAGACTCAATATATTATTAGAAATTTTATTATCATCATTTATAATCGTGTACATTTCCCTGTAAAACACACATTTATCTTACCTAAATTCCGGTTTATAACCATAATTATTAAGCATAATAATTTATATTTTCCCACGGACACAATATTTTTTATAGTACCACTGGATGGCTTGCAAAAGTCAGAATACTAATTTCTTTAAATTATTCCTATAATGCACCTCGAGAAAAATCGTAAACCGCACGTATTGGCCTTTTTTGCTAAATAAAAACAGTCTTCACCTCAGCTGCATGTTGCACAATAAAGTAACGTAAGACATTTTGCTGTGAAAGTAACTAAAGTAACCTAGCTAGCCACATTCGTTAGTTGACGTACTCGTTTAACAGCACAAGGAGCTGAACTGAATTTATAAGCCAAGATTTCTATGTGAGGAACCCATTGTAATCCACATCCATAGAGATACCCAAGAATACTGTTTTAAAACTAATTATCATTTTCTTGCTTAATCCTACTTATTTGATCATTGTTTCAGATACATTGTAGTGTTATGCTACTTACATATCATTTTACACTATTTTAAATTTATTTTTCCATTCTGATTTTGATTTTCTGCATTCGCCTCAAAACTGGATATTTTGCATCACCTTTATTTTCAAAGGATCCTGTAACGTTTTTAAACCATAAGAACACAATAACAAATCATTTTCACTTCGTATTTTCACATTATCAGCACTTTTTAAGTCGGTGTCAATGGAGTCTACCTTTTTCGGTCTTTTATTTAGTAACTCCGTAACTCTGCAATTTCGGGCTTCATGCGCGCTGTTACGCTACCTTTTTTTCCTATATCAATAATATCTCATTTTTCACTTAAATCTTGCCGTTTCTCTATTACGAGCCTAAAACCAAAATTTGACATGTTTTGACATCGTTGTTTATATGGTTGTCATGGCAATTTTTATTCGAATTCGTTACCGGTCTGATCTTTATACTTCAAAACTTCCACAAAAATACTCTTTTCCTCTTGGCCATTTACAAAAATTTGCTTTTAATTTAAATAATTTCCTGTTCTTATCCCAGATCCGTCAAAAAGTATAAAAGCCGAACAATCGGCCAATAAAGGGAGTCTCGCTTCAGCTTTCATACGAGAAGCATCTCCTAAAGGCCTTATCCGCACTGCCCCGGGATCCTGCAAGCCTCTGCCTTCACCTGAAGTCGTCGCCTAGCCACGCCTACGCCTCCACCTACTAGTGCCCGCGCTATCTTTAGCCGCTGTTCGTGCTTGCCTCAAGCGCTGCGTGTGCCTACTCCGGGCGCTGTGTGTGCCTACTCCGGGCGCTGCGTGTGCCTACTCCGAGCGCTGTGTGTGCCTACTCCGGGCGCTGTATTTGCCTACTTCAAGCGCTGCGTGTACCTGCTCCAGACGCTGCGTGTACCTACTCCAGACGCTGCGTGTGCCTACTCCGGGCGCTGTGTGTGCCTAGTCCGGGCGCTGTGTGTGCCTACTTCAAGCGCTGCGTGTGCCTACTCCAGACGCTGCGTGTGCCTAGATCAGGCGCTGCGCACCTACCACAGGCATAGCCTGTGCATACTCCGTTTGAGTACTCATTTATCTTTGTTATTTTTTTATTAAAAAAAAATTGTAATTCACGTCACCCATCATCATCTTCATATATTTTTTTTATAAAAAAAACTGTAAATATCTTTTAAAATTTTAAATAAATTATTTTTTTTTGATTTCGTTGTTGTTAGGTTAGGTTCTTTAGTTTTTAACTGTCGCTTTACGACATTTTGGCGCCCAACGTAAAAGTTCTATTTCTCTCTTATTTTTTTTCTCTTTTCTTCACCTTAACTACGCCTTATCCATTTTGTTTTGATTTAGTTGCTTTCTCTTTCGTTCTTAACTCTTTATTTACTCATCCTTATCATGTCTTCCAAATTCTAAAACAAAACTTCATCTAGTTTTTCAACTTATCTGGATTATATTTAGACCTACATATAACACTTCACTTACATTCATCACTTTAATATTTTTATTCTAGATAACTTAAAGAGGTACAATTTTTTATTAAATTTTTATTTCTTAAACTTAACTTTGCACTTAATTATAACAATGAAAAGGGTTATTAAGTACGAATTCCTTAACAAGGCCGAACTCGAATACGAAGTGAAGATTAGATGTGAGGAACCAGCTAATACTGTTTTGCTTCTAAAAAAACAGGTTTTGCATTCTCACCCTGAAGATATTCTGAATTCTCCAATTCCGATCGAGGATGACTTGTGAAATCATAAATTTTCTTAACTTTTATTAACTGTTAATTTGTATATATGTATAAATATCATCATCATTTTCACCTTATTATTTTTATTTGTTTGTTTGTTTGGTGATCCAATGTTCTTCAACACATCTTGCTTTAGGACCTCGAATTTTCGTTGGTTAATCTTCACTTTTTATTTTTATTTCAGACACATATCGTTAGTGATGTTGCTGATCTCTGGCTTTGAGCCCTACCGCTCTGGCCGTTCTTGATCTTTACTTAAGTCATAGCGACTAAAGCTTGCTTAAGATTAATTTCTTTATCTTTATCTTCACTTGGGAGCGGCTGACTACTCCCTTAATAAAATATTTTTTTTTTCTTACACGCAGGAGTGGATGACAACTCCTTAAATAAGCCTGAATGTCCTTTCGAAAACACACTTTTAGAGTGGTAGTCATTGAATGTGAACTCCACCCTTACCTGAATGCAGATGATGAATGTAAGAGATAGTATATCTGATTTTGCCTGGTGATGTCTGTTTCTGCAAAACTGTGTTTTTATGGTTTATTTTAAAATGTACATGTCAAAATTTTTGCTGAGTCAAAAATTTTCCAGGGTCGAGGGGGAAAATGTAGTGTTATGCTACTTACATATCATTTTACACTATTTTAAATTTATTTTTCCATTCTGTTTTTGATTTTCTGTATTCGCCTCAAAACTGGATATTTTGCATCACCTTTATTTTCAAAAGGATCCTGTAACGTTTTTAAACCATAAGAACACAATAACAAATCATTTTCACTTCGTATTTTCACATTATCAGCACTTTTTAAATCGGTGTCAATGGAGTCTACCTTTTTCGGTCTTTTATTTAGTAACTCCGTAACTCTGCAATTTCGGGCTTCATGCGCGCTGTTACGCTACCTTTTTTCCTATATCAATAATATCTCATTTTTCACTTAAATCTTGCCGTTTCTCTATTACGAGCCTAAAACCAAAATTTGACATGTTTTGACATCGTTGTTTATATGGTTGTCATGGCAATTTTTATTCGAATTCGTTACCGATCTGATGTTTTTACTTCAAAACTTCCACAAAAATACTCTTTTCCTCTTGGCCATTTACAAAAATTTGCTTTTAATTTAAATAATTTCCTGTTCTTATCCCAGATCCGTCAAAAAGTATAAAAGCCGAACAATCGGCCAATAAAGGGAGTCTCGCTTCAGCTTTCATACGAGAAGCATCTCCTAAAGGCCTTATCCGCACTGCCCCGGGATCCTGCAAGCCTCTGCCTTCACCTGAAGTCGTCGCCTAGCCACGCCTACGCCTCCACCTACTAGTGCCCGCGCTATCTTTAGCCGCTGTTCGTGCTTGCCTCAAGCGCTGCGTGTGCCTACTCCGGGCGCTGTGTGTGCCTACTCCGGGCGCTGCGTGTGCCTACTCCGAGCGCTGTGTGTGCCTACTCCGGGCGCTGTATTTGCCTAGTTCAAGCGCTGCGTGTACCTGCTCCAGACGCTGCGTGTACCTACTCCAGACGCTGCGTGTGCCTACTCCGGGCGCTGTGTGTGCCTAGTCCGGGCGCTGTGTGTGCCTACTTCAAGCGCTGCGTGTGCCTACTCCAGACGCTGCGTAAGCCTAGATCAGGCGCTGTGCACCTACCACAGGCATAGCCTGTGCATACTCCGTTTGAGTACTCATTTACCTTTGTTATTTTTTTATTAAAAAAAAATTGTAATTCAGGTCACCCATCATCATCTTCATATATTTTTTTATAAAAAAAACTGTAAATATCTTTTAAAATTTTAAATAAATTATTTTTTTTTTTGATTTCGTTGTTGTTAGGTTAGGTTCTTTAGTTTTTAACTGTCGCTTTACGACATTTTGGCGCCCAACGTAAAAGTTCTCTTTCTCTCTTATTTTTTTTCTCTTTTCTTCACCTTAACTACGCCTTATCCATTTCGTTTTGATTTAGTTGCTTTCTCTTTCGTTCTTAACTCTTTATTTACTCATCCTTATCATGTCTTCCAAATTCTAAAACAAAACTTCATCTAGTTTTTCAACTTATCTGGATTATATTTAGACCTACATATAACACTTCACTTACATTCATCACTTTAATATTTTTATTCTAGATAACTTAAAGAGGTACAATTTTTTATTAAATTTTTATTTCTTAAACTTAACTTTGCACTTAATTATAACAATGAAAAGGGTTATTAAGTACGAATTCCTTAACAAGGCCGAACTCGAATACGAAGTGAAGATTAGATGTGAGGAACCAGCTAATACTGTTTTGCTTCTAAAAAAACAGGTTTTGCATTCTCACCCTGAAGATATTCTGACTTCTCCAATTCCGATCGAAGATGACTTGTAAAATCATAAATTTTCTTAACTTTTATTAACTGTTAATTTGTATATATGTATAAATATCATCATCATTTTCACCTTATTATTTTTATTTGTTTGTTTGTTTGGTGATCCAGTGTTCTTCAACACATCTTGCTTTAGGACCTCGAATTTTCGTTGGTTAATCTTCACTTTTTATTTTTATTTCAGACACATCTCGTTAGTGATGTTGCTGATCTCTGGCTTTGAGCCCTACCGCTCTGGCCGTTCTTGATCTTTACTTAAGTCATAGCGACTAAAGCTTGCTTAAGATTAAGTTCTTTATCTTTATCTTCACTTGGGAGCGGCTGCCTACTCCCTTAATAAAATTGTTTTTTTTTCCACGCAGGAGCGGATGACAACTCCTTAAATAAGCCTGAATGTCCTTTCGAAAACACACTTTTAGAGTGGTAGTCATTGAATGTGAACTCCACCCTTACCTGAATGCAGATGATGAATGTAAGAGATAGTATATCTGATTTTGCCTGGTGATGTCTGTTTCTGCAAAACTGGGTTTTTATGGTTTATTTTAAAATGTACATGTCAAAATTTTTGCTGAGTCAAAAATTTTCCAGGGTCGAGGGGAAAATGTAGTGTTATGCTACTTACATGTCATTTTACACTATTTTAAATTTATTTTTCCATTCTGTTTTTGATTTTCTGCATTCGCCTCAAAACTGGATATTTTGCATCACCTTTATTTTCAAAGGATCCTGTAACGTTTTTAAACCATAAGAACACAATAACAAATCATTTTCACTTCGTATTTTCACATTATCAGCACTTTTTAAATCGGTGTCAATGGAGTCTACCTTTTTCGGTCTTTTATTTAGTTCTCCGTAACTCTGCAATTTCGGGCTTCGTGCGGGTTGTTGCGCTACCTTTTTTTCTATATCAATAATATCTCATTTTTCACTTAAATCTTGCCGTTTCTCTATTACGAGCCTAAAACCAAAATTTGACATGTTTTGACATCGTTGTTTATATGGTTGTCATGGCAATTTTTATTCGAATTCGTTACCGGTCTGATGTTTTTACTTCAAAACTTCTACAAAAATAATCTTTTCCTCTCGGCCATTTACAAAAATTTGCTTTTAATTTAAATAATTTCCGGTTCTTATCCCATATCCGTCAAAAAGTATAAAAGCCGAACAATCGGCCAATAAAGGGAGTCTCGCTTCAGCTTTCATACGAGAAGCATCTCCTAAAGGCCTTATCCGCACTGCCCCGGGATCCTGCAAGCCTCTGCCTTCACCTGAAGTCGTCACCTAGCCACGCCTACGCCTCCACCTACAAGTGCCCGCGCTATCTTTAGCCGCTGTGCGTGCTTGCCTCAAGCGCTGCGTGTGCCTACTCCGGGCGCTGCGTGTGCCTACTCCGAGCGCTGCGTGTGCCTACTCCGGGCGCTGCGTGTGCCTACTCCGAGCGCTGTGTGTGCCTACTCCGGGCGCTGTGTTTGCCTACTTCAAGCGCTGCGTGTACCTGCTCCAGACGCTGTGTGTACCTACTCCATACGCTGCGTGTGCCTACTCCGGGCGCTGTGTGTGCCTAGTCCGGGCGCTGCGTGTGCCTACTCCAGACGCTGCGTGTGCCTAGATCAGGCGCTATGCACCTACCACAGGCATAGCCTGTGCATACTCCGTTTGAGTACTCATTTGTCTTTGTTATTTTTTTATTAAAAAAAATTGTAATTCACGTCACCCATCATCATCTTCATATATTTTTTTTTATAAAAAAACTGTAAATATCTTTTAAAATTGTAAATAAATTATTTTTTTTTTTGGTTGTCTCGTTGTTGTTAGGTTAGATTCTTTAGTTTTTAACCGTCGCTTTACGACAACATATAATTTCAACGTATTTATTTATTTTTAGTATTGGATGATAAATTTTTCTCTCAAAACCAATTTAAACCTTTCTAAAACACTATGGTTCACTGCTGGCTTTTAATTTTTCGTTTATCTTAAATATCCCTTAAGTTTCGTGAAATAATATTTTATTAATCTTCTGAAATAATTATGGTAAGTCATTAATGTAGATAAAAAGTAAGAACGTACTAAGTATAAACAACACCCAATTTTATTAAAGAACATACAGTTAGGTCACTGTCGCTATTACAAATCATTCTCCGTCGCATACAAAATATGAAATTAAATCACACAAGCAGGACTGCTTGTAGCACGAATAGATTGGCTCGACCGGGACCGCGCTCTGAATTCCAGCGTAAAGTAGTAGCTTAATGCTGTTGTGTTTCGTCTGGTTACAGTACAGAACCGGAGATGCTTTTAACTAGAAATGAGGCATTCCATCTTAATCATCAGGGGAAAAAGAATATTTTTCATTTTGATTCTTAATCGAGGATAGATATAGATATCTGTCAGTCATAGTATTCACTAAAAGCTTATTATATTTAGAGGTACAAGACTCTGTAAAATTTGTCCACCATCGGTTATGAGGCCTATGAATTAAATATTATGAGAGTTACCAGCACTAATAAAAATTATTATGCCAATTAACAAAATTTTAGATTTTGTTTTGTCTGTATATAACAATAAATTTTCAATTTAATTTTTAGGTGGTATATTGTTACCTTTTAGTCTCCAAGGTTAATTACGAAAATCCTGTAGCTTTGTCTGTTCGAAATTGGTTGCAGGTTTTAATGGGCTACAATAGGACTTTTAACTTTAACAATAATATAGCAATTGAATCTACTACTTTATATCCTCCCGTGGGTGTTGTAAGAAGTGACAGAGAAACATTTAGAATTGAGCTGTAGAATAAAACATAGCAGAAATAAGCTGCTATTTTACGCGGGTACTCTGTGAATGCGTGGTCATTTCCCAATCTAGGCAACCCATTTAGTGTACAACCATAATGTTATAGCTGCGGTGTGACTCTACTACGTATAATTCAAAGTTTATTTTTTATGTAATTTAGGAAGGCTTTCTGCTAGAGTGAGTCGATAAATGCAGATAGCTTTAATCTTTTTGTATGAAATGAGAGCATTTTATATGAAATGGATGGTATGAAATTCATGACTATTTTGCTTTTGCTGTCTTATCTATAATATCGTTTTAATTTAATAAACATTACCAAAGATAATCGCAATTGTATGATGTATATTTATGTATTGTATCTAGTATGTTTTGATTGGGTATCTTGGTTTCCTCGGGTCCTTCTAAACGGATCCTATACAGTAATAGCTTTTGCATATAGTCTTTTACGATAAATAATTTCGAATGCATTTCTGTCTGAGTAATTTTATTTATTTTCATTAAAAAACTACGACAATACGTCAGATAACACAGCTAACGTGTGCAATGTGTAGGACAGCGCAGTATGCACTTCAGTCGGACGCTTTTTAATCAGATCCGTGTAGAGCGCTTGAGACCCACTTGTGTGCTCACCTACGTCAACGTATCAACATATCTCACGCTCTATATTTTGAAAGGCTTAATCTACTTAAAAAAAATATTTTTTTGGTTAAAATTTTGTTTAAACCAAAATATGTTTGAACAGATAAAAATCGTAAAGAAGAATAAGATTTATTTCGTTTGTAGTTAACCAGATGCAATAAGTTTTTTTTTATATATATATAGATATGGATGTCAAATGGTTTACTGAGAAAAATACGAATTAATTTAAAGTTTATTTTCTTCTTTTTAAAGAATTTCATTAAAAGCTTGTCATAAAAAATGATTATTTTTTACTATTAATTTAATATTTCATGTAAATTTTAATAAATTCTTTCTGGGTACGAATATATATCATTGTTTCCACTTTTGCGCGTATACTTCAGCTCCCAGATTGTTAAACATGTCCAATTTTCTTTAAAACTAGTTAGATTTTCTATCAAAAAAATTTTTGACAAGAAATAAAATAGACAAGACCAGGTTATACAATTGATTTCATTAAACAGTTTCTCTCCCGTTTGATGTTAAAAAGTTCCGATATTTGGTGATCGCTGCCAGTTCTCAATCTAGCGAAATCACTGAATGTTGCGGTTTATTTTTCATTAATGAAGTCAATCTTGTTTTCATAGGACCGACGGAACTGATCCAAGTCCAATTGAGATAGACTGCTTTTCGACAAATAAATTTATCATACAGAGGCCTTCAGCCACATAACGCTCCCTTCCGTTCCGTGGTCCTTTCTCAAAGTTCTACTTGCTCAGCACATCGTCCGTTTATGCCTATGTAAACGAGAAACTTGTGGACAATAAATCTGACACCTTCTTGGGTCAGGTGATCAGCCCTATAAAGCTAGCAGTAACAGTCAGCAGAAACGCTAAAATTTTACATACTAATTTTTAGCTAATTTGTTGCTAATTAGTTGCCATAATCACGATTTTATGTTAAAAAAAAAAAAAAAACCCGAAAAAGGGAATACCCGGCCACGGGCACCCCCTGGGGGAAAAAAAAAAAAAGAAAAAAAAAAAAAAAAAAAGAACCCTTTCAAATCGAAACTATTGAAAGTAATGTTTGTACTTTGTATACACCAATTTCACGTTATCGTAAAACTTCGTATTCCAGCAACTGCAGCCGGGAGAGACGGTTGAAATTTTGTAGATTGCACGCCGCAAATAACATCCCATAAATTTTAAGATGATTCACTTAACTCGAGCTTCTCAGACTTTATATTATGTGCTAAATAGATTAGATACCAACCCTTGTCGCACAATGCTGCGACATACTACAATACATCTAAGTATAGCAATCGTTCTTCGTGGACTTTGTACGTGAAGGTATGTGAGCTTCGTAGGAAAGAACGGTCATTTTCACTTCACGCGATATTAGCTATTGTAGAGAAGTAAGCAAGGCGCAATAACCCGTGGCGGGGTGCAGCGTTACTTTTAAATTATATATTGCGTCTATCAAGTCAGGTCGAGGTAGTGTATTTCATACGAATCCTATTTTAAAGTGTTTTTTATTGTAGTACGTGTGGCAACATAGGACTTGTAAATCCAATAGTTCTCTTACTTATATTTTTTAAGTATAAATTTAACTTTAACGAATTTTTTAGCCCTAATTCTTTTTTATAGATTTTTAAATAAATTTTCAAGATAAAAATTATTTTCTAAATTGTTAAGAACAACTTAATTGCACTGGTTTAATGTATCGTTGTTAGCCGACTCAAAACAGGAGTAGTTACTCAATTCAACTGTGTTTTTTCGTAGGGCGTTTTACGGTATATTACCGAAAATCGTTGTCTCTTCTGAGGATTAAGATAGAATTTCTCAAAGCCTGTACTATATTTGCTCTCTATATCCTTCAGACTTGTACGCAGTAGTGCTGCTATATGGGGCAGAAATAGGTAAGAGCGATGATACCTTCCGAGACCTACTACCAGGTAGAAGACAAGTCCTACCACCTAATAAGTTGTGTAACAAACGTGAGTAATAAAATCTGATATACGGCTTTTTCAGTAAGAGTTTTGAACATACGAACATTGTAGTACTGAAATTGGTAAAGGTAAGGTATGGTTAGTACGTAAGTACACAAGACACTTTCTTACTTACTTACTTACTTATTTATCTTCACGCACAATCCCTAACGGGGTAGCCAGAGAGAACAGATCACCAAGTGTCACGATCCTTACATACCTCTTTCGCTTCTTTCAGGTTCATTAACTTCTTCATACACGCACGTCTAGGTATCCGAGTACTCTTGACCTTCCCTTCTTCGAGCAATTTGCTCACATGGTCTTCGAAAGTTAGTCTCGGTCTACCTCGACACCTTTTAATATTTACTTTCGCTCTATACATTTTCTTCACCATTCGGTCTTCACTCATTCGTTCAACGTGCCCAAACCATTGGAGTACGCCCCTATCAATTTTTGTGATAAGGTCATCTTTCAATCCTGCCATATTGCGAATCTCTTCGTTTCGCTTTCGATCGGCTATGGTAACGCCACACATTTTACGAAGAGATCGCATCTCCACTGCATTCAACTTGCTTTAATGCTTCTTCTGGCATACCCAGGTTTCGCTGCCATATAACAAAGTCGGTACCAACACTGCGTTATGTATTGCAAGGCGTGCACTCTTCACCACGCCTTGCCTTTTGACTAATGCATTCAGGGCACTATTGACTTTGTTTCCGGCAGCGACACGCCTATCCACATCTAAATCACATCTTCCATCCCGGCTGAAAGCACTCCCCAAGTATACAATTTCATTTACCTGTTCTAGACATTCCTGATTTACCCATATTTCACATTTCGTTCTCTTTTCGTCCTTTTCAAATACCAGAACCTTAGTTTTGTTAGCATTCAAACGGAGACCTTTAATTTCACATTTCTCTTTCATACACGTGACTAATGCCTGCTCTGCTTCTGATGGTGCAATAAGCACTGCATCATCAGCATACAGCAGACAATGTACTTTAATGTCACCCAAATTCACACCCAAACAGCTATTTTTCAGCTTCTGTAAACAGCTGTCGAGATACAGTATGAACAGCCAGGAAGACATGACACAACCCTGTTTTACGCCCGCTTGGACGTTAAACATGGGTGACAGGTCATGCCTTACCCGCACACAGGCATTACAGTCATAGTAAAGTGGCTGAACAGCCCTTAACAATCGACCATCCACACCATATCCCGGCAACAGTTCCCACATTTTCTTCCTTATAACCTTATCAAATGCTTTCTCCAGATCCACAAAAGCATAGAAAATCCTCTGGTTAACACTCAGAAGCTTTTTCGTGATCATGCGGAGAGAAAACATTTGATCCGTGCATCATCTTCCAGGTCTAAATCCGCATCGTGCCTCCCATAAGAATCTTTCCGATTTCTCTTGCATCCTACGTGTCAAAACCTTCGAGTAAACTTTACTTGCTAAACTGGTCAAGCTGATCGCCCGATAGCACCCGCAGTCAAAATGTGAACCTTTACCTGATTAAAACTACTTTTACGGATTTTATCGCGTTTATTTTTACTTTTTATTTTTACTTCCCGACGTTTCGGGCGCTTTCCAGCACCCATGGTCACGGCGGACTGATATGACTGACGTCCCGATGTCATTGTTAAACCCGGAGTACCTTCAGCTTTTTTAATTATTGTTTATGGTCCGATCTATGTAAAATGAACTGACTACGTCCTGAGGTCTTGCAGTGGTATGCTTGGGTTTAGTTTTAATTTTATTGATTATAGGATCCCAAGCAGGTGGTAGTACCCAGCCTCCTTCTCTATTGAAATTAGGATGTTTTTTAATTTCAATAGCCTCACGTATCATCCTTGGTAGGAATCGGTGTTCTTTCGCGAGGATTTGTGGTCTATCAAATCTGATGTAATGGTTGGGGCCGTCTATGATATGATCACAAACTGCAGACTTCCCGGAACGTTGATGCTTCACATCAGCTATATGTTCTTTTACGCGGGTCCTAATTGATCTTTTGGTTTGTCCTATATAAGAGAGACCACATTCACAATCAAGCTTGTACACTCCTGTATCTTGTAGAGGAATATGACACTTGACGGATGGTAGGAACTGACTAATCTTCTTCGGCGGCTTGTAGAATGTTCTAATAGAAGCTCGCTTCAAGATATAGCCAATCTTGTCTGTGACACCTCTGACATATGGTAGTACAGCAGGCACACGCTCGACTGTGGCCGGCTTCACTCGGTCACTGTGACGTAGGCGTGGGACCCGAAGCTTGTTGTCGTGCAGAACTTGCTTGACGTGCTGAAGCTCGGCGGCCAGGTGTTTGCTGTCACAGATCCCTCGTGCTCTCTGTAACAAAGATTTGCCCACGGTAGCTAACTGTGAAGGATGGTGGTGAGATTCACCGTTTAAATATCGGTTTGTATGGGTCTTTTTCCTATACACAGTGTGACCAATGGTGTTATTAGGATTTCGGATAACTAACACATCTAGGAAAGGTAAGGAATTATTTGTCTCTAACTCCATAGTAAATTGAATTTTAGCGTTTATGGAATTAAGATGTTCTAAAAATGCAGTTACTTTGTCTGATGGTAAAATTGTGAAAGTATCGTCTACGTACCGCTTGTAGATCCTTGGTTTAACAGGTGCAGTAAGGAGGGCTTTCTCCTCAAAGTCTTCCATGAATATATCGGCGACAATGGGAGATACAGATGAGCCCATCGCCACACCATCTACGTCTTCCGACACACCATGCTACGACGTCCGATTTTTCTGAAAGGACGTCATTGGTTCTCGAAAGCACTTTGTTCATTCTTAAGGCTGTCTCACCACTCTGGGACCTTCCAACCTCTTTCCAGAAGAGTTTGGAGTTTTCCTTAAAGTTGTGCGACAACCTCTCGTCCGCTTCTATTCTACACCTTTCACGTACTTCCTCAATCAATGTTTTCGCATAAACTTTCTGCAGCTTATATCTTTCTTTCATATTCTCTCTCATATGTTTATCGTTACTAGAGGCCAAGTCAACTAACCATGCGTTTTTCTTCTTTTTTACAGCTTCTCTCACTTCATCATTCCACCATGCATCTCGTCTTTTACTACTACCTGTTTTTGTCGTTCCACATACTTCTTCCGCTGCACTTACCATTCCATCCCTAAGGTTCTGCCATGTTCTCTCCACAAATTTTTTCCTGCCATCGACGGTGTCAAGCTTTTCGGCTACCCTCGTGTGATATTTGTCCCTAGTATCCGCTTTCTGAAGCTTCCAGCTTCGGATTCGACAGACCGACTGTGGTTCTGTTACTTCCGTCCGGTAGCGCCAACCCGCGAACAAACCCCTAAATCTAGTAATTACTAGATAGTGATCCGTTCCCAGGTCAGCAACCCTGAACACTCGTGTATCCATCACCTGTTTTCGCAGTCGGTCATCCACCAGGAACAAGTCAATCATACTTCTCTCATTCTTTCTTTCTCTAGTGTACATATGGATTTTCCTGTGATTAAACATAGTGCTTGTCACAAGAAGACCCTTTTCCTTGCATACAGCCAGTATAAGCTTGCCAGCATCATTAACCCTTTTATCGCCAAACTTTCCAAGCACCGACCCGTATCCTGGTCGAGCGATACCTACCCATCCATTCAAATCACCACATACAACAGTTCTTTCGTTTCCCTTAACCAAATCTAGAACTTCTCTTACATTCTCCCAAAACTCCTCCAGCTCAGCCCTAGACGACGAAGCTACCGGCGCATAAACAGCCAAAAGGAATAACTTCGTCAGTCCCAGTTTAAAGCGAACCCGTAGAAGTCTTGAGTTCACAACCTTGTATTCAGTCATAAGATCGACCAACCGGAACAACAACAGCACCCTCACTCCCTGGCAGGCGTTCCCGCTTTCCGGGACTCCGGTCCATATAGCTAACGTCCCGCCAGGGAGCTCTTCAGTACCACTGCCTTTCCGTTTGGTCTCCGACATACACACGAGATCTAATTCTCTTTCTTTCATTATATCGATCAACTCATTCGTCTTATCTCTCATGCTCTCTCTAACATTCCACCTGCCAACTCTGCACTCCGTCCTCCAAAGCGTGCTCGTCGCGACCCCTGCCAGCCCTTTTCAGGGCTGCAATTCTACACAGCTGCACACCCATGCAAACGAGAGTTAGGGCGTCCCCTCAAGGCGATGCACACCAGCTCGTCCCCGTTGGAGTGGAACGCAGCGCGCAAAGCGGCGATGGGGACCGCCACCCGTCACGCACAGCCCGACACGGCGGAAGGTGGAGGACGTACTTTCATTTATTCATTTTCAAATATTATTACAACAAAGTATTAATAAATAAATAAGTACACATTAGTATAGAAGGATTTTAGGGATTTTGTATTTTTAAAATAGTTTCTAAAATGAAAGGGGAGAGGCTTTTTTGACTATAGGGGGCCCACGCGGCAACAGCCCTGTTAAACATAAACTGTTAAACATTGGCATCCCCGATGTATATTGCCCCAGGAAAGAGATAATTACCATAGTTGCCACGCTTGGCAGGCGGGTTGCAGGTTTTTATTTTCTAGTTGTCATTAGCAAGACGCTCCTGCGCACCTTACAGTTTATTTCCCTCTCTTGACTCTTACTATAGCTATGGGACGATATGGGGTTGTGGTTATTCTTACACCATGAATGAACATCATTATATGGGTTAGGTGAGTAATGGAACTCTTTCAATAATGTTTCTTATTTTTTAATTTAAAAAAAAATTGTACAAAACACTGGCTCAACCCGGGAGCCTCGTCTGACAAGGAATAACTCCGCTCCGAACTAAGCTAAGCTTTTTTAAGTGTAAGTTGTATTTTGAGATTAGTCATATTAATATTAATTCTTATTTTTAGAATTTTTAGATCAAATAAATTTGAGTTTAATACAACATTAAAACCAATGTCATTCAAAAAATCTCCGTACTGCCGCACTAACACGTGTTAGGAAAAAAAAAACACGCTTCGGGCTTTAGCTTTATTTAGAAGAAATATAACAATTATATAAAAGAAATATTCCGTCTTTTGTGTTAAAGTTTGCATAACTCTTATTCTTAAACGGTTCCCGGATTTTCAATTAAAAGTTTCAAAGGCCTGATCCCGTTTACTTGTGGAGACCGCTTTTGTTGGTTAAGCATATTGGAGGTGTGCGTCGCTGCGGCTGTATGCGAGCTATGTGCAGGTGTAAATTGGTTTTCAAGCGATGCTTTTGTTTTAACTAAATCTACAGAAGCAACAAAAGCCGCCTCGGCGTGTCCGCATTGTTTCCTCCGTACCTCTTTTGTTTTCTCCGATACAACGCGAGGCTTAAATGTTTATGTAATGTTTTAAAACAATTTCGTTTCAATATATTAGTATTGTATCAAAGAGTAACCTTTTAAAATTTTTCTCTTTTCGAGCCATAAACACAGTCTTAAATGCTCATAGTCAAACAAACGTAAAATTAGAAATGACGTCACAAATAATTCAGATTTTTTATAGAAGAGGGAGCAAACGAGCATGCGGCTTACCTGATGGTAAGTGTCAACCGCAGCCATAAGCAATTGCAGAACCAGGGGCATTATAGATTCGTTGCCGGCATTTTAAAAAGGACTAAGCTTAAGGTCCCTAAGTCGTATCCGTGTAGAAAAATTGCCAGTGGTAAACGATTCCACAAAGTAAACGTGCGAAGAAGAAAACTATATTGGTCGAAGAATTCGACGCAAATTCAACGAACGTGTAATATGCAATACTGTAATTTTGCAATTTCCCAATAAACACTAATAATCTGTACAAGTCCAATGATTTATTATATTTACGCAAACACTACACATTTATATGATACTTGTTTTTTTCTAACGTTTTGCGTAAATGGTTTACCGTGACGATGGCTGTTTAAAGTACTCGAAACCTCTGAAATGTACAATAAGTTAATATAAGCAATGATATTTATAAAAACAAAATTTTTTAGGTTCATAATTAAATGCAGTGCAGGCTCACATTCTATTTTTTATTTTTTATGATAAAATATAATAAAACTTAATATAATATATACGCATTTTATAAAATTTAAACATCTGTTAGCGAGTTGGTATATTTACGCGAACATTACACATTAAAATAATACTAATTTTTACGGATTTTGTCACGTATATTAACTTATATTATATTCCCGACATTTCAAGCACTTTACAGTACCCGTGGTTACGAAGGCGATTGAGGTGTTCGACGTCCCAATATGATAATTAACTACGGCTACCTCCAGATTAAAATTATTAATTTTTGTCCCGATCTACGCAGTATGAACTTATAGTATATTGAAGTCTTGCATTTGTATGCTGGGATTTAGTTATAGGATCCCCAGCAGATTGTAGCACCCAGTTCAATAGCCTCGCGAAGCCTTGCCTTAGAAGGGATCGGTGTTATCTAGCGAAGATTTGTGGTCTATTAAATCTGATGTAGTGACGTGGCGTTCCTGTACATGTTCACAGACTGCAGACTTCCCGGAGCGTCGATTCTTCACATCAACTATGTGTTTTTAACGCGAGTTTTTTTTTTGATCTTTTTGTTTGTACATAGTACAACTGAAACAACTGACTAATATTCTTCGGTGGCTTGAAGTACTCGTATGTTTTAATGGAAGCATGCTTCAAGATGTAGCCAATCTTATCAGTGACACCTCTGACATATGGCAGTACAGCTGGCACACACTTGACTGAGGTCGGCTGCACTCGTTCACAGTGACGTATGCACGGGATCCGAAGCTTGCTTATCATACAAAAATTGCTTAACGTGTTGGAGATCGTCGGCTAGGTGTTAATGTCAACAATTTTTTGTGCTCTCTGCAACTTCGGGAATATAAAATAAGTCAATATCCGTGATAGAATCCGTAAAACCTAGTTTTAGTTAAATTTGTTAGCGAGGTGTCTCATTGTATGTGTGTATTATCTATGCATGTTAGCAAAAATTTCTAACTCGTCATTATGAATAACTCTGTAATTCGTAGGAACTGTAAAATAAAAAATGTCAAATTATTAGCGCTATTTATACATTTTCAGAACAAACAAATATTTTAGAGTAAAATATTTTGATAAAACATTATATTCGTTGGCTCCTCCTCTGTGTTTATATACTATGCAGTCATGAATTGACGGACCGAATCACACGAGCTTTACCCTTTCGGGTAAAAGTAAGATTTTAACTGGTATCCCAACCTCACAGAAAATTGACTAATAAGGCAGTAGAAATGCTTTCTACTCTATTTTATTCGTATTATCAGTACGTGTGTCGCCGATTCGCAGCTATCACACATATTCGTAGACAAACAATAAATATACAATTACGCCTACACACTCTCTAGCACTCATGGAACAAAGATTAAACTATAAACTATTACGTTAACCTCTCAATCCACAAGCAATCGAATTCGACCGCAGCGCTATTCCGCCAAACTCCCAAGCGGTCGGATTCGACCGCGCACACCCACAACACTTTAAACCATCAAAACTTATATATATATATATATATGTATACTACTTTTTATGAAGACATTTGGCATAAGAGAATCACTATGAAATTTTCTATCCTCTAATGCAATAAAAAGTAAGTTAGTCTGTGAATATTTATTTAATTCTACGTTCATTACGTACGCCATTTTCATTTGGATGTTGTTGTGTTGATTTTAGGATTTTTTAGTGTTTTACTTAGTATTTTACTATAAAATTGTACAAAATTTTTATTTCATAAAATTCCTCATATCGAAATCATCATCATCATCATCATTACAGCCCTTCACAAGTCCACTGCTGAACATAGGCCTCCCCCAAGTAATGCCACAAAGCACGGTCCTGAGCCACCTGCATCCATCGACTTCCTGCATATCTTACCAGGTCGTCACTCCATCTAGTGGGGGTCACCCTAGACTACGCCTTCCGGTACCAGGCCGCCACTCGAGAACCTTTCTTCCCCATCGGTTATCGGTTCTTCGAGCTATATGGCCGGCCCATTGCCACTTCAGCTTACTAATCCGTTGGGCTATGTCGGTCACTCTGGTTTTACTGCGGATATCCTCATTTCTGAGCCTATCACGCAGAGAAACTCCGAACATAGCCCTCTCCATAGCTCGCTGAGCGACCTTGAGCGTCCTCATACGGCCAGCAGTGAAGGACCACGTCTCAGATCCGTAAATCATCGCTGGCAACACGCACTGGTTGTACAATCTAATTTTTAGAGATTGAGGTATACCTGACGAGAAGATATGTTGTAATTTCCCGAACGCTGCCCAGCCGAGTTGAATCCGTCGATTGACCTCTCGGTCGAAGTTGGACTTACCTAGTCAGACTATTTGTCCCAGGTAAACGTACTCGTCAACAAGTTCGAGCATAGTGCTCCTAACAACTACCGGCATAGGTGTGACATGGACATTAAACATGATCTTTGTTTTGTCCATGTTTATCTTAAGACCTATCCGTTGGGAGGCACTATTGAGGTCATTGAACATAGTGCTTAAGTCCTCCAGCGATTCTGCCATAAGAACTATATCGTCGGTAAATCGAAGTTGAGTGATGTACTCGCCATTGATGATAATACCGTATCCTTTCCAGTCCAGTAGCTTGAAAACGTCTTCCAATGCAGCGATGAAGAGTTTCGGGGATATAACGTCACCCTGTCTTACACCTCTCTGCAGTTGGATAGGTTTCGAGCTCTGGTTCTGTACTCGGATAGCCATCGTAGCCCTACTGTACAAACACTTCAGCACTTCGATATACCGACAGTCAACTTGGCACCGCTGAAGGTACTGTAGCACTGCCCAAATTTCGACAGAATCAAAGGTTTTCTCATAGTCCACATACGCCAGGCAAAGTGGCATAATATTTTACTCTTCGGTCTTCTGTACAATCAACCTCAGTGTATGTATGTGGTCTATGGTACTGAAGCCTTTTCGGAAACCGGCTTGTTCGGGAGGCTGGAAGTCGTAATCGAGTAATATATATAAATATAATAGTGGTTTTGATGGACGGGGATATTTTATAAAAACTCAAAATCTCAGGAGGCATAGACACTCGGTCCAGTAGTTAAAGTGTGCGAAAAACAGAGAATGACATTGCGTGCTCACTCTCACTTGGGCATAGTACAGAGCAACGCACGTTTCGATAACTTTCTATTAAGCGTCGTTGATCGTCCAGGAGTCTCACACCATGATATAACTAATCACACATTATCAGTTAACGTCTCAGTAATAGACACTTTTAGTCTTAGATTTAGCTTTTAGACGTTTTATAATTAGAGAAAAGGGGATATAAAAAAGTTAAGGATAAGTCAATCCATTTATCCTTCATATCCAAATCTTTAGGAAATCTGAAATAATATCATTGTATTAAGTAAACAGATATTTCAATAAAATGAATACAACATTATACAAACAGCAAACAAATATATATATGTATGAGTGACATGTTCATCATTTTTAATTAGTTTTAAAGATCTGTAACTGACTTTCTTTATTTCGTTATTTTTCAGTTACCCAGCTTCTTGCAGATCGAATTTAGTCTACTATCCTTACAATACAATTACTTATCCTTACAAGACATTAAAACTGCATAAAAATTTATCAAATAATTTAAAAGTACAAACAAACAGATAATCGCTGATAACAGGTTAACGGTATAAAATATTTATAAATAAAAAAAGAGTTTCGTTAAATAAATATTTAACGAAAAATCACATTTCATTCCCATTTCGGTAAAACTAGGTAAGCGAAACATAAATTATCGATACAAAATAGTAGTGTCACGTCACTGACTCGCGTTTGACTCCTGCGGCCGCGTTCTTAGAAATTTCCTTACTCGACTGTATTGTTTATTCCCCATACTATAAATAAATCGCTGCTTTTAGTTATCGTACTTGTAGACATGAACTAGCTTAAGTATCAATGGATATTGAAATGTGAAAACAATTATTTTCGGAAATAATCGTAGTACTGGATGTGAATAATTTTATTTAAAAATAATTAATTAAAAACAACGTTATTTAAAATACTAAGTACTTATTGATGAAATGTTATCGCTTTCTTTGAAAATTTGCAAGTTGTGAAAGAATTTCCATGAAATGTTGGATATGCTGTTAAACACCATTTTTACGTCGCTACGTCTGAAATAACCCTAGTGACCAAAACAAACGCTCCTTGCGCGCTTGTGGCCTACAATTCACATCTGCGGCGACAAGGTCACGCACTTTTACGACTTCTATTGCCTTAATATTTAGATTTCTGTGCCCAACCTATATGAACTCCCACTGGAAACACTATACACCTCACATCATTGTGAATTTTTTGTGTCATATCAGCGAGTCGCATCTTCAAATTAAAATGTTTAAAATTGGTTCTTAAGTGAAATTTCTGGCTTTTATTATTAGCAAAAGCTGAAAACTTATTGAAAAACTTAAAACTAACTAATTATAAATTAACTTTTTTTAAATCTATACATGAGACAGAGCGAGCGTCTGTAAGTACATAATTTTTAAATAAACCTCCCTCGCCACATACCTAGTTTACCTTCAGTATAATCCATCACTCTCTAGAGGTAAGGTCTCATCATAATTAACAAAACAAGCTCAAACGCGCTGAATTACCTATTACTATTACTACTTTTCGAGGAGTTCCATTTGCATTCACCGAAGTATTCCTTCAGGTTACTCCGTCAAGTCCAGGGGTTAGGTCTCATCATATCATAACGAGTACAATGTTGGCCCACCTAGTTCTATACATACATAAACACTCACGCCTGTTACCTAGAGGGGTAAGCAGAGACTACAGACTTCCATTTAGCACGATCCTGACATGCCTTTCTCGCCTCTTCCACATCCATATACCTATGCATACATGCTCGTCGGTTAAAGGTACTCTTAATTTGGCCCATTTTTAGTATATCGCCTCCAAACTTCCGCCTAGGACGTCCCTTTCCGACTCTTCCATTCACTTCTGCAACATATATTTGCTTTGTCAGTCTTTCCGCATTCATTCTTTCTACATGACCAAACCTAGTTCTACTTGTCAAGTATTTTTAGTAGCAGATACCGAAGTACACTTTTAGGTCACTCCATAATATCCAAGACGTGTAATAATATTTATATATAAATCCTACATACTTTTAGCGAAACAATGTATCGTAATAAAAATCTGGAATAATAATAATAATAATAATATTGTTACGATCTTGAGGTTCGTGACAATAAAAACCGCCGATTGAATCACCAAAATTTACACTTTTATTACCTAACACCAATTAAAACTTAAAACACTAATAATTAACCACACTGATTCACTTTATTTCGCTCCGAAGCTTCGCTTGTCTCGCCTAATTCAATACTACCCCGATCGCGGCACGCAGCGGGTTTAAATACACTTTTACGCCGAAACATCCAGAATATTTCGGTAGATACGGGTGCCGACCCACCAGACACAGAAAGTTTGAGTGTGAGGCTTCAAAAAGATTAGTTATTCAATTCGATACTAGATGTCGCTGTTGATTAAAAGATTAGTCATGTCATTTTCTGGAAAGCTCTCCTCGCTCTTTTACCCGACACTAGATGACGCTAGTGCCAGACGTCAACTTAGGCGCGCAACACTGCCCCCTCCTAAGACATGCTCGTCCCGAGCATTATCGGCCCCATAATAACGCGGCAGGCGATCTACATGGGCGATCTTAGAAGTCCCTCTTGCGCCTTTCTGTATCTGGTAGGTTACATCGTTGATCCTGGTCACATTCCGGTACGGGCCGTCCCATTTAGCTTGAAGCTTAGGAGATTTCCCTTTGCTGCGGACTGGATTGTGCAAACCACACTAGTGAACCTTCGTCGAACCCTTTGTTGTTCATTTTGCGGTCATCTTTTCAGACATTTGCTGGTCCGATTGTCTGACGTGCTCATAAATGTCATTCATTTTATTGCGCAAGTCATTTGCATAATCGGTTATACTGCGTGGGACATCAGGTGGTATCCCGGTGATCAGGTCTGCAGGCAGCCGTAATTCTATTCCAAAGTTTGCGAAAGCTGGTGTAACTGCTGTACTTTCGTGAACAGCGCTTCGATATGATATCTCCAGTGTCTGATTAAATCGTTCCACAATTCCATCAGATTATGGGTGATAAGAAGTCGTTCTTGTTTTATGAGTACCCATAACTCGGCAAGTTTCCTGGAATATTTGAGACTCAAAATTCCTTCCTTGACCGTTGTAAATCTCTAAAGGTACTCCAAAACGACAGAAGACTCATGAACTAGTTTATCCGCAACTGTTGAAGCTTCTTGATTTGGAATGCCGAAAACTTCTGGCCACTTAGTGAAGTAATCCATCACAACCATGAAATACTTGTTACCGCTTTCACTCTCCGGAAACGGCCCCGCCACGTCAAAAGCTATTCTCACCCATGGTTGGTGCACCATTGTACAACTTCAATGCACCTCTACTACGAGTCTGAGGTCACACTCATTATAATAAATTTAATAATAATAAATTATAATAAATTTAATAATTAATAATATTACGTTGTAATAAATTACTAAATGTTTTAAATCAAACGTTAAACGCAGCACTCTCGCATCGAACGCTACTTCGAGGTTTGTTAATGTACTATTATAAGGCAATCGACAATAAAAGAGTGAAATCTTTCTAGCGCATTAACAGCTAAACGTCTCCTAAATGCGCTGTTTCTTTTTTTCATTCTTAGCGGTCAGCCGCCGTAGAGTTTACATCACCAGAGGATGCCTTGTGTAGAGGCGAAACACATGTCGTATTATCTTCGATGGTTGTGTCTTTGTATAACAGCCATAAACTTCACATATTTTTTCATATATATATATATATATATATATATATATATATATATATATATATATATATATTGTGTGTGTGTGTGTGTATGTATATGTATATAGCCATATATTGATATTAAAACCAGTTAGATACAAACAGTACAACCAAAGAGATTTTTTCCAATTTTATACAAATAAAATAAAAAGAAATTTTTCGCCGACCTATTATAAAAAAATTGAATAAGTGCGAGCTTTTGTACATTTACATTAGTCGACCTTAGTATTTTGATAGTAATATCAACTTAACAAAACCGGTGACCGGTGCAATGAGAAAAATGGTCTTGGCACAGGGACAGACAGTTGAACGTGAATAAGGTTTACATTTTTCTTTTTAGGTATAGAACCTTAAAACACTTAACAAGACTGCTGAATGATTGACTGATATTGAAGCGCGAGTACGTTACATATCTAACTAGAAAGATCATTCCACGATGTTTCCAAATGTTCATAAGCCTTACAAAATATACACACGACAATATTCGTTGCTGTTCAAAACATAAAGTCTATTTTACTTTGTATAAAAGAAATTGGGGATTATCTATTCCGAAGCCTCAGGAAACTGCCAATTGTAACGTTAGAGGTAAGCTTCAATATTGAATATTAATTTCGAACATGAGAGAGACATTATGGGAGCCACATCATGGCAGATTAGAAAGCCTGCTTGTTTTCATTCATGGTGATCGAAACAACTTAAGGCCGAATACGAAGAGAACTGGAAACCCAAACCCCACCCCCCCCCCCCAATCCATATTTTTATTAAACAAAAAACCGAAATTTAATGTATTTCTCTTGACTACAACTTTGACCTGAAGTAATTCTAAGCGTTAAACATTTTTTGTAGGTTTGTTCGGTTCCCTCACAAGGTGAGCGCAGTTTTAAAATTTTAAAATAAATGTATATACCAACAAATAAAAAAATGTTAAGATATGTTATTTAAAAATGATTGTTCTTCCAAAACTCTGTGAATTTTAATTTAGGAAAAATTCTTTTACGTAAAAATGTTTGTATTGTGATTCCGAAGGTGCTTGCTGTCTTTATTTTCGATACAAAATATTATTTATTAACATAATTCGTTTTAATTAAAAACACCTAGTAATAATATCGTATATTGCCAGATAAAAGTTTGCCGTAATAAATTACCAGGCGCTTCGACGTGTGACGTAAGGTAACAACAGTCGATGTGTCTGTAGCGAAAATAGTTAATTTTGTGTTTTACACGCGTTTAAGTGACTATAAATGTAAATATGGGTAAGAAAAGAAATAAACGTTACCTAAGTGGTAAAACAAAGAGAGTTTATCGCATGAACGCTGCTCGAATGTTGTATTTTGAGGTTAATACTTATATATTTGTAAGGTAATTTTTTGTTTGAGGCTGCCTAATAGGTTGCATTTTTACTCATTTACATTAGCCAAACTGATCATTTATACTTTTCTAGTTTCAAGTGAGAAACACTAAAAATGTAAATATCAAGATCCAGTCGGAAAAGAATGTACAGAGCGGTGCAAGCACAGAGACCGCAAATAATGTCATAGTCGATGTATTGTCCGAAAGCATGGGGTAAGTACATAATTAAGAAAAACCGAAATACTTCGGATATGAAGTGATTGACCAATAGGAGTAGTCTTGTGAGAATTTACATACACAGTACCTATCCCCACTATGGGGCAATCACCGACTTTTTAGTTTTTTTTTCTTCATTATTTATTCAATTTTCATTACGGCATCTTGTAAGATACACAAGACAACATTTTCAGTTATACGAGGTTCTTTACGTACGATGCACCAATTAAGAAAAAAAAACCGTTATCAATTCAATAACTTTTCGAACAATATTTTATAACGAATAAAGTACAGAATTTATAATCTATAGGAACTAATATTATAAATAAGAAAGATTTATTTAAGAAGTCAGCAATGCTCTCTGTGTTGTTCATTACTCTGCATACTGAGCTAGCTCAGTCAAATATAATATAATCAAAGCCCGGGCGGCGCGTGGTTTGCTGCGAAACAAGCAAGGTGATTCGCATCGTATTCGGCCTTAATGCAAAAACAATTTTTTTCCAGGATGACGTTTCAATTTACAATATTGTCTTCAAGAGATATTCAACCATAGTCGAAAACAAATAACGTACCAATTACCATGACAGCCTATCAAGTCTAAAACGTCCAAAGAATATATTCTGCAGTGGACTTTTAATAGGCCTCCCCCATAGATTGCTTCATAGGAGGATATTTGATTGGTATTCCATAGTTGCCACGTTTATCAAGCGGATTGTAAATGGCATTATTTTAAAATTCACTTTAATTTTCCGTTTTTTATATGTATGTTACGCGATATTTCCGAAAATGTTGAACCGAAAATTATGATACTTTTTATATAAAATTGCGTGACCTAGTAGCTTTCTTCAAATTTATTTTCGTTTTATCTACCAATTTTTACAGCTTTTTGTAACGTGAAAGAAATTTTTTAAATTTAAATTGAATTACAGCGTAATGGTATCTCTTGCAAATTTAATAATTAAATGGAGATGTTATTTGAGACGGCGCTGGTGCGGTGCCGCTAATTGAATTCACGTGCTTTACTTGTTATGAGGGTTTCTATAATGCCTTTCCATTTTATTACGTAAAAACGTTTCAAATTACAGGATTGAGAAGTATAGGGTTTTAATAATAATAGGCTGCAAGGTATTTTATATTGGTACTTTGTTAGTGATGACATACCTGTTATCTTCTTTGTGCAAACCTAGCTGAGCCACGTGACTTGTATTTCTTGCTTTGACTGAGGACTAAGAGTATTGTCCAAGACCCCGCTTCCCCAATGTGCGTGACAGTTAGAAGTGATAAAACCACATACAACCTGCGAATATTTTTTTTATATTCTGTTAAATGCCTGCATATCATGATGATAAAAGCATTCCAGTACGCAAGTTTCATTGACGTTTATTCTTTAGTTTTTCGCATAGTTTCTTTTCGCATAATCATCTACCGTTATTATACTTTCCACATCCCTAAAGATGGAGGCAATTATTTTTCCAGCGGACGCAGATGGATGATGTTTAAATAACTAGCTAGAAAGACGTTCTCTTGCACATCTTGCTTTGGTTTTTCGTCTACAGGTCAGAATGGTGTTCCCCTCTTTTATTTAGGAAATGAGTGCAAAAAGAACCTGGGTCTTTTTCAACTATTGCTAAATTAAGCTTTGAAATGTCAACTCTTGCTTTCTTTTGAGCATTTATTAACATTTATTATTCGATGACCCAGCACGCGGCCACAAATTAAATCTTAATGGTGTTTTGCCTTCGCCACATATAGAAATGCCTCCTCGGCAGAAGATAGCAAATTTTCTTCTCAGGAAAGGAACGTTGAAATATATAAAAAGAACCTCCTTTTTTCTTTAACCTTCTCCTTATAACCGCGACATAGAAATTTATTTCACCACGTTTAAAAAAACATTACAATAGAGAAAATATCTGCTGAATTTTTGACATGAATTCTCTGGTCAGAATTATTTAAAAAATTTAAAAATACGTATGGGAAACAAATTTCCAAGATCTTACATTACACAAACAAATTATTTGAATTCTGTTTCAAAGTCATAGAATTTGTTTTTCTGTGTTGCTACTTCTATGTTAAACTTTCCTTACTCCATGACTAAAGTGGTATAAAATTCCTAAAGGAATTACCACCAGTCTACTCTATGTATCCTTATTAAAAAAGATAATTTTTTAAATTCAATTTATTTCATTTCGTTTCGTTTTCTTCCCTGGTATCTGACATACGTGTATCAATAATTAATTTAATCAAAAAAAAAAAAACAGTCTAAACTTAGGCGGAGTTGGGCAGCATCTTCCTGATAACAACCCCCTTGTGAAGAATAAACTATTGGAGAGAGCTATGTTCAGCTGTAAACTTTGAAAATCGGTAATGATAACGGTAGCTATGATGAAATTGAATGTTCTTTCTATACGGAATATTTCACTTTCTTTAAATATTATTGTGTCCTCTAGACCGAATTTCGGTCATGGTCGCCAGTTTCTACGGAGACTAGCGATCGGCGTAGAACAGAATTATAGTGCTCGAATGTATGCGCAAACACTCTCTACACTCGTAGTCCGCGGGGAATGTGATACGACACGACTGGAGAAAGATCGGGCACAGGACCCACGGCTTTACGTGACTCCGGGTTGACACTGAGAATTTCTTGACAGAAAAACCCAATAGCTCACACGGGACCTCACGATCAGCAATCACGATAAAGGCTACTGGACGAACGAGGCAGTTAAATATTATACCTCTTCAATATATGCATGTGATAACTACGAGTAAAAGCGTTGTTTAATTGAATTGGAAATTCGCTAGCGTACGTGCTTCTGTGTTTCCCAACATTACAAATGACACGTGGATTTGGCAGAACGTTGCAATAACGCCGGGATTACGGAAACCGCACAGAGACGTGATATTTTGTTACGTTTATTAAGTTAGATAACTAAATTAACTAAACAAGTATACGTGGTAGAGGCATACTATTACGGCTGTGTCATCTTTGTAGCACGAGTGGGTCGGCTCGACCGTGGTGGGACCACGCTTTCACAGAATACCAGCGTAAAATAACAGCTCATTACTAATGGAATGTTTATTTCGTATTAATAGGTTATACTTCAGAGTGACTCTATACACATTTGAAGAAAAAATTCCATCCTTAAGACCGGAATTTTTTTTATTTTTTTTTTTATAGGAGTGTAGGTAAAGGAGCACACGGGTCACCTGATGGTAAGTTTCCGCCGCCCATGAACAACTGCAACACCAGCGGAATTGCATGCGTTGCTGGCCTTAAAGCAAGACCTTAGCAAAAATGTAACGATGTACACGTTTAAGGATTTTGTACACTTTTTTGAAACGATTTTTACTTTAAATAATAAATAAAAACTGTTATCCAAGTCGGTTGTTACTTTATTTAAAGGTTCAATTTCCATTTTCCATTTCATTGTAATGACAAAACAACTATGTTCAAAAACCGGGGTGGAATCGCGTTTTGTTAACAACGTGAGTTGCAGAATGGGAAAATTCGAGTGGTTTGTGTATGCAGCGCACACAAAGTCCCGGACAATAGCTAAAAAAGTAACAACGCTAAAGTTTAATGAGTGCATATTCAAGCAGTTGTAAAGTTTGGCTTTTTAATCTCTTTCAACGTCAGTTAATAAACTGAAGTACCTTTTGACTGACTTCAAAACAGGAGTGAGCTGTAAATGTGATTGTATTTCTCTGTAGCGTTGGGAACACAATGTAGAAGAGGTTATTTAACCGATTTATAATAAAATATAATACGTACAAAAAATACGTCATATGCTTGTGCTTTTCATCACTTATCCTGGGTCGATGCTTAAGACCACAAACCTCCGGATGTTAGGCCGAAGAAGAGAACCTTTAACCAAGTCCTGCAAAAGACATTAAGACAGGTCAGGCAGGTCAGTTTCGACCGCATTAAACGCATCGGTACAAAGTTCTGTCAAATCATCTAGCAGTAGATCTTTTTGATCTCTTGCCAAAGTGGCTGAGAGAAATACTTCCACCAGTACAATACACCAGTCTATACTGCCTCAGCTGGTAAACCCAGTTTCCTAACCGGGCATGCGACTAAAGAGAGAGAGGACTTATTTGCTTCTCTTTTAGCTTTCGAATGAACATTAGCTACAGACACATTCACACTATACTACTTCAATTACCTCACGGTACCTCTATGTGAGAGTCCGTATTGCCAACGATGATTATAAGGTATGTTGCAAAAATCTACAATGTGCAGTAGCAAAATTGTGTTCTCAATAAAAATCTAGCATGAGTCTACCACGTAAATGAAACCTGTATAGATTTGTAATAAAATGCAAGATTTGTGCACTGCAAACTATACTAAGTATGTAAATTATACTAAATGAGTAAGTTGAAATCGAATGTACGGACATTTTTGCCTTAATTGAAACGAGGACACGGCAGCGTGTAATATTATTAGGGTTTTAATTTAACAGCGAGAGTTGCTTGCGCGTGACGTTAAAATTTTATTTTTAACGGATTTTTATTTCAGTATTTATGTGATTCGTTGAAACTGTTAACAATGATTTATTTTTATCAAAAATCGACAATTTCCTTCTTAAATCTCTAAAAGAATGTAAAATCTTTTCTGAACTAGTTTGTACTAATAGAAGTTAGTTTAAATGTAACTAATTTTTACGGATTTTATCACGTATGTAAACTTATCTTATATTCCCGACGTTTCGAGCACTTTACATTATCACGTGGTGGACTGAGATGTTTGACGTCCCAATGTAGATCATAGAACAGTAATTGATAGGTTGTATAAAAGTATTGTTTATAAGTATTGTCTTAAGAGAAACTGCAGGAACTAGCTATAAAATAAGAAAGCGTAGTAAACACAAAGTTGTTGGGTGGAATAGGTACGTAAGGGGGGTCCATCAGGAGGCACGATGCAGTTTCCAAGTGTGGTTGCTGTTTGGTATGCCCAGTTGGGTTATATATGACTGAATGTAAGAAGTTAGGAGGCGTTTTAAGCCAAAGTAAGTGGTGCCGAGACAATGAGAACCAAATGAAAATGGATAGTTAAACGCGGCTACCTTCAGATTAAAATTATTAATTTTAATTCCCATCTACGCTGACTGAACTTACACGCCGTACAACTGAAAGCTTTTGCTTGACCATGGCTACCTTCAGATTAAGATTATTAATTTTTGTTCCCACCAACGCCGTATATTATGTGCTGTATAACTGAAACCTTTTGCTAACCTGACCTGATTATGCAGCTCTCAAATCAACTTGTAAAGTTTACAGTCAAGCGACGGCGCTTTAAATGTGGCACGAGTTGTAAAATATTTTTGGTAGTCCAAATCACAATAGCGAAGAGGGATGAAAGACGACTTGAAAAGAGTTAATTTGCAAATAGTCAGTAATATTGCCGCATTTTTCGAAAGACCAGTTAGTATTCAAACTGTTGTTGCTGATGGAGATGATGATGATGATAGTATAGATATTACCGAGTAGATAAGAGGTAGGAAGTAGAGAAGGGGTTATTTTTATTGTAAAATTTTTAGTGAAAAAACATATGGTACAATATTCTAGTAGGATGTGTAATTAAAACTGTGACCTTTCCGTAAAGCAAAAATATGAATAAAAATGTATTGAACTGTCGCGCGCCAGACAATATTTAAATGTTATTGTTGCGTATTGCAGAAGTATTAATACTTCTACCATATACTATTCAATTAAGTTTTAACTTGTGCTAGGAGAGGAATACGACAAAACTAGAATGGGTGATTAAAAGAATCAGATGTTAGTTTGCCGAAATCTATTATATTAAAGATGTTAAAAATTTATTAGCTCAGACTAGATTCGCGTAATAAAATAAAACGTTTAAACTTTTAACATCTTTATCGAATGGAGGATTCAAAACGAATAAGTTTTAATTTGGAAATCGATTTTTTAACATTTATGCGAAATAATCTTTTTCTCATGACCACATTGTGGAATTTATTGTCGCTAGCGATTTTCCGCACCGATACGACTTAGGAACTTTCAAGAAAAGAACCTACTCTTTCTCACAAGGCTTGCAAACGACCAGCTATTCAACTGGTATTGCAGATATTCATGGGCGGCGGTGATCACAAACTTAAAATTGACGCTTCGGACTTAACAATGTTGTCTCTCATTTTATTGTAGACTTTGTACGTGGTACAGCAATGCTGCTGCTATATTATGGTTGTATCACAAATGCATCAGCTCAGTCGAGGAAGTACCACATTCTCACTAAATTTCTGTACCGTAGCGTAAACAAATGTAATGATTAAAACAGTAATTTAAAAAATTGATTGCGTGAAAATGTTTACTGAAAAGAGGAAAATTTCATATTCACAATTAAGAAGAATCTTACGACATCAAACATGTTAAAATCCGACAAACCGTTTAGGCTACAGTGCGTGCCAAACAAATAGACATACATACAAACATATTATACTCGAAAAACATCACCTTTTTTCTAGAGCAGTCAGGTAAATAGTAGTTTTATGATACTGTGTTTCGTATGGTGAGCAAAGAGAACTGGAGAGCATTTTTATTGGGAACGAGGCATCTCATCTTAGTCCTCAGTTGTAACAACTCATCTGCATTTTGATTCTTAAACGAGCATAGATATACGATGCCAATGGGCCACATAACACACACACTGCCAGATGGACTGTGTGCTCGCTTGTCACCCTTATTCAAAAGAGTGAAATATACTTAGAAAACGTTTTGAAATGGCGAAAGCAATAAATTACGTTTTCCGTTTGTATATGCTGTCAAGATGAGCGTTCTACGACAGGCGTGAACAAGGTTCGATTTTGTGCAAAGTTGATGTCAACTTTAAGTGTATGAATAATTTTTATATAAATAATAGTTACAACCAAACACAAATTTCATCCGATTGTAAATGGATGTGAGGTCATAAAGTCTCTTTAATTCAATCTCGCTAATGGACGCGACCAATCCTTCTGCACTCGAAGAACACTCTCAGAAATGAGAAGAGGCCATTGCCTAACAGATTCGGGTGACTGCTATAGATTGGGATGTTACTTAAGTTTACTAAACGTGGTAGTCTCACAGAATACCAGCGTAGAATACCTGCTAAACACTGCAGTGTTTCTTAAGATAAGTGTAGAGATTACGAGACCATTTTCACTGGAAATGAGGCATTACATCTTAATTCTCAAGTATGTGTGCTGCACACAGTGGATTGTGTGCTCGTTTGTCACCCATTTTCTATTTAAAAAAAGTATTTTTGTAGTTATATTATAATGAAACAATTGAGGCTCGTTATAAAATAGCAGATTCTTTTATACCGCCATCACACGGCAACAAACTCATAATTTAGTACCTTCATAGTTTAGCTAATAACTGAACACAAAGTTCGTGATATATTTAGTTGTAAAATTTGAAGAAAACTCTTGCTAACTGAGAGAAATTTATTGATATTCTACCAGAGGCGAAGCACGTGACTGTTCAAGATCCTTAAATTTCACGCATCGTTAAGTTGGAGAGAAATATCTCAAAACTCGATTTTGCGTCACGCGATCACTCTAATAAATTGTGGAACTTCAGTGTTTCTTCAGCTAAATATATGCCAAGTAGTGATGGCGTTGGGGAATCCGTCACCAAGCAGGAGATAGCAAGTAACTATTAATAAATAGAAATATTAAAATATTCTGTTATCAATCGGCCTGTCAATCGCGGCAATTATGGAAAATATCAGACAATAAATGTGGGGGTCCATATATAGCGTTGGAATTTTGATAGACCGCAATGAATGTCAAATTTGTATTAGTTTAATGTGTAATTATTTTTATGACGGTATCCTGTAAGTAGGAGTACGGAAAACAGCCCCTGTGTTTGGGGCATTCTTTGTGGGAAGTGTATGTTTAGCGGCGTATTTTTAAAGCATTAGTGGTACGAGGTTACCACTCGAGATAACCATTCTTGCCTTCATTCGGTTGTCGGTCCTTCGAGTTACATTGTCAGTTCATTGCCACTTCAGGTTACTAATCCATTAGTCTATGTCGGTTACTCTGCTTCTACTGCGGATATCCTCATTTCTAAATCTATAACGCAGAGATACCCCGAGTATAGTCCCCTCTATAGCTCATTGAGCGAGTTTGAGAAAAGGACCACGTCTCAGATCCATAAATCATCGCTGGCAATAGACTGTTATGGGCTGTTAATGTGGATGAAAGTAGTAGGTGGTAGGACTTCATCTTAGCCCTTGGAGATAATAACGCATCGCAGTAGCTTTCTTTGTATGAAGTTGGTTACATGTGTCTATTGGCTGCAGAAGCCACTTATCATCAGGTGGACCGTAGCTTCGTTTATCACTCTGGTTTTATGAAAACAAAGATAAGTTAAAACTTTACTAAGCTTTATTCATTCATCTATTATTATAAGCTCATAAAATTTCACTGCTTCTACATATATGCTCTCATGCTACGCTAGGCAGGTGGGTTATCAACCGCAATGTTTTATTATTATAAGCTATCATTTGGTCACGGTCTTAGTGGAGACTATAGCCAATAGCGCAGAATAGAATCGTAGTGCCCGCTTGTACGCACCAGCAAAAGTGCACCTCTATTGCGTCATTATCATAGTCAGATGGGATGGTAATCGATACTAACGGCTTTACGTGCTTTCCAGGGCACGGAGGCGAAATACCGCCAACTTCCTGGCTACTGGTTACATCTGTGAATTTTGTTGAAAACTCAATAAATGACTTTTATCCAATCCGGCATTTGAACCCGGAACCTCATGCTGGTCATGATTAACCACGTTTACGACCACTAAACCAATGAAACTTTCACTGTTAATATTATTGAAGCTTTAATTGGCTAGGGCAGTGTAATTAGTAGACTATGATGTGATAATTCACTCTGAAAAAAATATAACCGAGCATAAGTTATGTACTTGATGGATTATCGAGTGGTACAGATCGCAGATATTCTCTTAATGAACATTGACTCATTTAGTGTCCGTCAGCAAAAATTAGGCACATCTTTGCTCTGAGGACGCGGGCCGGCTTTCTTTACGGAAGTTAATAAATTGCCTAATGCATCACTGAATTTAAAGAAAACTAAAAAAATCTGTTTAACTTTGTAATGTTCTGACTATGTTCTTCTTGTCTTTCTCCTTATTGTTTTGATGGTAGTGGTGGTGAAAGATTATCTCTGATATTATATAGTATGGTAAATCGAGGATACATAGAGGCCGCAAGATACACTAACCATAAGGTGAACTGTGTGCTCGTTTGCCAGCCTTATTCTTCAAATAGTACCAGACGTAAAATTACGAGACGGGCAATGGGCAGCAGTGTCAAAGGTGTGAGTCTATAATCATCACTCTTCCTGACGGTACGGATTCATGAAGACGAAGGAGACTTACTTCATATACTTTTAAATAAAAAATAAAATTGAATAAAACTAAATTTACGGATTTTATCGCGTTTATTTCACTACTTTTACTAATTTTTAATTCCCGACGTTTCGGGTGCTGTAAAGCACAAAGTTGTTGGGCGGTATAAAAGAATCTGCTATTGCATAACGAGCCTCAATTGTTTCGTTATAATATAACTACAAAAATACTTTTTTTAAAGTAGAAAATGGATGACAAACGAGCACACAATCCACTGTGTGCAGCACACACACTTGAGAACTAAGACGAAATGCCTCGTTTCCAGTGAAAAGGGTTTCGTACTCTCTACACTTATCATAACAAAACACTGCAGTGTTTGGCTGGTATTCTACGCTGGTATTCCGTGAGAGTATGATCCTATCTTGGTCGAATCGACCCATTTGTGCTACAACTACAATAACGCCGAAGCGATGCTCTACCACGTTTAGTAAACTTAAGTAACATCCTAATCTATAGCCGTCACCCGAATCTGTTAGGCAATGGCCTCTTCTCATTTCTGAGAGTGTTCTTCGAGTACAGAAGGGTTTATCGCGTCCATTAGCGAGATTAAATTAAAGTGACTTTATAACCTCACATCCATTTACCATCGGATGAAATTTGTGTTTGGTTGTAACTATTATTTATCTTGTTCACGCATGTCGTAGAGCGCTCATCTTGAAAGCAAATACAAACGGAAAATGTAATTTATTGCACTCTTTTGGATAAGGGTGAAGAGCGAGCACACAGTCCATCTGGCAGTGTGTGTGTTATGTGGCCCATTGACATCGTGTATCTATCCTCGTTTAAGAATCAAAATGCAGATGCGTTGTTACCACTGAGGACTAAGATGAGATGCCTCGTTCCCAATAAAAAGTCTCTCCAGTTCTCTTTGCTCACCATACGAAACACAGTGTCATAAAACTACTATTTACCTGACTGCTCCAGAAAAAGGTGATGTTTTTCGAGTATAATATGTTTTTATGTATTTCTATTTGTTTGTCACGCTCTGTAGCCTAAAGTGTTTGTCGGATTTTAACATGTTTGATGTCATAAGATTCTTCTTTTTCAGAACTTTTTCACGCAGTCAGTTTTTTAAATTACTGTTTTAATCATTACATTTGTTTACACTACGGTACAGAAATTTAGTGAGAATGTGGTACTTCCTCGACTGAGCTGATGCATTTGTGATACAACCATAATATAGCAGCGTCGTACAAAGTCTACAATAAATTAGAGACAACATTGTTAAGTCCGAAGCGTCAATATTAAGTTTGTGATCACCGCCGCCCATGAATATCTGCAATACCAGTTGAATAGCTGGTCGTTTGCAAGCCTTATGAAAGGGAGTAGGTTCTTTTCTTGAAATTTCCTAAGTCGTATCGGTACGGAAAATCGCTGGCGAAAATAAATTAACGAAAACAAAAATGTGGTCATGAGAAACAGATTATTCCGCATAAGTGTTAAAAAATCGATTTCCAAATTAAAATTTATTCATTTTGAATCTTCCATTCGATTAAACATGTTAAAATTTTTAACTTTTATTTTATTACGCGAATCTAGTCTGAGCTAATTAATTTTTAACATCTTTAATATAATATATTTCGGCAAACTAACGTCTGATTCTTTTAATCACCCATTCTAGTTTTGTCATGTTCCTTTCCTAGCACAAGTTAAAACTTAATTGAATAATATACGGTAGAAATATTAATAACATTTCAATATTGTCTTAAACATTTCATGAAAGGTCATTTACATCGCTGCAACCTCTTCTCTACTTCCTATCTTTTATCTATTACATAATCATCATCTCCATCAGCAACAACAGTTTGAAAACCAATTGGTCTTTCAAAAAATGCGGCAATATTACGGACTATTTGCAAATTAACTCCAAGTTTAAGTAAAAATATATATTCAAAAGCTCTCGTTCAAGTCGTCTTATATTCCTCTCCGCTATTGTGATTTGGACTACCAAAAATATTTAACAACCTGTGCCGCATTTAAAGCGCCGTCGCTTAACTGTAAACTTTAGAAATTGATTTGAGAGCTGCATAATCGGTCAGGTCAGCAAAAGGTTTCAGTTGTACAGCGCATAATATACGGCGTTGATGGGAACAAAAATTAATAATCTTAATCTGAAAGTAGCCGTGGTTAAGCAAAAGCTTTCAGTTGTACGGCGTGTAAGTTTAGTCAGCGTAGATGGAAACTAAAATTAATAATTTTAATCTGAAGGTAGCCGCGTTTAACTGTCCATTTTCATTTGGTTCTCATTGTCTTGGCACCACTTACTTTGGCTTAAAACGCCTCCTTCTTACATTCAGTCATATATAACCCAACTGGGCATACCATAGAGCAACCACATTTGAAACAGCATCGTTCCTCCTAATGGACCCCCTTACGTACCTATTCCACCCAACAGCTTTGTGTTTACTACACTTTCTTATTTCATAGCTAGTTCCTGCAGTTTCTCTTAAGACAATACTTATAAACAATACTTTTATACAACCTATCAATTACTGTTCTATGATCTATATTGGGACGTCAAACATCTCAGTCCACCACGTGATAATGTAAAGTGCTCGAAACGTCAGGAATATGAGATAAGTTTACATACGTGATAAAATCCGTAAAAATTTGTTACATTTAAACTAACTTCTATTAGTATAAACTAGTTCATAAAATATTTTACATTCTTTTAGAGATTTAAGAAGGAAATTGTCGATTTTTGATAAAAATAAGTCATTGTTAACAGTTTTAACAAATCACATAAATACTGAAATAAAAATCCGTTAAAAATAAAATTTTTACGTCACTCGCAAGCAACTCTCGCAGTTAAATTAAAACCCTAACAATATTATACGGTGCCGTGTCCTCGTTTCAATTAGGGCAAAAATGTCCGTACATTCGTTTTCAACTTACTCATTTAGTATAATTTACATACTTAGTATAGTTTGCAGTGCACAAATCTTGCATTTTATTACAAATCTATACAGGTTTTATTTACGTGGTAGACTCATGCTGGATTTTTATTGAGAACACAATTTTGCTACTGCACATTATAGATTCCTTCAACCAACCTTATAGCCCGTTCGCGTTAAGAAAATAGTGAGTCATCGTTGTCCGCCGGCTTGGCCACGCCCCCCAGTCAATTAAGATGCAAGAAATTAGAAAGTCGAGTTCACAGTGACCAGTTGAAGTTAGGCCTTCGAACAAAATGGTTGTGTATTTTGCGTGTTACTCGTTCAACATTAAATTTTGAAAATGAATACCTCACCTATTCGAAAGAATAAAAGTGGATCAATAATCCATAGCGGAGAGAGACGCGTAATTTACAATATTTATAAGTACTTTAAACTGTGTGATTTAAATGCGACTGTTGAGAACACAGTAATCAAAACAGCAAGTGCATGTGGTGCGTCCGAAAATACTGTTTATAAAATTATTAAAGAACAAGAGGATACTAACAAATTAAAATCACCCGTGAAAAAAAGAGCTCGACTATCGACGGTCGATAAATTAGATGAACTAGAAAAACGTGCAATAGGGAGAAAAGGTCACTCAATATATTTAAATAACGACTATCCGACATTGGACAAAATTATGACAATTTGCGAAGCCGACGAAGATATTCCTGTTTTAAAACGTACCACACTTCATAAAATAATGCACGAGCTTGGTTTCGATTTCAATAAACAGGATAACAGAACATTGTTAGTCGAAAGAGAAGATATTGTTTTATGGAGGCGTAAATATCTGAGGCAAATAAAAGAATACAGAGTCGCTAATAAAACCATTTACTATCTTGACGAAACGTGGGTAAACGCCGGACACGTAAAAACAAAAGCATGGTTGGATACAGCGGTAAAAAATAAAAGACAAGACTTTCTAGATGGCTTATCAGCCAGTCCAAAGCTCCGACAGGAAAAGGTTAAAGGTTAATTGTATTGCACATTGGCAGCGACAAAGGATTCGTGGAAGGTGGTCTACTAGTATTTGAATCTAAGTCTACAAAAGACTATCATGAAGAGATGGATGGTGAAACATTCCTTAATTGGTTCATTAATATAATGCCTAAGCTAGAACCAGGAAGTGTGGTTGTCATGGATAACGCTCCCTATCATTCGGTAAGAGTTGAAAAAATACCAACAACCAGCAGGAACAAGCAGCAAATAATAGATTGGCTGCAAACCAAAGGTAAATCCATGGACATGACTTATTTAAAAAAAGAATTATTAATGAAAGTTGCCGAAATCGCCCCACAATATATTAAATATTTAATAGATGAGACTGCCAAAAGTAATGGCATTACAATTATTCGCCTACCGCCTTACCATTGCAAAATTAATCCAATTGAATAGGTTTGGGCCCAAATAAATAATTATGTTGGTGCCAATAACTCCACTTCAAAATGAGTGACAGTGAGTTGAAAAATTAGATGACGCAATAGCATTAATAGACGCTAATCGTTGGAAGAAGTGCTGCGACCACGTGATACGCGAAGAAAATGTGGAATTTGAATGACATCATGAAACTTGCAGAACAAAATTCTTTCATAATTAATGTAACTGAAGAATTTAGCGATACTGATTAGTGATTTAAGAAATTTTAAGAAAATTTGTTTCCATTAAACTTAATTAAATGTTTGAAAAAAAAAAGAATTTTTACTCCATTGTGAATACACCTTTACCCTGTAGTTGCACTGATGACTCACTATTTTCTTAACGCGAACGGACTATAGTATAAAAGAAGGGGCAAACGAGCATGTAGTTCACCTGATAGTAAGTGTCAAACCGCCCCTGAACAACTGCATCACCAGAGGAATTGCAGGTGCATTGCCGGCCTTTTACAATTTATGCTTGAAATACTTCAAAAAAAAGCAGGCTACAGATGCGTTGTTACCTTTGAAGACCAAGATGACTCTCCTTTCACACTAGAACACAGCAGTGCCCGCGGTGCTGTTAGGAATAGGATGATAACTGCCCAAGCGGCCTATAAGTTAGAAAACACATAGAATTTTTTCATTTTGATTATGTGCATGCTGCTTTATTGAGCACGAATGACCCGGAGTCACTACTTTGAAAGGACGAAAAGGAAGCAACCGCTAAGTTTCGCATCGTGAACGATGAAAGCCGCATACCCTTTTTACTGGTAACGTGGCTTTTTCTGGTATAAGGGTAACAAACGAGCACATAGTCAACCTAAGAGTAAGTGGATGCTTGCACTTAGTGGTAAATTAAATGGTGATGTAGCCTCGGATTAAAAATTATTAAATAAATTGCACTCTCTTAGCTTAACAAAAGCTTATTCACTCTTGACTTGATGACGGAACGATTTCAACCTTTGCCGTACGTATTAGTCCAATACTGAAAAGGAGAGGGAGGATTTAAAGCATTTTATCCCTGCGCACAATCAACGAAATGCATCCTATAAAATACCGAGAGGCTGACTACTCTGCAAACCCGTACTGGGGGTTACTGAGGAGATCATTCTTTTCTAGGTATGAAATGAGGTCGACGTTCAATATACGCTCCATAATCTCCAGAGTATGGAGGTAATTAAAATTGGCTGATAGTTCGCAGGGTCATCATAGCTGGTACAGGCTGCGCATTGGCTAGCTTCCAGGATTTGGGCACTATTACAGTCCTAAATGAGAGGCGGAACAAGCGCGCCATTACAGTAGACAACTCAGGCTCACATACCTTTAGAACTATAGCTTGTATAACATCAGGTTCCCTAACTTTGTTTACGTCTAGACTTTGCAAGGTTTTATGAAACTCCTTTTTGGCAATACGGACTCTCACATAGAGGTACTGTGAGGTAATTGAGGTAGTATAGTATGAGTATCTGTAGCTAATGTTCATTCAAAAGCTAAAATAGAGGCAAATAAGTCCTCTTTCTCCTTAGTCGCATGCACGGTTAGGAAACTGGGTTTACAAGCTGAGACAGTATAGACTGCCAGAAGTTTCTCTCGACTACTTTGGCAAGAGATCAAAAAGATCTAGTGCTAGATGATTTGACAAAACTTTGTATCGATGCGTTTAATGCGGTCGAAACTGACCTGCCTGACCTCTCTTAATGTCTTTTGCAGGACTTGGTTAAAGGTTCTCTTCTTCAGCCTAACATCCGGAGGTTTGTGGTCTTAAGCATCGACCCAGGATAAGTGATGAAAAGCACAAGCATATGGCGTATTTTTTGTACGTATTGTAGTTTATTATTAATCGATTAAATAACCTCTTCTACATCGTGTTCCCAACACTACAGAGAAATACAATCACATTTACAGCTCAATCCTTTTTTGAAGTCAGTCAAAAGGTACTTCAGTTTATTAACTGACGTTGAAAGAGATTGAAAAGCTAAACTTTACAACTGCTTGAATATGATGTCATTAAACTTTAGCCTAGTTACTTTTTAGCTATTGTCCCGGGCATTGTGTGCGCTGCATACAAAAACAAACATTTTGCACCTCACTTTGTTAACAGAACGCGATTCAATCCCGGTATTTGAACACAGTTGTTTTGTCAATAAAATGAAATGCAAACTGGAAATTAAACCTTTAAATAAAGTAACAACCGACTTGGAAAACGGTTTTTATTTTATGTTTAAATTAAAAATTGTTTAATCAAAGGGTACAAAATCCTTAAACGTGTACATCGTTATATTGATTTTTGCCAAGGCTTTGCTTTTAAAAGGCCAGTAACGCATCTGCAATTCCCATGGTGTTGCTCATGGGCGACGGTAACTAACCTACCTTATTTATATGTCTTTCACAGTATAGAGGTGACTGGGATAGTGCATACAATTAAGGAAGGCCGGGAGGGGTTTTTCAAACTAGGTAAGTCATCATTTTATTTTAGTACGTGGATCTTAGCTAATTAACTTTTAAAATCTTTAGGCTAATTGAGTGAGCGTGACTTTATAGTATTTGCTATATTCAATATATTATATCGTTGTCTGAACAGAGCTTCATAAACATAATCGTATAGAAAAGTAATAATAATTCATAATGTTAAGTATTCATGGCAACGAAAGGTTTCGAGATAAGGTCGACTTGAGATATTGCGATAGATCTTTCAGGACTATTTTACAAAAGTTGCATCAATCAACCTTAAAAGGTTTTCCCCATCAATTTTTTACTACATTCTTACTGAATATATTCCTGCAAATTTTCCGTAAATTATCAAGCCCGCAAATCATAAAGAGAGTTTTTCACGGCTCAGTAACCTCGTTGTTAACAAAGTTCAGTTGTTTATTCGTTCATCAATTAAAGTCTATCAAAAGTCTACTTCTGAACACAGGCCTCCTCCATAGATTGCTTTAGGAGGAATTTTCCGCACTTGATCCTCGTAGTTTTTATTTTATAGATCTTATTAGGAAGACGCCGCTGATCATTTCCCGGTTATTTATTTATTACAGACCGACATAATTATATATATAAATATATATATATATACATATACATATAGGAAATAATTAAAAGAATAAAATTAGTACGCAAAAGTATATTACTGCATACTAAGCAAAGCATAAGGAAATTGAAGTCCTCTGTAAAACAAGTGCCGTGTAGCGTCACCGCTGCTGCTGGCGTGCGAGCGAATTGAAAATCGTTTCAACATATTACACTTTTGCAAAGGCAAGAGAATCATACGCTTAGAAAAGTAAAGATAGGTAGGATATATTGCAGTCGCTACAAAAATTGTAATGTTCTCATGTTTAGTAAACAACTTCCCCTTGGTGACGTATCGTAAGATTTTTTAAGTTTAGAATTTGTTTTAATAAAATTTTATTTAAATTAAAATTAGGCACAGGTACACCTAGACGTGATTTTACTTGGTGCAGCACCGTATATTATGGTTGTAGCATGAATGGGTCGCCTCAATTAGGGTAAGTGTTTCGTATGGGGAGTGTAGAGAACCGGAGATCCTTTTTACTCAAAACGACGCTCAGAAAGTCAAGTATGTCATTTATTTCAGTTATTGCTAGTTTTTTTTTTAATTTCGTATCCGCCTAAATCCATGCGTATTCTTGAAAAGATGGCATTTACTATAAACCAGTGTAGACCGTGTTACGTTACGTGGTCTACGAAATATCGTTCGTTTAAAAGCCTTGGAGGATCACTCAAACTCCACTTTAATGTGATACCATAATAATGAGACGTTGCTTATATAAGGAACATTCAGTTTAAGATTCTAAAGAAGCTTTATCATTAGCCTCTATAAGTCCACCGCCGGACGTGGCGCACTCCCTTTTTTGGATGGATTTGCCTTAGTGGTCACACTTGGCAGGCGGAATGCTAATTGCTGTGTGAGACGTCTCGCATCTTCCCTCGCATGTTCCCCATCCCAAAGCTGGGTATTTTACGCCTGGCTTCGAAATTTTACTGCCATTTATGGAAAGCTATAAGACCGTTTTAGCTTATTCGTCCTTCGTCCTTAACGATGGCGAGGTGACAAAATTAGGTGATAGGCTCTACGTGCGCTCTACAATGTCCTAAATTAATGTGTTTAGGAATAAATAATTAGTATTTATAATACATGGTATTATGTTTATTTAAAAACAAAAAACAAAGAAAGTTATGTTATCGTAAAATTTTTTATGAAATGAGTTTTTTTTTTTTTTCATTGAAATAAAAGTGCATATATTATAAGAATATTATATTTGTTTATGAAACATTAGTGTTTTAAACAATGACGGGTTTTTGTAACATAACAAAACGATAACTCAGCGGAAAGGACTGGCTGGGTCAACATGGGTGAAAATAGAATGGAAAATTGGAGCATTTTTGAATAAAGGGCAAACATATGCTAAAATTAAATCGGAAACGTATTCAAGAGGTAAAATTTTATTTTTTATATGATTTCTTAAATTTACGCGAACACTACACATTAAATAAAACTAAATTTACGGATTTTATCGCGTTTATTTCACTACTTTTACTTATTTTTAATTGCTTCGGAACGGTACGCTGCAAAGCACAAAGTTGTTGCCTTTGCAAAAATATGTTGAAACGATTTTCAATTCGCTTGCACGCCAGTAGCAGCGATGACGCTACACGGCACTTGCTTTACAGAGGACTTCAATTTCCTTATGCTTTGCTTAGTATGCAGTAATATACTTTTGCATACTAATTTTATTATTTTAATTATATATATATATATATATATATATATATAATTAAAGTGTCGGTTTGTAATAAATAAATAAATAAATGGGAAATGATCAGCGGCGTCTTCCTAATAAGATCTATAAATTAAAAACTACGAGCGTCAAGTGTGGAAAATTCCTCCTAAAGCAATCTATGGAGGAGGCTTGTGTTCAGAAGTAGACTTTTGACAGACTTTAATTGATGAACGAATAAACAACTGAACTGTGTTAACAACGAGATTACTGACGCGTGAAAAACTCTCTTTATGATTTGCGGGTTTGGTAAGAATTTACGGAAAATTTGCAGGAATATATTCAGTGAGAATGTTGTAGTAAAAAATTGATGGGGAAAACCTTTTAAGGTTGATTGATGCAACTTTTGTAAAATAGTCCTGAAAGATCTATCGCAATATCTCAAGTCGAACTTATCTCGAAACATTTCGTTGCCATGAATACTTAACATTATGCATTATTATTACTTATCTATACGATTATGTTTATGAAGCTCTGTTCAGACGACGATATAATATATTGAATATAGCAAATACTATAAAGTCACGCTCACTCAATTAGCCTAAAGATTTTAAAAGTTAATTAGCTAGGATCCACGTAATAAAATAAAATTATGACTTACCTAGTTTGAAAAACCCCTCCTGGCCTTCCTTAATTGTATGCACTATCCCAGTCACCACTATACTGTGAAAGACATACCACCGTTGATAATACGGCACGTGTATTGCCTCTAGGCGAGGCATTCTCGGGTGACATAGACTTCGCGGTGGCAATTAATTTTTAACAAGTTTGCTACGCTAAGCTATATAATATTGGATTCACATATATATATATATATATATATATATATATATATATATATATATATATATATATATATATATATATATATATATATATAATAGATAGATATTAGATATTGTATTCAGACATCTGAGTGATTTGAATCTTTGCACATAGTATAATAGAGTTCAAGATTTCACATATGGACTAATTTACAGCGTGACCTATTGTCATATTTTTGAATGATAATGGCGGCGGATTTTATGTTTGACTGAAACTGTTATAACTGTGATTATAATTACCTACGTACATGCCAAATTTATAATTTTACCTAATTATGGTTATATGGAATAATGCAACTTTAAAGTGAAAATATAAATCTCCTTTATTCCCTATCCCCTGTAAATTTCGAAAAATCCTGACAGTAATATCTTATAAAAACCTACTATGTAATACTAATTCATTTAACTACCTTAATGACCTATATATATATATATAATAGCTCTTTATATAAAAATTTAAACGTTTCCGTAGCAAGAAATTCTCCTTGTAACTAATACGGGAGCTAAAATTCTTTTGAATGAAAAAAATTCATAATTAATGGAACGCGAACGAAAGAGCAATTAATACATATTTTATAATACAAAAAACAAAAAATATCAATATACTTATTAAGCACAGTTAGAGAAAAGAAAATTATCAGTTATTATACGGTGTGGCTCAATAACGTATAAAAACTGATATTTTTATTATGGGTTGTAGTAGGAATGGGTCGGTTGAAACGGGGAAGAACCACGCTCTCACAGAATACCATCATAAAATAGCAAATAAACTACACAGCGTACGGGACGCCACCCCTTGTTCTTTCTCGCAATGGATGCTGCATTGAATGCTCTATATTTGAAAAAGTGCTTGTTTAGGTTGAGTAAAAAAGTTGAAAGGTTAAAACAGTTACTAAAAACCCTACTAAAAATTAAGCTTAATAAATTTACTGAAAAGAGAAACATTTATTACCCTATTTTTTATTTTATGCGAACAACTATGCAGGTTTAGAAAGATCAGTATCACTGCGACCTAAAATATTTATTGTGCTTATACGAGGAATAAACACAAGGAGTTGCTTAGCTGTGAGCAATTTCAATTCTTCTAGGTGAAGTTTATAGTTTATCAGATGAGTGTTACGCTTGCGCATTAAGGGTCCACAATCACTTAGGATGCGAACAAAACCGGCACATCCTTGAGTTGCTTAGTCCAGGATAAACATGTGCTTTATAAGACAACAGTGTCAAATTATGTACACTTAGAACCATCACGTGCGAGCTTCTCAGCAAGTACATTGCCTACAATACCCGCGTGACCCGATACCCATCGTAAATTGACCCAGTTGTTACTTCCCAGGGCGTTTTGACGGTTCACGTAGTCTCCAACTAGCTTCAAGTGCACTATGTTTGATCTTAGCCCAGCGCTACTTAAAAATTAGAGTTTATATAGATTATATTATTGAAGTAGTATTTTTGTAGATTGATTTCCGCACGCTGGAGAATGGCAATAGTTTCTGCCTAAAAGATAGAGGTGAATTATTATTACGTCCAAGTACTTAACTTCAGTGGAAAATGGTATTTTTCGTTTCGTTCTTTAGTGTGGTTTTGGTGTGATTGAATTGTCCAAAAGTCTATTTTTGGTAAAGGGTATTATTACAGTTTTATCAGCATTAACTGATATTTATGTAAATAACACCTGTTATTTATTGTGTTTAGGCTCTTTGTATAATGAATGATAAAGTACTTTGGCAAAAACCCCTCGCAGTGACCACAAAATCATTGGCATTACCCAGTGTGTCAATGCGAATCTCTTTAGGAACTTTGTTGGGTCAGTAATGTTAACACTATGGTATAAATCTTTGTTTTGGAAAGATTTTTCTTGTTTAATATTGGATAAATTTTAAAAGAAAAGTCACTTCCTCAAATCCCCAAAAGGACGAAAATTTTTCTGAATGTCAGCCAAAAGTTTATTCGTGATTTGAAGCCCAAAACAAATTACAGGCTGTAGCGCAATCGTTAATATCTACCAATAACACAGGGACGGTAGTCACAGGATCGAGATGAAAATTATTAAATGAAAGTTACATAATATTATATGATTAAATTTTAGTAAACCTTACATTATACTTAAACCTTAAACTAGTAAACCTCATGCTGTGTAGCAAGAATGGTTCAGCTCGATCGCTATAGGATCATGCTTTCACAAAATAAGAGCATAAATTAGCAGCTCAACGCTGCTGTGTTTCATATGGTGAGTATAGAGAACCAGAGAACTTGTAACCGTAGACGCTATTTACTGGAAACGATGCATTCCATCTTAGTCCTGACGAGCAACAACGCACAGAATGAACATCATTTTGATTTGTAATCGACGAGAGATATAAATGTCTATGGGTCACAGTAACCAATTACCTTCAGAATGACTGTGTGCTCATTTGTTACTATAATCCTATAAAAACCTTTTATGAAGTTGCAATACCATATGAGTTTCAATTATTAAATGGCTACTTCTGCAAAATTAATACAGAATGATTTTAGTGGATCTTTGTGGAATAACTTAGGGGGAGGCCTTTGTTCAGCCTTTAAGTAATGAAATGCTTTAGTGAGATAAGACAACACGGGCCGTCGACCCGAACTGATCTATGTCTAATGACAATGACGATAAATTAACAGTAAAAATGTTATAGAAATAATAATAAAAACGGTTGCTCTTAGCGTTCACCTTAAATTATATAACATATAATTATTAAATTGATGTGTATGTCTATCTTAATTTGGTATATCTTCAATATGTCGCCAATTTGGTCAATAAACTTTTGTGTAGGGCGTTCCTTGCCGACTCTACCGTTTACAAATTAGCATATATGCATAAGTATATGGATGTAAAGGATTTGTAAAGGATGCGGGTTTATGGGCGGATTATGTTGGACTAGCACTGAATAAAATCCCATGGTGTCATGGGGTTTTAGTCGATGCGAATCCGACATAACCTGACTTTGCAACCGCGGGGCAGGTATGCGTAGACATTTATCTACGTGAAAAACATCTGGTGGACTGTAAGTTTGATTGTTTAAAAAGTTAAACAAAAAATTGGTAAAATAATTATTATGAATAAAAAATGTAATAAAAAGTCACAGCCAGTGTTTACATTTTCTGGCTCATTAATATTAACACTTTGGCATGATCGGGGTTTCGGGCAGATTCTCCCTGCTTAATGATGGATAAAACTTAAACAAGAAGTCACGTCCTGGAATTCCCGCAGGGACGAAAATTTTCCTGAACGTAAGCCAGAAGTTTGTTAGAGATTTGAAACCAAAAACTAATTATGGCCAGTAGAGCAGTCACCGGTGGGAGACTAAAATTATTGAATGACAGCTACATGTTATATAACTAAACTGTAGCAAACTTACAATCCTGTGTATGTTGAGACAGTTTGATACGTGGTAGAGCTATGTTGCAGATACATAATGGTTTTTATTGTTAAATAACTGTCTTTTTGTTACTTAAATGCTACATAGAACATTTTTCTGAATCGACTACCAGCAAACGAGTTTTCCAGACAGATACGACTTAGGGAACTTTACGAAAAGTCCTTATTTTGGAAGGGCCGCATTAGCAGCTCCCCTGGTGTTCATTGTTTATCCAGTTGTTTATGTGCGGCGGTCGATACTTACCATCTGGTAAGCTGCTTCTTCTTGATACAAAAAACATGTTCAATTGTATAAAACTATTTTTACGAATTTAATTGAGTTTAATTTTCATTTTTGACATTACCCATGATCACGGGAGCGGGGGAGGGTGGTTGTTGGCTGAGACGTTTGAGGTTCTGATGTCATTGTTTGCTCGGCTACCGGTGATAGTGAAGACCGTAAATAATCTAGCGTGCACTCATTGACCAAACCGATATTGTCCTAAGTAAGAGGCGAAATAGACAGTCTTATGGGCACAATACCAACGGGAAGCGGCGATTTGATAAGCATTTTTGAGTAATTCTTTAATATAAATTAGTACGTATAACTTAATATATTAATCCCGAAACAAACTACTCTATTTACTATATATTAACAACCTTTTGTGAAGTTGCTATTCCAGATGGGATTCAATTATTAAATGGCTTCTGTCGCAAAAATAATACAAAATAATTACAGCGTCACTTTGTGGAATTACTTTGGGGAAGCCCTTATTCAGAATTAACTTTTGAAGAGCTGTAACGATAATGATGATAAATTAACAGTGAAAAACTTATGGTACAGAAGAACTACAATTGTACTTAGGATTCTCTACCTTAATATATTTATATAACAATACATATAAAATTTATATGTATTGTTATACAATTTAAAGTAGATTTAATTAAATTGAAATGCCTGTATGTAATATTGAAACAACTTGTTTCTGTTAAGTTTATTTGCATGCTATCAACACATAAACTGCCATTTTATAAAAAAATACTTACTGTCTGTCTGTCAGTCTTGGCTAATCTCAAAAGAGTTCAACGGATTGTATTGAAACTGTACCACCAGATAGAGAGAAACGTCATCAGTGATCCAGGCTATATTTTATACGAAAATCATGGACAGTTATATACACCAGCGGGTCGCTAGTAACAAAATATATTTGTAGAATTTACATCGAAGAAATAGCATCACGCCAATGAATCATTCCGTCAGACCATTCTAAGGAAAACATGACCCAAGCAGTCCATAGTAATAAACGTCACTTGGACGACAAGCTGCACAAGTTGGCATTTTGTAGGAGGAGGAGGACTCATAGGAGTCGTCCGGGTTCCGGACAATACGGTGCTCGGCGCCATCATTGACTACTGCCTGCTAATTCTGACTCGGGTTAACTATAATTATTGGCAAGAGCGCGTGCTCTAGTGGTCAAATAAAAGCAAGCCTCGGGTTCTGCATACGAATCTCAACTTAAGGTAACTATACGCACAAATGTTATTTTTAATTGTATAGAAGTAGCTCTAGTTCATTGTATTTTCTTACGTTAAGTTTATAATTTTCTTGTTGTTTATAAATAAGGGACGACTTTTTTACCACGATAAAAAACATAGCGAGTGATAGGTGAACTAAACTAGACATCCTCTATGGTATACTTAGGTGTTTTTTTAAGTAAAGTTTTATATATACGCATGCATAATCGTTTGATTAAGGATGCTATTAATTTGGACCACTTTCATTATTTCGCCAATATAATCGATGAACTTTAATCTAGGGTATACTTTGCCGAAACTGCCGTTCACCGATGAGCATATTAGTCTTAGTATATGGATGTAAAGAAGGCAAAAGAGTTGTTACAGAATCATGCCAAATGCAAGTTCATAGTCTCTGCCTATCCCCCTGGATGACATGCGTGAGTTGTTATCTCATGTTCAGTAAAGTTTTATAATTATTTCATGTATTTTATGAAAATGCTACTGCCCAATGTCCATTTTCATTTCCCTCTGTCGTATCCGACGACACCCACGGGATTATAAGGAGTGTGCGGGATGAGCTTTACTCTTTTAATATAATAGCTTAGGTTTCAAATATTATGAATCATGATAAAAAATATAACACCATGGTGGAGTTATCGCACCGGTCAACGGTCCTACCAGAGTTACGTAGTGTCAGTGATGGTCGTGTTGCGATTGCTCCTGTGTTGGATTTTTATTAATTGCATCTAAAACCTGGTTATTTAAATGTTTCAAAAAATTGTTTTCTACAGCAACTTTAATTTTTTTATTGTTTTTTTTTTGCGTCGTCTAAGGAATATCACACGTTCAAAGTAACCCGTCTGCCAAGTGTAGCAACTATGGCAAAACAACGAGAATTTAAATAAAAGGTAACCTCTAAGGTTCTCCAGTACTGCAATTTCAAATGAAAATATTTTTTGATTTCTTAAATTTACGCGAACACTACACATTGAATAAAACTATATTTACGCGATAAAATCCTTAAACACAGTTTTATTTAAAATATTTTTTGTTTTGCTAAGAATACTAATTTCAAATTAATTTCATTTTAAAGTCATGGAATTCTTTTTACAAAATGAATCATTTGTTTATTGATTAGCGTTATGTTTTCATCGCACTTGAATTTTTTCAACCAACTTCAAAAAGGAGGAGATTCTTAATTTGACTGTATGTTCTTTTATATTTTATTTTTTCTGTGTTATACCTCAGAACTTTTTTCCAGGTGAACCGTTTTTGATGATTCTTTTTTTTGGAAAGTTGATGCTCCTCGTGTGACCCCATATATATTTTGTCAAGATCTGACCAGTAGTTTTTGAGATATCCTTAATAGTGATGTTCTCATTTTATTTATATTGAAGTTGATTGTACAAAGTTCGATTAATTATAGAATATAAGTACTGTCGTGGCAACAACGAGGCACAAGTAGCACGCAACATCAACGAAACTTATGAAGTGAACATTATAAACGAATGCACCACCTGTTATTGATTTGTCCGCTTCCGTTCTGGAAATTTCGATCTGAAAAATGAACCCCGTTATCATCTAAGAACTTTGGTCAACAATGGCGAATTAAAGGCAATAAATATACACGTGTTAGAGCCATGCTGCAGTTCTATTAGTAGTTTAGTTGCAGCACGAATGGGTCGGCTCAACCGGTGAAGGACCACTCTCTCACGGAATACCGGCGTCAAATAGATGCTTAATGCTGCTGTATTTTGTATGGTGAGTTTAGAAAACTGGAGACCCTTTTTACAGGAAACGAGGCATTCCATGGTAGTCCTCACGGGTGACAACGCATCCGCATTTTGATTCGTAATCAAAGATAGATGTAGATGTCTATGGGTCACAACAACAACTTACCATCAGGTGGACTGTGTGCTCGTTTGTCACCCTATCCTATAAAAAAAATTGTGGAGGCCGATAATATTCAATCTCCAGCTGAATTAGCAGCATTTGCCGATGTTGGCATCAAAACAATATTGGTCATTTTGTTATATAGGATAAGGGTGACGAACGAGCACAGTGCACCGGATGGTAAGTGGTTGTAAATGGTGAGTAGTCCCTATACATGTACAACTACCTATATTGTCATTGCAACCGGTTACACAGACACACAGACCCAAAAAGTTTTTAATAATGGTTATACATGTCTTAACATGTCTAGTCATGTCTTGTTATTGTGAAATTGCAGACAGACACTCAAATTTCAATTATGAAAGGATTTAAGTTTAAATAATATTTTATAGATACAAGTTTAATAGATATTATTTGTTGATTAAATTTTTTATTTTATATAATAATGTCTAATGAAAACTAATAAATTATGATTTCTTATATCATAATATATACAATTGTAGATTTTGATGTCGGTGCCATGGCATACATTACGCCACATCAAATAATTAAACCTTATCGACATTAGAAAATATTATGTAGAAATTATTTCATTCTGGTTCGTGTTTTATGTTTTACCTTTTTGAGACTAAAATGTCTTCCAAATATTTACACTAAAATCTTCACGTCCTATTTTCCACACTTATGTATGAAACTTTTTTTCAAGTACTGAACTAATAACCTATATACAAACGTAATAATAAGTTTAATCGGTTTAACGGTGAAAATAGATTAAAAAATACGCGTCGAATTTAGAACCTCCTCGTTTTTTGAACTCGGTTGATTAAATATGTGTTATAATGAATTTTCGCAAATTAGCGTCTTATTCTATTAATTGAAATAAATAAATACAAAATATTTTGCCACGTTTTTATTAAGTCACTTTATTGTTTGTCTGTCTGTCTGTCTTTCCAAATGGAATTGAGTAATTGATTTTAAACTAACTTCCCAATTAAATTGAAACTTGAAATTTTGAGTATAGCTCAAATTCGAATGACAATGCAAGAATATGATAAAAACGTGTTACATTAAAAAACATAAATATTCATTGTTTTAAATTTAAAATGTCCTATGATGGAGTTTTCGCGTGTCACATGTCTTTAATGTAAGAAATTTTAAATAATACTTGTTTTTATAGATTTTATCACGTATATTTAACTTTTTAAATACCCGAAGTTTCGAGCACTTTACAGCACCCATGGTCATAGGGGGGACAGAGATGTTCAAGGTCTAGATGTTATAGTTAACCGCGGTAGTGTTCGCGTAAATATAAGAAATCATTATGTAAGAACTTATTTCAAAATCCAATAATACCAACTACAGATGTTATTGAATAAAAACAACAAACAGCTGTTACTAACAACTTTCGTAATATCTGATGTCCACAACAATTGTGGAAAGGACCCAAACCAATTGTACGACGTTGTGAGAAAATTTTACTCATTCCTATGTTTAAAAGTTAAGGGCAATCGCGGGTCGCTGTAAGTGAATGTAAGTATGGAGACAAAGAGAACAATTATTGCGCTAATTCGTTAATTACCCGACTCTTATGAAAGTTTTAATTATTAAGAGTTTTTGTTTTGTTAATTCTACTTCCTTTGCCGTCTTTTTATTTGTTATTTTAGTTTTTAACTGTATATTTAAATTGTAGGAGTGGCTTGTATTTATGGAGAAAAGTTGTGTACTCCGTGGTGTATCTCAGTTTTAAATAATTTAGTGTATTTATTGCAGAATGCTCATTGATTATTCAAAAATATATTTTTAAATTGTAACATTGATGAGGCGTTTGTTCGGCAGTGGAATTTAATAGACTGTAATGGATGGATGAATAGATATTGATATTGTCATATTAAATGGTGGTGGCGTAGTATAGTTTATCACCCATTTCTTCGCAAGGGAAATCCATAAAATAATTATTCCTGTATGTCGACATATAGGAATAATTATTTTAAGGTCACGAGTAAATTATATGGTTATACCGCCGTAAGAATCAAATTGCAGAAGCTATGTCACCTCTGAGGATTAAGTTAGTATGCCTCGGTTCCAGAATAATAGGTCTCTGGTTCTCTACAACTCATCATACGAAACACAGTAGCGTTAATGATTTTTAACGCTGGTACTCTATGAGAGCTTTGGTCATTACGTAATCGACCCAACCCACTGCAGTTGGCTATTAAAGTTGTTAAAAATTACCTGGCTAAGATCAGCGTAATAAAATATAATGATGTCCCTCACCTAGTTTGAAGAGCACCTCCTCCTCTTGCGTCAGTTGCGTGCACTATTCCCGTTACCACTCATCCCAGCACCACTAAATTAGAAAGACACACCACCGTAGATAATACGACATGTGGCATCCTCAAGTTACATAGACTTATTTTATATCTTTTTTGACTGTGGTGTCTTTCCTATTTTATTACACCGTTTTAGCTAGTTTATTTTTAACATATTTGATTTAATAAATTCCGCAAAATTACGCCTTGTTCCATTAATTATGTATAGGTGGAGTTTTGCAGCACCAAGCCATAATATGTGTCAGCAGTACTACATCCGCAACCGGACTTGCACTATTGTGTCTCTCCCGACGTAAAATACCACCGAAGATTTGCAAGGATGCCTATTTTTATTGCGGCTGCTTTGGCCTTGGACTCATTGAACTACCTAAAGCTTAGGTTGAAGGAAACCTCAACTTTAAGAACTGAAGGCAACCGGTGACTTCCAATGTAACATTTCGGGTAGAAGTAATCAAGGTGAGCAGGCCCCTTTTTGAAGTAAAGAGACACATTTGTGTTTTGGAGGCGTTGAATCCCACGAGTCATCGACCCATTCGAAGTCTGCATGCATTAGGAGATTTACATGCCCAACCGTAGCTTCCCTTTCATAATTCTTAATTATGTATTTGCATCATTCAGTCTGGAATCGATCCCGACTGGTCTGAGCACTTAGTTGATACCGGGTATAAGCAGGTCATTGATATACAGCAGAAAAATACTTTCGGAGAGAACCGACCTCTGAGAAACTTCGGCATGAGTTGTCATAGGCTCGGAAAAGCAGCCTTCGACAACGACTCGAAGAGATCGTTTACTAAAAATGTGTTTTATTCAGCTGTTCAGACCAGGTGAAGCCGTAAGCTATAAGCTTGCCCAAAAGAATAGGGTGCCAGATCCTGTGCAAGGCTTTCGAGACATCAAAGAAAACAGCGATTGCTTCCTCATTTTTCTCTAGACCCTTGCGCCATATGCATGTGGCATACCCTAGGGACCTCCACTTGTTGACATATTATGGCGGAACCCATAAGGTAGGAGATTGTTCTGCACTATTTATGTTATAAGATGGACGTTTAATATATGCTCCATAATCTTGCGGAATATGGAGGTAAATGAGATTGGCCAACAACTGGCAGGGTGGGCACGACTGTCCATTTTAGGCACAAGCTCTCTATTGGCCTGCTTGTAGGACTTGGGTACTATTCTGACTGGCCAAACAAGCATATTAACAAAAGAAACCACTCGGGTGCACAGGATTTTAAGACGATAGCTGGTGTATCATCAAGTCTACTATTGTTTACGTCTAGAACAGTTCTTAATCCAGTGGATTAGAGTGGAACGTTATCTATAACATGTTAATAAAATTTGAGTATCTAACTATATTATCAAAACAAGTATCTTTTATTAAGCTATCTATTAAACTCAGGTATTATTTTATAAAAACATGTGGGCAAAGGAGCATGCGGCTCCTAATGGTAAGTGACTACCGCCACCCATGAACAACTGCAACACTAGGAAAATTGCAGGTGTGTTAGCGGCCTTTTAGAAAGGAGTAAACTCTTTTCTTGAAGTCGTATCAGTCCAAACAAATCGACGGTGGTAAACAGTTTCACCTCCTCCATGGTGGCACTACTCCGGAGGCGTAGAGCAGAAGCTCGGTGCTCTTGTTCTTTAAGAAAGGCGACAACGCTCTCTTGAAGAACTACAGACCGATTTCCCTTCTGAGCCGCGTCTATGTGCTGTTTTCGAGAGTCATTACGAATCGTCTCGCACGCAGACTCGACGACTTCCAGCCTCCCGAACAAGCCGGTTTCCGAAAAGGCTTCAGTACCATAGACCACATACATACCCTTCGGCAAATTGTACAGAAGTCCAAAGAGTACAATCTGCCACTTTGCCTGGCGTATGTGGACTATGAGAAAGCCTTTGATTCCGTCGAAATTTGGGCGGTGCTATAGTCTTCAGCGGTGCCTATCCAACTGCAGAGAGGTGTAATACAGGGTGATGTTATATCCCCGAAACTCTTCACCGCTGCGTTGGAAGACGTTTTCAAGCTACTGGACTGGAAAGGATACGGTATTAACATCAATGGCAAGTACATCACTCACCTTCGATTTGCCGACGATAAAGTCCTTATGGCATAATCGCTGGAGGACCTTAGCACTATGCTCAATGACCTCAATGGTGTCTCCCAACGGATAGGTCTTAAGATGAACATGGACAAAACAAAGATCATGTTTAATGTCCATGTCATCACCTATGCCGGTAATTGTTGGGAGGACTATGCTCGAAGTTGTTGACGAGTACGTTTACCTAGGACAAATAGTCCGACTAGGTAAGACCAACTTCGACCGAGAGGTCAATCGACAGATTCAACTCGGCTGGGCAGCGTTCGGGAAATTACGACAAATCTTCTCGTCAGGTATACCTCAATCTCTGAAAACTAAAGTGTACAACCAGTGCGTGTTGCCAGTGATGACTTACGGATCTGAGAAGTGGTCCTTCACCGCTGGCCGTATGAGGACGCTCAAGGTCGCTCAGCGAGCTATGGAGAGGGCTATGCTCGGAGTTTCACTGCGTGATAGACTCAGAAATGGGGATATCCGCAGTAAAACCAGAGTGACCGAGCCCAACGTTTAGTAAGCTGAAGTGGCAATGGGCCGGCCATATAGCTCGAAGAACCGATAACCGATGGGGAAGAAAGGTTCTCGAGTGGCAGCCTCGTACCGGTAGGCGTAGTCTAGGGCGACCCCCACTAGATGGAGTGACGACCTGGTAAGACATGCAGGAAGTCGATGGATGCAAGTGGCTCAGGACCGTGCTTTGTGGCTTTACTTGGGGGAGGCCTATGTTCAGCAGTGGACTTGTGAAAGGCTGTAATGATGATGATGAATGATGAAACAGTTTCACAGGGAGGTCCTAAAAGGAAGAAATCACCAAGTAAACCGCATAGTGGTAGACCGCCTATCCGCCTAGGTAGATGGTGTGGATGGTGTCGTGAGCTTTGTCGCGATTTTTGTAAAACTTTTTGTAAAACTACTTATGTTAAAAGACAAGGAAATAAGTCATTTTAAGTGTAATTAATAGATCCTTAATGTTTTTTAAATATTTAAGACTGAGTTTAAAACGGTTTGTTTGATAATTGAACTACCCTGCATAGACCACTCGTATAAAGCTGCAGGTTTTTGTTACTATAAGTTCTTTGCTAATGGAGATTCAGGTAAAAGCTAGTTTAATTATTATGTTCGTTTATTTATTTATTTATTTAGTCTACCAACGACTATTACATTACAGAAACTTAAAGTAGTTACATTGCAATACACTATTATGAGCTAAATGCACAATCCGTTACATTACCTGTAAACACCAACGTGCTATTTTAACATGTGACATAAGTACCTTTTACATAGATATGAGGTTAATATTAAACTGTTCTATAACAGGTAAAAGATAGGTGTAATTAATCTGGGATTTTTTTAACAAATGTGCACGAAACTGTTAAGTTTAAGAGAGAAAACATTCTTGGGGTCATTAATAAACCACGTATTTAATGCGTTACACAGACGAGGAACTGGTGAATGTTTTCCTAAAACACTCCTGCGGAATGGCGGATAAAATAGAGAAACGGATTTCCTTGGCACCCTGAAGGGGATCCTGAAATTAAAAAGATTTAGAAGCTGAGGGCAGTCAATTTGATTATTAAAATTTTTATAAACGAATATTAGGTCCAAAAGGGTCCTTTTTTTATTCAACGAGGATGTTTTTAATTGTTTGAGGTTTTCATGATAGGATAACTTTTTCTTTTAAACTTTGGAAATGTGAGATATATGCCATAAAAGCGTTTTTGGACCCGTTCTATTCTTAGTATGTGCGCGGCATAGTGTTGCCTCCATACAACAGGGCAGTATTCAAGAAGACTACGTACTAGTGTTTTGTACAAAGTGATACGTGTCTGTAAGTTTTTGAACACTTTACTGTTTCTAATAATAAAGCCCAGCATATTAGATGAGCACCTAACAATGCTTTCAATATGTGGTACGAAAGTTAATTTGTTATCTAGAATTATTCCCAGGTCCGTAATTCTATCAACTTCTTTTAATGGTTTGCCATCAATATAATATTTGGATTTAGTTTTACTATGTTTGCGTGTAAATTTAATAAAAAATCATTTATCTATATTTAATTCCATTCCATTAGTACAGCACCAATTGTATAACCTATTTAAATCATGTTGTAACAATAGAACGTCAGCTTGGGACTTAACAGTTCTGGCAATTTTCAAATCATCTGCGAATAGGTAGGGCGTTGATGAAAGGAAACTATTGGGCATATCGTTGATATATACGTTAAAAGATATTGGAGAGGGTAGTATGTTCACAGTTAACGAGATATTTAGAAGGTAATAATATTTTACCAGAAACACAATCCGGGTTTCGTCGAGGGTATGGTACGGAAACAGCTCTGCTGCACGTCACCGATGATATAACTGCAGCTTCTCATAAAGGTGGGGGTAGTATACTGGTGCTATTGGATTTTACTAGAGCTTTCGACTGCATAAACCATGATATACTTCTGGCGAAACTGTCATACTACGGAGTAACGGAGGCAACGTGTAAATGGTTTTACTCATTCTTGTCAAATAGAAGTCAATATGTTGAAATTAACACTGACCAAGGGGAAGTAATACAATCAAGTGTAAGAAGAACGTCCCGAGGCACTCCGCAAGGATCTATCTTAAGCCCTATTCTATTCATAATATTTACAGCGGATATTAGCAAAGTATTAAAACATAGTAAAATACATCTGTATGCCGACGATACTCAAATTTATCATTCGTTCAGGCCAGAACAGACGGAAAATGCAGTTATTCAGTTAAATGAAGATTTGTCGGCAATCTTCCAATGGGCAAACAAAAATGGTCTAACCCTTAATCCTTTAAAATCAAAATATATGGTGCTAGGAAGTAAAACACAATGTAAAAAGATATTAAGTAAGAAACCGGAAATACTCATCAACAAAAAAAAGGTCCTCAGAGTAGATCATACTAATAACCTTGGTCTTACCCTCGATAGCCAACTGCGATTTAATGAACATGTAAATATTAAAGTACGTAATGCTTTTTATCGTTTAAAGGTTTTATATGGCATAAGAAAATACTTAACAGTAACGATCAGGAGGACCTTAGTTGAGTCGTTAGTGTTATCACATTTTAATTACTGCGATACCGTCTATGGTCCACGACTGTATGCAAAAACAAAAAAGGCAATTCAACGCGTGCAAAACGCATGTACTCGTTTTTGCTTTAACGTCCCAAAAAAGAGCTCACATTACTCCATATATTAATAAAAATAATATTTTAAAAATGGACGCACGTAGGAAACTCCACTTGGTTTGCTTAGTTCACAAAATTACTAGTAACAAAAGTCCACTGTATTTATACAATAAATTAGATTGGAGTAAGAATGCCCATGAAGTAAATACACGTAAAAGAGTCTCAAACATGCTGAATATTCCATGCCATAAGACTAAAAACTTCAAAGGATGTTTTAAATATTCGGCCGCAAATATATGGAATGATTTGCCACCACCCTTAAAAGAAAATTTTAATATTAATTCTTTAACATTTAAAAAAAAGGTTAAAAAGGACGACGAAAACACGAACAGAAATCTTTTTAGGCCGAATAACTGTATGTTTATTCTGTAATAAGTATTTTTATCTAACACATATTGACTGTATAGAGGTTTACCAACAATACATAATTAAGTAAGATGTGCGTGCGACCAAAATATACCCAAAACAGCAGGGACTGGCTGAAAAACAGTGCTGAGCATAATGCCCAGCGAATACTGAGCCTGTGCCCGTTGCCTCACATTATAATCGTATACTGAGTAATATTAGTTAATCTGTTAATTGTGAATGTTTTTATTTTATTTTAAGTCTACTTATTTTTATGTGTATACTTACTTTGTAAACTTTTCATTTGTAAACTTATTATTGTGTGGCAATAAATATTTATTATTATTATTATTATTATTAAAAAGAATTGGCCCCAAATTGAATCCTTGAGGAATTCCTGAAGTTATTTTGTGAGCTTCATACTTATAGCCTTTAGTAACAACGGAGAAACGTCTATTCGTTAGATATGAATTAATCCAGTTGGCAAAATTTCCTGTAAAGCCATAGGCAACAAGTTTGTCTATAAGAGGTAAGTGGGGTATTTTTGTCGAAGGCCTTGCTGAAGTCTGTGTACACAACGTCTACTTCCTCCTGTTTATCTAGAGGTTTAGCAATTCCTTCGACAAATGGCACTAAGTTTGTGCAAGTGGATTTCGATTCTAAAAAACCATGCTGATGTACGCTGACGTATTGCTGAAAATGGCTTTGTATTGAGGGGCAAACAACAGATTCAAAAACTTTTGCCATTGTCGACAAAATTGAGATTGGTCGATAATTCGATACTAAGTTCTTGTCGCCAGATTTATGTATTGGAACTACTTTGTTCCAGTTTTTTGCATCGTTTGTTAAGTAAATTAAATTCTACCTCATCTAAAGGATTCTTATATATTTTATACCTACGATGTAAATTGTTCTTTTCTCGAAGCAGTCGTAGGAGTGATTTATTAACCCACGGAGGATATTTGCTCTGCTTAAACTCAGTACACGGCACATGAGTCTTAATAATATTATTTAGTACAGTGTAGAACTTATTCATAATTTCATCTACGGTGAGGCATTTGGAAAACAATTACTCCCAGTTTATTTCCGCAAGATTTAAATAAGTTATACAATTGGTGCTGTACTAATGGAATGGAATTAAATATAGATAAATGATTTTTTATTAAATTTACACGCAAACATAGTAAAACTAAATCTAAATATTATATTGATGGCTGTCCGGATTAAACATACACACCAATAAACATATTATAAAAATGTAAATTGTTAAGCTGTAGATAATTATTTTCAGTTATTATTATATTTAGTTTATTGTTCCTCGGTGACGACTAGATGGCGTTGTTAGATTTATGCAACTTTTTGAATCGCGCTGTGGTTTGGCTAGGCTGAAAATTATAAGGCATTTAAAAATTATTATTTTTGTATGAATCGTTTTACGAGTAAATAGTCGCTTATATTGTACTAAGTGTTTTATTTCTTGCATAAGTAGCCTGCCGGAAATTTATTCATGGTCCTTCGAACCGGATAGGCTAGGCGTGTTTTTTGTGTTATTGCTGCGTCAGTGGTACAGTAGTACCACCCGTGTCGTCACTACTGGCAGTGGATTGCTGTCCAGAACATCCCCTCAGCGAGGCGCCACGAGCGGCGCCAAGGCAGTGGAGGAGCTGGGTGTCTACAACCCGGAGGAGCGACGGACGGGAAGCGGCAAGCAGCAGCGGTGGAGGTTGCGGAGCGCTAGAGGGCGCCACAGGTGCATTATAGCGAAGACAAGTGAGTGAGTGTGTGCGGTGATAAATTGTGAGTACATTTTTAAATATTATAATAAAAGAAATTAACTAGAAAATTAAACCTTATTTTAAAGATTAGTGGAACTTAGAAAAATTTAAGATAGTGAAGTAACTTAGAATAATTTCAATAATTTAGGACTTGTAATAGTTTTAAGTAAATATTGGTTGAGACGGCGAATCCACGCCCGATTTTAGTTAGAATTTAAAGTTAAAAAGACTTGTAAAATTTTGCTCATCTGTTTCTTGGACTTAGAAAAAAATAGGATTGTAAAAATATTGACTTAGAAAAATAATTCAGTTGTTTAGAGTTTAACTTTGTCAATTAGAATAAATTCTGTTCTGTTCTATATTGATAAGAATTATAAGTGATTAAATTGTCAAATTAAAAAATTTAAAATGGAGTCGTTTAATGACCTGCAGGAAGACATAAGGGCTAAAATGCTAAAAGTTAAGACTAATTTTAAAAAGTCTCCTAAGGATCGTTTGACGGTTGCTTATATTGAAACAAGGCTAGATAACTTGGAACAACAGTGGACTTTGTTTACAGACACTCATACTAAAATTATTAGTCAGGTTAAGCGAACTGATTTGTATAGTTCGGATTATCACAAAAATAGTGTGTATGATGATGTAGAAGAATTATATGTTCAATTCAAGACTGAGTTAAAAGAAATGTTGTATAAATTAAAAACACTTGAGTCAGAAGTAAAGTCAAGTTCAAATAGTCAATGTGAGAGTTCAGAAAGACGTTTCAAGTTGCCTGAAATAAAAATACCTACCTTTTCCGGTAAGTACACAGAGTGGCAGACATTCAGAGATTTGTTTTTAGGGCTTGTGCATGAAAACAGGTCACTGGATGATGCCCAAAGATTTTATTATTTAAGGGGACATTTAACCGGGGAAGCCGAGCAACTATTACGCAACATTAAGGTGACGTCGGATAGTTATCAAGTTGCGTGGGAGAAATTAGATAGTATGTATAATAATAAAAGGTTTTTGGCGAACGGCATCTTGAAGCGTCTACTAAGTCAAAAAAGTTTGTCGTCTGAATCAGCATCTGAAATTAAAAACTTAATTAGTACAACTTCAGATTGTTTAGACTCAATAAAAAATATTGGTGTGGATGTTTCATCTTGGGATATCCTGATTATCCACATCATAAGCGCTAAATTAGATAAAGATACGCGAAAGGCATGGGAGTTAAAGGTATCTTCAGATCCAAGTGACGAATTACCCACGTTTCAACAATTTTCCAATTTTTTAATAGGGCGTTTTAGAGGTCTAGAAAATATCGATTCTAAGGTACATCACAGTGAGAAAAAATTTACTAAATCTTTTCACGTTGTTAAAAATAAACCGATTATATCGTGTGCGTATTGCAGTGCGGATCATAAAATAACTGCGTGCAAAAAATTCGGAAAAGAAAGTAATGAGAAACGACGTGAGTTCGTGTTAGATAAAAACTTATGTTTTATTTGTTTAAACAGCAACCATTCCGCTAAAATGTGTAAAAATATTGTCCGATGCCAAGTGTGTAAACGTCGACATCATTCTTTATTACATCCCAGTGGGGATTCTGGTTCTGGTAGTGCTGAAGTTGAGACGATTCATCAAACAACCTCGTCGACCAGTCGAAGGTCAACTGAGGAGGATACTGCTGCAAGCAGTAATAAGTTATCTGTGCAAGCAGAAAGTTTGGATAAGCAACTTGTGTCTTGTTTTTCGACAGGGAACTGTTCTAAAATGGTTTTATTAACTACAGCTGTGGTGCAAGCTGAGTCGAGAGACGGTACTTATTTCCCAGTTAGGGCCTTATTAGATCAGGGGTCGCAAGGTTCTTTTATTACCGAGGCTATGGTGCAGCAATTAGGTTTAAAAAGGCGTGCGGCCAAAAATACCGTAGTTGGTGTAGGTGGAGATAAAAGTGTGACTTCCAAGTCCACAGTGAAAATTAATTTAAGGTCGAGAGTTGATCCTAGGTTTCAAGTTAAGGTTAATGCACATGTCCTGAAGTCGGTTACGTCTCTTCTCCCAGTTGCGAAGACAACTAGGGTAAGATGGGAAAACCTGACTCTGGATGATCTGGCTGACCCTGAGTATCATACGCCTAATAAGATTGACATCTTATTAGGTGCGGAGATATACAGTCAAATTATTCAGGAAGGCATTAAAAGAAACCTCAACGGATCTCTCTTGGCGCAGGATACTGCTTTCGGTTGGATAATATCTGGGGTCTGTGAGGTAGATAGCACGTCAAATATCCATTCTCACATAACTGTGATGCATTCGTATCTGGAAGTGGACAATATGCTGAAGAGGTTTTGGGAACTCGAAGCCGAACCACCTGTAACAAAAAAAATGCTCACAGATGATGAAATTAAATGTTAGAAATTATTTGAGGATACTACGAAACGGGATGGAGACGGTCGGTTCATCGTAAGACTGCCGTTTCGTATGGCCAATCCGGACTGCATGCGTGGTGAGTTCAGGAAAATAGTTGAAAAAAAGATTGAGAAATTTAGAATTAAAATTGCAAAAGAACATTAAGTTAAAAGAGGATTACACACAAGTTATAAGGGAGTATTTAAACTTAAATCATATGGTAAAAGTTACAGAGAAGGATAAATTTAAGGAAACAGCTATTTACTTACCACACCACGCAGTAGTCCGGGAAGATAAGGATACTACCAAGGTCCGAGTAGTGTTTGATGCCTCCTGTAAGGGAAGCAATGGGAAGTCATTGAATGATGATTTATTGATTGGGCCGCCACTGCAAGCCGAACTACGTCACATAATTATGCGCTGGAGACAATATAAAATATGTTTGGTGGCGGATGTGGTGAAAATGTACCGCCAAGTGTTGGTAAATCGGGAAGATACCCCATTTCAGAGGATTCTTTGGAGACATAGTCCTGAAAAGGAGCTTCAAGAGTTTGAATTACTTACCGTAACCTTTGGCACCGCATGTGCTCCATATTTAGCTGTGCGGTCACTGCAAGAATTAGCCTATAAGGAGTGTCAGAATAAGCCAGGAATTGCTAAAATTATTTTAAATGATTTTTACATGGATGATGTGATGACCGGGGCGGACAACCTAGAAGATGCTTATAAAATATATAAAGAGTTAACCGAAGTGTTAGCGAAAGGAGGGTTTCCGTTGCAAAAATGGAAAAGCAATTCTAAGGAAATATTAGCTAAAATATGGAAAGCAAAGGGTAATAAGGATGAGGAATTAAGGATTAAAATAGATGATACAACTAAGATTTTAGGACTTACCTGGGATCCGCGTGGTGACTTCTTCCGGTACTCTGTAGATCTTACACCGCAGGAGGAACCTGTAACAAAAAGGAGAATCATATCGGATATATCCCGATTATTTGACCCACTCGGATGGTTAGCTCCTTGCATTATAGCAGCAAAAATACTCATACAGAAGCTGTGGTTAGCTGGTATTGGGTGGGATGAGCAAGTTCCTACTAATTTAATAAGTGAATGGATTACTTACCGTAAAAATTTAACTGCCTTACAGAATATCAAAATTCCACGCTGGATACACACGTGCAATAAATATCAGCGCGAGTTGTACGGATTTTCCGACGCTTCGAAGGTGGCTTATGCGGCTGTCGTGTATCTGCGAGTGGTAGATGAAGTGGGAAATGTTTACGTCTCGTTAGTTACAGCTAAAACAAAAGTAGCTCCCATAAAACAGGTGTCTATCCCTAGACTTGAGCTTTGTGGGGCCGTACTTTTGGCTAAGTTGATGGTTGAGGTAGCAGAAGTCATGAAGGTTGAAAGGGATCAGTTACATGCATTCACTGACAGTGAGGTGGTTTTAGCCTGGCTTAACAATCACCCAAGCCGGTGGAAGACCTTCGTGGCTAACCGAGTTTCTGAAATCCTACAGATTTTGGATACACATCACTGGTTCCATGTAGCCACTAAGAATAATCCTGCGGATTGTGCATCACGAGGTATTTCTCCGGTGGAACTATCAGAAATGGTTGTATGGTTTGAAGGCCCAGAGTTTCTAAAAAATAAGGTAATTATTTTTACAAAACCAAAACACCTGGTTACAAATCTTGAGCAGGTTAAAGTTCATACAGCGGTCGTTAACACAAGCTTGTGGCAAAGGTTTTCTTCATTCTCGAAGCTTGTTCGTGTGGTTGCTTATTGTCGACGTTGGTTAAGAATAAGAAAAGGTTCAAGTAGTAGGCCAAGTTCAGAAGCATTAGAGCGACAGGAAATTGAGGATTCGATAAGGGTCTGTATTAAAAAATGTCAAGAAGAAGGATTCTGGAAAGAGTTGGAAGAATTGCGAAAACACGGCATAATAGATAAGAAAAAGAAAAAGTTAAAGACATTAAATATATTTTTAGATTCGGAAGGTGTAATTAGAGTAGGTGGCCGGCTGGAAATGTCTTCGCTGTCATTTAACGAGAAACATCCGATTCTCATACCTAAAGAATCTTTCTTAAGCGGACTCTTAATTGCTGATGCTCACCAAAAAACCCTACACGGAGGCCCGCAACTCATGATTACCTATTTGAGATCGAAGTACTGGATTGTGGGTGCGAAGGCTCTAATTAAAAAATATTATCGTGGCTGTGTCACTTGTACGCGTTACTCAAGCAGGTCCACATCTCAACTCATGGGACAGTTACCTTCCGCCCGTGTGACACCGAATAAGCCCTTTCTTGTCAGCGGAGTCGATTACGCAGGGCCTATTAATATAAGAATTTCAAAGGGTAGGGGTAACAAGTCTTACAAGGGATATATTGCTCTGTTCATTTGCATGTCGACCAGAGCCGTACATCTTGAAGTCGTGAGCGAGCTGTCTACTCAAGGGTTTATAGCCGCTTTTAAAAGGTTTGTCGCAAGACGAGGTAGGTGTGCTGAGTTATACAGCGATAATGGTACAAATTTTGTAGGCGCTGCTCGAGAGTTACTGTGTCTGTTCAACGAAGAAAAAACTAAATTTAAACCTGAACTGGCAGAGTATCTCGCGACCAATGGAACACAATGGAATTTTATTCCTCCTCGCGCTCCGAATTTCGGTGGACTATGGGAGGCAGGAATAAAGTCCACAAAGTTCCACCTCAAACGAGTAGTTGGAAACTCTACGTTGACGTATGAAGAGATGGCCACAGTATTATCTCAGATAGAGGCATGTCTTAATTCGAGGCCATTGTCTCGTGTAGGGGATCAAACCGAGGTCGTAGTTTTGACTCCTGGTCATTTCTTGGTGGGGGGAACCACTCATAGTAGTTCCTGATGTAAATTATGAGTCGTCCAATATGTATACTTTGCGAAGATGGCAACTCCACCAGCGAATGATGCAGGACTTTTGGCGTCGATGGTCCCAGGATTACCTTCATCAGTCCCTTCAAAGGCATAAATGGGAATATCAGAACCCAGAACCATCAGTGGGTGATGTGGTTTTAGTAAAGGAGGACGATCTACCCCCGGCGCGATGGTTGCTAGGTAAGATCGAGCAAAAACATCCGGGACCCGATAAAATCACGCGAGTCGTCACAATACGTACCAAAAGTTCTTTAATTAAAAGACCTACTTCTAAGATAGCAATTTTACCTGTAACTAAATAAATTATTAGTTGCTGATTCGTTACAGTTTGGACAGTTGCATGGTGGGCGGTTTGAAGGACATTTCTCATTATGTCCTTGGTGGGCGGTATGTCCGGATTAAACATACACACCAATAAACATATTATAAAAATGTAAATTGTTAAGCTGTAGATAATTATTTTCAGTTATTATTATATTTAGTTTATTGTTCCTCGGTGACGACTAGATGGCGTTGTTAGATTTATGCAACTTTTTGAATCGCGCTGTGGTTTGGCTAGGCTGAAAATTATAAGGCATTTAAAAATTATTATTTTTGTATGAATCGTTTTACGAGTAAATAGTCGCTTATATTGTACTAAGTGTTTTATTTCTTGCATAAGTAGCCTGCCGGAAATTTATTCAATGGCAAACCATTAAAAGAAGTTGATAGAATTACGGACCTGGGAATAATTCTAGATAACAAATTAACTTTCGTACCACATATTGAAAGCATTGTTAGGTGCTCATCTAATATGCTGGGCTTTATTATTAGAAACAGTAAAGTGTTCAAAAACTTACAGACACGTATCACTTTGTACAAAGCACTAGTACGTAGTCTTCTTGAATACTGCCCTGTTGTATGGAGGCAACACTATGCCGCGCACATACTAAGAATAGAACGGGTCTAAAAACGCTTTTATGGCATATATCTCACATTTCCAAAGTTTAAAAGAAAAAGTTATCCTATCATGAAAACCTCAAACAATTTAAAATATCCTCGTTGAATAAAAAAAGGACCCTTTTGGACATCATTCTGCATCATAATTAGCTTTATAGTAATTATTTTTCTAATTATTAATATTGTTACTAAGTATGCGGTTCGTATTAAGCACAATTTCAATTTCTATTGGAGGATGTTGTAAATCAACAACGGAGAGATTACTTAAAGCTAATGTGACATTACATACTGGTAAATCAGTTAATACAAGATCGAGAATTCTTTGGTTACTGTTACGTATTAAGTTATATTGATTAAAATTTGAGGTATAACAAAAGTCTACTAAAGTTGTATTTATTTTTGAAGTTTGATTATGTACTGAACCCGTGTTTATTGCATTTCAAACAATAGTACCTAAATTAAAATCACCAATCAAACAAATTTTACCTTCAAATTTATCAATAATAGAGTTACAGTTTTCTATGTACTGTTCTAGCACAAATTGTTGTACTGGAGGAGGGAGATAAACAGCACAAATTGCTATTTGTTTTGAAGAATCTAAGTATGGTACCTTTACCAAAACCCCTAAGATCTTCACATTGACTTTCCCAATAAATCATTCGAGTTGCTGAAAATTTCTTAGAAACAGCAATTAGCATTCCCCTCCGTCCTTTTGAAAATGGAACCCAGATGATTGCCTATCCCTTCTAAAGACTTCGTAGTGGTTATCACATATTTCGGAGCTTAATACACTTTCATTTAGCCACGTTTCGCTTAAGACAATGATATCATAATTTGTTAATAATAATTTACTATAAAACATATGAGTTTTGGTCCTTAGACCTCTGGTGTTTTGATAATAGACAGATAAATATTTATAACCCTAATAGTTGCCAAAAACCATCCTCAGGTTATATAAAATACCGAACCCACTTTTACGTTTTATAAAGATCTGTCCTACTCAAACGTGTCGTAACAAAACGTAATGTGTCGTCTCATCACAAAAAATTCCTTCATTCACCGTCATCATCATCATTGTCTTCTGTTTGTATCCGTTGTTTGATCCTTTTAATAAACATGAAGATCAAATGACGAAAACAAAAATAATTAATATCTTTAATATAACTAATTAAAGTTAGTCCCTTTAAAAGAAGTCATTGAATTGTATTAAGTAGGAAAACGTTAAATAAAGAACGTACATGAAAACATTTTCGTTTGGCGGATTTTCAAAATTAATAAAACGAGGTCGAGGGAGAATTCGGAAGCACCTAATATACAGAAGAGCCTGCAGAGTCAATAAATGAAAACGGAAGGGCACTTAAAGTAAAAGTATATATAATTTGCAATCGTTACGGTGTAATAATAATTTCCTATATTTGCGCGAATACTACACAAGGAACAAAACTAAATAAGGAATTTTATCGCACTTAATTTTAACATTTTTATTTTCGATGTTTTGGGCACTTTTCAACACCCATGGAAACGGAAGGGGACTGAGATTATTGACGTCCGGTTGTCATAGTTAACGAATCCTACAACGATGGGGATTATGAAAAGGTATAATAAAATGCTATAAAATCAGTAAAATTAGTTTTATTCTATCATTTCTGTGTATTCTAGTTTGCAATATTGCAGTGACCAATAAATTTACGTCCAAGTGGTGGTGGACACTGTAGCTCATACTGTTAGAGCCTATTAAAAATTCACTGTTGAACATATGCGTATCCTATGTATTGCCTCATAAGGGGATGCCACGCTTGGCAGGTGGGTGTGATAACCGCAGTTTTTTATTTTTCGTTTTAATTAGGAAGACGCTTCAGCCCATCTCATGGTTTATTTTCCCATGTCGCCTAATACAACGGTAATATGGAATAGTGGATTTTTACACCACCACTACTCGGTGATGTAATCAATGGACACCTGCAAAAAAAATACATATGAAGCGCTGTCACCTCTTAAAATTAAGGTTTTAAAGATTATAAAGTCACAAGTAATTAATTATTCTCCTACTCGACGGCGAAAATAAAGACGAAGATAGCACCTACCTTGATTTACCCATAGTCAGAAAAGGTCGCTTATCATCTTGTGAAATCATCAATAAGCGCATTCTATGTCAGTAAACTCGCGAGAAATTTTTATTAATTGCTGTGTTCCAGTAAGAAAGGTAAGAGATCTAATACAATGACAGACTGAGAGCCAATTTATGATTTTATACAAATAAATATGTAAAATCAACATGCTTGCTTCTTGATAGTATAAGTAAAAACTTGGTGCGGCTAATTAATATCCACTCATAACAAAAACACGCAATGATTCTCTGAGCTAACTTTAGCTTAGTTTAACGTTTAACGACCCTAAGCTTCCAAATACGGCCGGCAGTAAGGGATCATGTCCCAGTTTCATGTCACCACTGGCAACACACACAGGTATACACTTGTGCAATAATAATCTATACGTCTGCCAAATTTCGATGAAACCCGTTCAGTCCCAGTCCCATTGATCCGCTTTACTAGTAACAAGGCGTTCTATCTTAGTCGTCAACATATTATCTACATTTTACACGTGGTAAAGCCATACTGCAGCTACATTACGGTTGTAGCACGAATGGGACTGGGAATGGCAGAGGACCACTAAATCACAAAATACCAGAATAAATTGTAATGTGGGATAAATTTAGATATCTATGGGCCACAGCATCCATGCTATAAAAAACATCATCAACCGATCAGCTATCATTGAATCCAATTGAAATTTATAATATGGTAACACTGTTATTACTGGCAATTAAAAATCCACTAAATCGCTTGACTATTCTCGAAAATATCATGTTACGTACATTAAACATACATACTACTATCAAACTTTTGTATTTAATACTTGAAAGTTTTTTAAAATATGACTGTAATGTGTTCAATTAGCAGCCTCGAGTGACGAGCGAATACATCAAGTAAAGTAGATAGTACCCAATGTAACAAAATTTAATATGGCATCAAAATATTGCTGGCGTAGATTTATGTACGAGGAAACAACTTTGAATGTCGTTTTATGTTACAAAAATTGCTTCGAGAATTAGTAACAAAAACGAAAAAGTAGTACCTTACCTCTTGGTAACAAGCGTGAGAGTTAATATATGTGTGGTGCTAGCTCTCCTTACTTTTAAACCAGAATATAGCAGTGGGTGCAATTCTGCGGCTTTTGTAAGGAGCAGGTAGTGCCTGTCTAGATCCCCACATCATTATCAAAAAAAAAAAGAGTTTTAACCTTCGGTAAAAATGAATGGTTAATAGTTAATGTAAAATTACAGACTACAAAATATGCAGCAATGAGGACTAATGTTTTACTACTCACTAGATGTCGCTAGTTCGGTCCGGATATAAAAGTAATTTCATACACGATGTGAAAAAACACCAGAAGTGAAAATGTGCGTTTAAAATTTTAAAAAAATGCTTCACTGGTTGCAGTTTTTATTTTTCTCATTTTTAATTCTCTTTTTAATTCTTTTACTTTAAAGAATATCCGTGATTGTTAGTTTATTTATTTGATATAATAAAAACTGAGTTATTAATGGACTGAACATTGAGGTAAATTGTTTCAATTTCAAATCTTTCCTGAGTACTATTAAGGGATCTAAATTAGTGGACTCTGGAATCAGTTGATTACTGGAAATTAGTAAAGTTTAACGCCAGATACATGCGGTTTAATGTACTTAAATTAGTTACGTGTCAACAATGTTAAACCTTTTTGTAGCCCACTAAACTAAAAATAAAGATTTCTTATGTTTTGCAAACATTACATACTTTAATAAAAAAAAAGTTTATTCGGAATTTATTGCGTATATTAACTTATTTTATATTCCCGAAGCTTCTAGCACTTTACAACACTCATGGTCAAGTGAGTCCTGATGTGTTCGACGTCCCAATGTCATAGTTAACCACTGCTAACTCCAGATTAAAATTATTAAAATTTCTTCCAAGCTAGGTAGTCTTAATTTATAGTATCTTGACGTTTTGCAGTTGTATACTTGGTTAGGGATTTAATTTTATTAATTTTACTCTATCTGTCTTTGTCTCTTTATGAGGTCATTAGTTGTTTTAAGTATGTTATTTGTGGGGTCATTTTTAACCTTTTTATAAGTGTTTACATACGACAAAAGTTCTTGTATTTTAGAATTATAATCTGACGTATCCATGACTACCATGGCAATCCCTTTATCTGCGCGGAGAACCGTGAGTTCAGGCTTATTGGATAGGTTGTTTAACGCTGTAAATTCGACTTTTGGTACATTCGGTTTGGGCACTGAACTTCGACGTAACATAGATGAAATGTCTTGAAGTACCACCTCCAAATCTTCTTTCCGCATATTGTTTTTAAACAGTTCTCGACAGTACAGATAATTTCTTCGGACTGCAATCTTTGCGGTGTTATAACAAAGTTCAGTAGTAGTTGTATGTTTAAAATAAAAACCCCCCGTTTATCCTTTTTTTTTTTGGGGTTTTTTTTTTTTTTTTTTTTAAATCTAAACATTATTACCAAATATCATTAAAACTGACTTCAGACTGCAGACTTCCCAAAGCGTCAATTCCTCACATCAGCTATGCGTTATTTAACGCGGGTTTTTATTAATCTTTTAGTTTGTCCTATGGAAGAGAGACCATATTCACAATCAAGGTTGTACACTCGTGCATCTTGCGGAGGGACATTACACTTGACTGATATTAAAAACTGACTAATCTTCTTCGACGATTTGAAGTATGTTAAAATGGCAGCACGCTTTAGTGAAAATCAACTTTAAATATCTAATCGTATGGGATTTTTCTATATATACATAGAGCGTCTCGAATCGTTGATGACCGTGTCCTCTCCGATCGGCTCTATTCACAGGCGCTGCGAAGAGATCTTTGCATCCTTTATCGCATATATCACGGAGAGAGCTCTGAGGAGTTGTTCGGATTAATCCCAACTGCCAAATTCTACGAACGCACGTTGTGACAAAATTCGCGATACGATCCACACCATCTGAATGCTTGGCAGTCAATCACTGTATGTTTCACTAGGAGTTTTTTTCCTCGTATGACCCCTCTGTGGATTCTGTTACAACTGTCGATTTTTCCAGACTGATACGACTTAGGCACCTTCAAGAAAAGATTCGTTTGCACCGCATTCTATAAAAAAAAACAGTGTGGCTCCAGGTCTTATCAGGATTCCGAATTACTAACACATCTAGAAAAACTAAAGAATGTTTTCCCTTTAACTCCATTGTGAATCGAATTTTATGATTGATGGAGTTAAGATGGTCTAAAAATGCAGTTACTACATCTTAATACCAAAGCTTCATTATCTGTCAGAAGTAGATCTTTTATCTCATTGACAAAATGATAGGAATCCTTTGTGTGTGCCCCTGTATGTTCCCTGAGTGGTAAAAGTATTTTCGCTAAGTGTTGAGCCAATCTGTGAGATTAATTGATGGTGAATTGATTTCGCTCACAATGGGACGTAGTGAAGCATTGGGCTTATGTATTTTTGGTAATCCATATAACTTCAGTAGTTTGGCACACGTAGGTATTTTCGATGTTATCTCCAGATTTAATTTTTTGTAGGGTTTCTTTATGAAGTCACTAGTTATTTTAATTTTATTATTTATTGGGTCATTTTTAATTTTTATAAGTACTTATATACGACAAAAGTTCTTTTATTTTTGAATTATAATTAAATAATAAGCTACTCACTACTCTAACCCCACGTCCAAGCTGAACTCACGTGAGTGGCGGACACCCGCAACGAAGGTACTTTGCGGGTGACCAACGGGGCTCTAGCACACCCATCAATATGGAGTTCAGAAATAGAAGTATTCGTAAAGGACCACTTCCCGAGGGCGATGGTCGGACCCCACCTGGAGCCAGTGCTGGGCGTTTCAGCATGCGAATCACCGGTGGCGAGCGTTTACCTGGACGGTCTTCTGCCGGGTCTCCCGAACAATGCGAGTCCAGCGCATCATCAGCACTAACATCGTTTGATGAATACAAGTGCGATAGTAAAGCAGTCTCTCCGGCCTCAGATGTTTCACGGGCGGCAAGGGCCACTTAGCCTGTGACCACCAGAACCGGCAAGCCTAGGGTACACATGAAAGGGCATGAAGAAATATATACTTTCATTACGCGCACTTACTTTTACATTTCCAAATTAGAATCCGATCGCACTATCTACGTTAAGAAATTATTTGACCAATTACGATTAAAATATCCTCATTTAAATGTCACATATCAACGTACTGCAGACCAGAGACGAGTAATAATAAGAAATAAATTGTTATCTGATGAACAAATTACAAGTATAAAGCAACAAGCAGCTAAAATAATTGCTTCCTGAAAATAGTTATATTACCACGCAAAAAGCAGCCATCCTCAACACGTGCCGTATTGTCCAAAAATTGTTGCAAGAAGACACCTCGAATTTTGATTTTCAAATGGATGCGCACTTGGCTTAGGCCCGTGAACATCTCTTAAAAACCCAAGATTTTACAAAATCTTGAGAGAGAAAAAAAGAATGCATAATAACAATAATAAACGTTTATTTCAGACATCATGATCTAATATAGGTTAGGTACTATATTTTCGAGCTTATAACTGAAGTTAGTAATTGACAATTCAACATAAAATATAAAAAACGGACAAACAGACAAAGCACACAAACAAACATGGCGCCGCTGCCCGCAAGCAAGCATCGTCGAGTCCCAACGGTCTGCCAACGCGCGCAATATACTGTTGGGGCTGTTGCGAATGCGCTTGATGTGTGAAGCGCAAAGTTTACGCATTATGGCGGCGAAACCATCTATGTGAGCCTCCGCAAACATATCGGAAGCGCTACAGAAACGCGGCAGCTCTATCAGTACCCGGAACGCGTTATTGTATTGTACGCGAAGATCACTGTACGTCTTCTGCGTAAAGTTAACCCACAGACTGCACGTATAAAATAACTGACAGTACGCCTTGAAAAGCGTAATCTTTACTTCGTCAGTATATTAGCAAATCTGCGGGCGAACATATTACAGCGGACAGACAGCGACTTCCGCTCCCTCTCAATATCCCGGTTGTCTTTCAGGTCTTTTGTAATCCAATGGCCCAAACTTAACTTTTAAAATTATAATTTGACGTATCCACGACTATCGTGACATTTCCCTTATCTGCGCGGAGAATTGTGAGCTCTGGTTTATTGCGTAGGTTATTCAAAGCTGTAAATAATGGATAATTAAGGGCTTTAATTAGAGGGAAAAGTTTAAGTATTTTGGAATTGTTTACTTTAGGGTACATTTTACATTTTTATACAATTATGGGTGACAAAAAAATAATAATTTTAATATATGGTAACCGCGTTTAACTATGACATTAAAAATATCGGTCCCACCGTGACCATGGGTGCTGTAAAATGCACGAAACGACGGGATATAAAAAAGTTAATATACGAGATAAAATCCGTAAAAACCAGTTTTTTTTTAATGTGTAGTGTTTGCGGTAATATAAGAAATGAATTAATGAAACTATGAAGTTTAAGTTTACAGTCAAGATTTCCTTTGAATATACCCTAAGAAGTCCTTCTGCGGTCAAGCCGACCCTTTATTGTTTAGTCATAATACTTTGTAGCGTGGGTCTCCTAAATATGTATAATCCTTTGTTTAATTAATTTCGATTTGCACGAATAGAAGTAAATGGGCGTCTAAGTCACACAATTGTACAATGAAAATAACCGAGCAATATTAATTTTCACGAAGGGTTATTGCGTCGTATTTAATGTTAGCTCTGAGCTTGTTCTCGTATTATGTACACTGTGTACATTATCTTTTATGAGGAATTAACGTGAAGTGTCATTTAATGAAATAACAAAACCTTCATTTTATTACATATCATAACTATACAATAACACCATTAAGTGCCTCGGCGTTTATTGTAGCGTTAGCGACTTAATGGTTAAGCGAGACTGCTCTAGACTAGAGGAGGTTCGTGTTTCGCTTGTGACATTTTTATGACGTATCATCATTATTTTTATAATATTAAATAATGAGTATAAAAAACTGCTTGGCGGACCCGTCTGCCAAGAGTGGTAACTTTTGTAAACAATATAATGGTAAATTTTACCATAGTTGCCACGCTAGGCATTTTATGAGGAATACATATTATCATATCAGGATTTTGATTAGCTATAATTAAAAAAATTATTAATTTTTCAGAGAACTTACGGGGACAAAGATCACAGTCTACCTGATAGTAAGAGTATACTATATCACACTTCAATCAAAATAATGTATTGTCACCCTTGAGATCTAAGATGGTATACCTCTTTACGAGTAAGAAGGGTTTCCGCTTTTCTACATTTACGATACGACAATTACTCAAGAGACAAGTAGTCGTTAATTTCACTTATGACACAATGATTTTCTATAATACTGCTAGTTTAATTTTACTATCATATCAAATTGTGACATTTAAGCAAACATGACCGTATCGTCACTAACAAAACAAGCAGTCAATGTTTTATTGTGTAGTAATTTAATATTCATTTGTTTTTTGTCAGTGAATATTTGCAATGTTGTCGCGAAGAGGCTAATGTTGTATTTCGTCCCTTAGCTTACAACACCGCTCAAGTCGAAAATTCACGATTCTCACATTTGAATGCCTTTAGATAGAGCTGCTCATTGCGCGTCTAACCATTGGTCACATGATATAGATTTCAGCCAATCAGAAGCGGTAATTCGAAAAGTAGTGACAGCGCACAAATCGGTTAGCCTCAATTATGATTGGCAGGTATTGATGTTAGTGTTAAAACAAACGCGTCGTTGAATATTGATCATCCGGGTCAAACGGCGGATGCGAGGTCCGGATTATTGGCAGTTACGAGGGTTTTGAGGTCGCATTCCCTAGTAAATACCTCGGACTTTTGACGGCTTGTAAAGGAGGTGTATGATATTGGATGCCTGATATCGTTGGTTACAATTATATATTAATATTTATGTTACGATAAATTTATTGTTTTAGTACCTACATATGTAATTATATACATAGTAAAATGCTATCTATTTCTGTAATATATGTGACTAAAACATTTTAAAACTGAATAATGAACTCGTACGATTTTACCATAGACTTAGGATAGGATAAGTACGTCAGTATATTCTAAGTCTATGGATTTTACTAAAGCTGATATGAAATGTTTTTAAACATGATTCTGTATTTTGTCTATGGTAATATATAATGAAATAAGTAATAGGTCAGTGATCTACGGTGTCTATACCTTGGAATGCTGACATTAAATTGTTAAAGATTTATGGGATAAATCATAAAATTACAACATTGAGGTAAATATGTAGTGATTAACATTGAATAAAAGTAATCCATTTAGAAAAGCAATTGAATAGTCTATATTATTAATAGGTCGTTATTAATAGGGGTCTATGTAGGATTAGGTTGTGCGGACATTGATAATTGCCTGTTCCTAAGAAGACTTAATTTTATTTTTTCAAGTTTAAACTTGTCATACGCATTTGACATTGTGGTTGTATTTGTGTGTAAATTTCGTGTTTAATAACTTCCTTGGGTTTATTTAACTTGACCTTTTCTTTTGGATTACAGGATAGTAGGTTGTAGCGTCCATATAATGAAAATAATGTGTTACTTGGGTTATGATAGGAATAAAACAGACAACATGTAGCTTTCGGCTGCTTTTTTGATGACATTTTATTAACAATTGCAGAAAATAATTAAAAAGGTTATACTTTATTTTCCTTTATTTAATAATAACTACAAAACTGCATTCTGCTTTGTCCTTTTCAGTTTATTCAAACAACTTATCACAAAAACGAGTGATTTTACTACATAACCTACAAATCATAAAACAAAATAAAAACAAAACCCCAGGTCTTGCAAATATATGATTTTTGACGTAAGTAACAAATATTTAAATGTTTAAAATAAGTTTGAACTTTGTTCATAACTGGCCCTCGCTTGTATGGAATCAAGTCCATCGCCTTTACGAGGTAATTTATCCTTTGTTAAGGTCAGTTCTATTTATATATTATAATACCTAGCGAATATGAATATAAATAATGTACTCTATTGGTTAATTACTGCACGAGGATAATTACACCGTTAAGAACATTTTGCCGGTAATTAAACCTTCACAACTGTGCTATGTTTTCTCATTATGGTAATACATTGATACATAAAATTAAATAGCTTAATATTTATATGAAAATACATTGGTTTATATATATTTTTATTGTTAAGTTTTTCTTTGTAAAATTGATGTTCTGTAAGATCGGTTTAGATATCTATCTATCCTTGATTAAGAATCGAATAAAAATAAAGTGTAGTACTTAAATATATATCAGTTAAAACCTTTTGCTCTTAATATCTCTTCTAATAAATATTTTAATAACAAAACATTACAATTTAAATAATTACGAAAAATATTAAGTTGCAGTCAAATTATAGGAAGGAGGATAGGATCTGCTCTATGGAAAAGCCATACCAGTATTGTCAACAACGACAATCTCTATGTCTGTTTCAAAAGCTCATAGGGACTTTGTTTATCTTGGTTAAACCACTTAAACAATCTCATTTTCAACCGTATTTTTTTACTATTTTAGAGGTTAATCGAAGAATACGTTTTATTTAAGTCTTATTAAAATGTGGATTAATCTGTAGTCGACGCGTGGGAGTTTCAGCAGTTTAAAATATATTTATGCTTTAATCAAATTTTGTGAAACGCGCTCCGAACAACAAATTCAATTAATATTCAACGTATATTATGGTCACGAGTACCTCTTGTTATAATAAAGTTATTGAATTTTCTGTGCACAGGTTAATTCATACATATTTATACATGTTCTTACTTCTTCCTCTAAGGTTCCATGTAAAACGTAGTTATTATATACTCTTTGGTTCTGTGGTTTGTTTTAAAGTTTGATGATTTTTATTTAAATGAGAAGTAAGACGTAATTTCTAAACTGTACGTAAGAAGACTTTAGCAAAGATCAGAAAGACCTGTTATAATGGCTTCTTTTATTTTAAATTCTGACCCAAAACAGCAAAAACCTATCATAAGACAAACAAGTATGATATCTAGTCTTTTGAGAGTAATAATAAAGTCCGCATGCAAAAAAAAGCCAAAGAACTGCGGGTGTACAATTCGGTCGCCTCAAAGGGGTTTATCTGAAGCACCCCCACGATTTTTGCTGCCGGAGCAGCGTTGAAGTATTTTTAATTATTTTTTAAAAATATTGGTAAATGACTAATTAATTAAATATTCTCGCGTTTTTGACGTTTCATCTGTCAATGTCATATCGATATATAGTACTGAATCATCGTTCATCATCATTCTAGTGAATCGATATTTCATCCTAGAGAATCGAGATCGAATCTTTTTCTGTTTTATTAAGATTTGTAAAACTATTTACAATTAGTTGAATGTACCCCACTCGTACTCGTAAATAATGACAGTTTTTCAATTCAATCATTCAATGTTATCTGTACTTTATTGTATCTTTTCATATTGTAAATATAAACTTTTAACGCAAATTAAAATAAGATCGATTTTTGCGAAATCAATCTTTAAAATTTCGATTTTATGTGAATCGATTCTTCCAATTTCGATTCGAATCGATTTAAAAATGTGTAAAATTAATCGCTAGGCCAGCCATTTTGTTGACAGCTTTTTTTCGTGGCGTTGCTTCCGAGTTTCAGAATTTTGGTGAATAGTGGAACATTTGTGGCGGCGGAATATTGCTAAATATCGCAAAGATCCTTTCTTACAAATGGTGGCAGCCATAAATTATGCTTATAAATTAAAGTATTTATAAAAGCAAATAGACCCCATCATATTCTTCGTGGTTGTTTTTTTATAAACCACTCGAACCTCGCGAAGCGGGACTCCGTCGACTGGGCTTCCCTCTACCGCGCCACGTTAAGTGGCGTGGGGCTTCCGTCCCCCAACTCTATCTCCCCATAAATCAAGTTAAAACTGTCATAAAATTACGAAACATAACCTCAAAATGAGATTTTTAAAAATTTATAAGAAAAACTAAGCACGGCTGGCAGGAAGGGGAAGTAGGGGAATGACTCTACAACTCCTCCCACTCCTCCACACCACCCCACACCCCATAATTCAGGCGACTGAATTGTAAACCTTACCTGAAACTGCTGTTTACCTACCTCGATTTCCTGAAGCTCATAACTATGTATCGCAATTGCTTTCTCCGTTAAAATGTATCTCAGGAGCTAGCTAATTTATTTTTCTAGTAATATTTATTTATTAAACTTTTCAAAGTCAGTCTTTAAATATTTTGTTGATCTAATGATGATTTGAATTCCGGATCTAGCCAAAATCAGTGGTTGTAGGTATAGTTAGGTTTACCTCTTAAGACATTTTCAGTAGCGGCCCGGTGTCAGAAAGTCGGAAGGGTTTTCATTCGTGCCTCGTAAAGCGGGTACTATATCCGTTGGTCAGACTGATATCTCTCCCATCGTGTAGGAATGCCGTTCAATAGACTACGAGAGTGCACATACATCATACACTCGTTCGCTATAATGAAATAAAATTAAATGAAATAAAAGATTTATTTAATAGAGATTATCGTATAATACTTATTTAAAGTCATTTTTATTTACCATTATAATTACTATATTAATAATATGCTGCAGCTATATTATGGTTGTAACACGAATTGGTCGGCTCGACCGGAGTAGGACCACACTCTCTCAGAATACCAGTGTAAAATAGCAGCTCGATGCTGTTCTGCTTCGTATGGTAAGTGTAGAAAACCGGACATCCTTTTTACCAGAAATGAGGCATTCTATCTTAGTCCTAAGGGGTGGCAACGCATTAACGTTTTGATTCTTAATTGAGGATAGATGTAGATGTCTTTAGACTACAGCATCCCCTTACCATCAGATGGACTGTTTCTGTTTTGTCACCCTTATTCTATAAAAACTCATGTACTGCGCAGATGGCTGGTCTCCACTGAGATCTCCGCCGTAACCGCCGTTGATCTCAAGAATTATTTATATTATAATTTTTTTTTTATTTTATTTATCAGATCAAACAAAAATTACATTCCAATATAGGCTTAATTAACATCTAAAAACCACAGAGGTTTACCTTGATGCTAAATAATTAAATTCAAGTAAGCGAATTATGTACAAAACACAGTCTAATTCAATAGTTAGGTATATGAGTAGGTAGAAGGTGTAACAAGAATATAAAGACTAAAAAGGTAAGTTAACAACTTAGTTAAAGTCAGAAGTAGCAAGGTAAAAGTAAAAGTAAGAGCTAGGCAGGTAGTATATTATTATTATTAAGTAGATATAGTATGTATTTATAATTTAGATAGGAAAAAGCTTTTCAGTTTAGTTTTAATGTTTTGTTGTGATACTTTTTCGCGTACATCGAAAAGTAAGTTATTTATTAAATGCGGTACCTGATAAGCAGCCGTCCGTTGCCCGTACACGTTATTAGCAGTGATGTGCCGGAGTCGGTTTTGTGTCATAGCGCGCGTACGTACTGGATGTTCTATATATGATTTTAAACTGTCGCAAAAGAAATATTTTTTTAATAACATGAATTTAAATTGGTCATAAACTGGTAAGATTTTACAATGTTTAAAAATCGCATTTTCATCATCACCTATTAGGATACGTATATTAGGGGATATAATATTTTTGAGAATACTAAGTTGAAGATCATAGATCTGTTTTAAATATGATTTGTACGTCCGACCATAGCTCGACAAGCCATACTGAATATAAGATTCAGCCAAGGAGTTGTAAAGCATAAGTCTTACTTTGAAGGGTATGCGATTTTTTAGGATTTTTATATTGGCTAGAAACTGACGCAACTTATTACACACTTGTTCAATGTGGTAGTTCCAGTTAAACTTTGAGTCAATTATAAGGCCAAGGTATTTTTGTGAGGTTACAACTTCGATTGTAGGGCATTGGCAAGTTCCTAGTTGATGGAGGCAGTCGTGATTATGAGCAATTAATGGTTTTGGAGTAGGATACCTCATATACGGAGATTTGATAATCATGAGTTTGGTTATATTGGCATTTAACACTAGACTAACGTCATGGCACCATCGTATCATCATGTCTAAATCGGCCTGGAGAGCATTACACGCATTTGAGATATCCTTACCCGAAACGAGAAGACACGTATCATCTGCGAATTGGTAACAGGAACTGTGTTTCAGACAGTTATTCATCTCGTTGACATAAGATAAAAAGTGCAATGGGCCAAGTACTGATCCTTGGGCCGTGCCTTTTGTCACATTCTTAGGGTCACTGAACGCGTTATTTAATTTAACCGTAAATGTACGATTTTGGAGGTAATTTCTACACCAATTAAGTAACGGACCCCGGATACCACAATTATCCAGTTTATGGACTAAAAGTTGATGTTGCAGCGTGTCGAAGGCACGAGAAAAATCAATAAACAAGGCCAGAACACATTTTTTAAGGTTCAAATGCTCGTTTACCTCATCTGTAAACTTACATAGAAGGTCCGTAGTACTTTTTACCTGCTTGGAATCCGTACTGGTTTTTGTTTATTACTTTGTGCTTGCGGTAAAAATTATGAATCTGCTCACAGATAGCTTTTTCAACTATTTTATCAATATTAGAAAGCAGAGTGATTGGTCGATAGTTGGAGTAATCATCGTGTTTGCCCCTTTTGAAAACAGGTCTCACACAGCCTATTTTGAGGTCGTCGGGATATTCTCCAGACGCAATACTGCAGTTAATTAAATTGGCAATGGGTAAGGATATATGTTTATCAACCATTTTTAGATCAGCTACTCTAATACCGTCAGGTCCAGGAGCCTTATGTGAGTTCAGTCTCTTAATAATTTCGTTAACATTGTTCTGAGAAACTTTTTTGAACAAAATACTTGAATCCACCGGTCTCTGATAAGTTAGTGGTTTGGTTAATTTTAAGCTGCATTGAGGAACAATGTCTTTAACTGCCTTTTCAAAGCTGTTTGCGAAGTTGTTAGCTATCGCTTTGGTGGTAAGGCCCTGTCCGTCAAAAGCCTTCAGTATCGCCTCGACAATGGATAATGTTACTCGTCCTAACATCTGGTTAATGATTTTATAAACTTTTTTTGTATCTTTAAAGTTATTATGTATTTCATTAAGATAGTATGTATTTCGTTTTGATTCTATTAGTTTATTGAGTTTATTTCTAGTTTTATTACATTCTGGTCTTATTTTAGGATCAAAAAAGCTATTTTTCCAAAGCTTAAATAAGTAGTCCCTTTTTTTCACATAATCGGGTAACATTACCATTGATCCAAGGGGCTATAGGCATATTCCTACGATTTTTAGAATACCTAACAGACCTACTAATAGTCGCAGTCTTTATAGCTGTTAGGAACGATTTTTTTTATAAATGAAAGTATATCATTTGACGACCTCATGTTATTTGTCTGTTTCCAATCTGTAATACTCACCGCATTACTAAAAATGATATGATCAAAAGTAGTTTTTTGTGTTACATTCTGCACGCATCTTGTAGGTGGTGAGTCGTCAAGACACGTAAATACTATGCCCCGATGGTCAGCCAATGCAACGTCCAACACAGCTGAGTACGGATCTGATGTGGGGAACCTCGCAAATATGTGATCAATGCAAGATTTAGTGACTTTATTTTTTCTTGTTTCAATTCTAGTATAGTTTGGGATTCCGCACATTAATCCGCGCTCGCTGAGTGTTTGCAAATAAGTGTCCCTGTAAGATGAAATGGTTTTTAGGTCAATGTTGGAATCGCCGATTAATAAGAGGTTTTTATTAGTGTCGTAGTTTGAGATATACCTGCCAAGCTCCTTTACACACAAATCCTTGTTTCTTTTTGGAGGTTTATAAATTGCACATACAACTACATCTACGGTCGGGGTCAGTTTTAAGGTACCCGTTATGTTTTCGAACATGAAACTTTTATGTGGTGTTAGTGTAAACTTGAGATGGTTTTTGACATAAGCAATGATACCGCCTCCCCGTTCCGCCGATCGCAATCGGTAGTACATATTATAACCCGGTAAATTAAAAAGGTTAACAATCATATCTGTTACACCAACTTCGGTTAGAATAATCAAGTCTATGGGGTATTTAGAACTATGAATAACTTGTTGAAGCTTTGCAAAATTCTTTATGAGTGATCGTATATTAAAATGTAAACTTGTAAGTAATACATGACGTTTTTTCGGTAATTGTTGAAAATAGTTATTTATATCGTTACAGTTACCAAATTCTTTAATGTTTATGGTCATAATGAAGTTTGAAGAGTAGTGAGTAATTAGGTAGGAATATTTGAACAATGGTAAACAAAGAAAATAATATATGATTAAGAGGTTTTAGAGCTATCTAATTGTTTTAGGAGTAATTCAATATCATTATTTGATCGAATATAGTAAATTTTAGTATTAGGACCTTTCCTGACAAGTACTTTACCGTCCTTACACCAAATATACTGGAAAATCTTACTAAGTTTCGCTTTGGTGTTATATAATAGAGTTTTTAAGTGCTTGGTAAGAGCCTCCCTGATGTACACTCGTTGTTCAGCTACTTCCTTCGGCGAGTTTGGTAGGATAGTTCCCACGGAGAGACATTTCTCTTTACCAGCTTCAATCCATTGTTTTTGAGCTGTCTTTGTTTTCATCTCAACAGAGGTTTTGGACCTGGGCGGTCCTTAGAGCTGGGCAAGCGTTGTGAAGATTGAATGTCGCTCACCTTAGTATTCAGTTCTGAAGCTAGCGTTTCTAGGATTTTATCGACGTCTTTGATTGAAGCCTCCGGTAGGCCTGCAATTTCTACCATATTTGATAAAGATTTCTGCTGAAAAGTTTTTATTTCTTGTTCTAGTATGATCACTCTAAGTTCGAGATTTTTGTTCTTATTTTGTAGGTCTTGATTTTTATTTTCTAGTTCTTTCATTTTGCTATCGTGTTTTTTTATGGTTTGGTCAATAGTACTCAGCTGCTCACCCAGGAAAACAATCGAAGTTTCTAGATTTCCAATTTCTTCCCGGAACGTTTTCTTTAACTCCCGGCTGATGTCACTGATAAGCTTCTTGGTGTCAATTTGGGTATTCAAAGAACTCATAACGACAGAGTCATCGTCATCAGCATCTCCGTCCGGAATGAAAAAGGAAGACCTACGGGATACATTTTTTATACATTCATCGCAGCTCCACTCGATGCTCGGCGAATTGCGTATAGCATTAATCTGTTTATTAGACAGCTTGACGCAGGTTGGATCCGAATGGACAGTAATGTTGCACCTGCTACATACCAGACCCGGTGCTTTTTTGGTAATATTTTTCTTTAAGTTAGCACACTTCACCAACCCCATTGTGGGTAGTTCACGGGATTTGGGCGCAAAGCACGTCAAATATTATTAATTATCACTTTAGCTTTTTTCTTTATATATTAATGTAAATAAAATAAAGTTTTTAAAACGAAAGATAAAAATTGTGGTATTAAAATATACACAAAACTGACAGTTGCTAAGCGACACTAAATATTAATAATTATATTAATAACGTATTTCTTATGTATATTCCCGCAATTAATGCACTTGTCCTTTAGCGGGATATAATTATAGGAAAAACCTTGACGGTATGGTGGTGCTGGTCCACTCCGCCAGCCGCTCCGGCTGCCGCTTGCGCCCGTAGCGTGCGCCGCGCTCCGCCAGCAGCCCGTACTCGAGATCCTCCCTTGTTGCCCCGACCCCGATTGCCACTTGGTTCATTTCTTTGGTTATCCCGTGATGGGTTTAAAACTTTATGTACGGCACGTATACCCTCTCTTTCTCTATTCAAATTTCTGACCTCATAAATTGGCTCTTCACGTCTTATATTTTCCGAGTGAACCTTCGAAATTATCGCCGCACGACATATGTCCAATGCAGTTTTTAATGTTAAATTATCTTCCCTTAATAATCTTTCTCGTATACTCGCACTAGTCACACCACAGACCAGTCTATTCTTTATTAGATTGTCACATTATTCTCCAAATTCGCATGTCTGAGAGAATTTACGCAACTCAAATACATATTGATCGATCGTTTCATTTTGTTTTTGATCTCGTGTGAAAAACTTATGCCGCTCAACGGTAACGTTTCTTGTAGTTTTAAAATGTTGGTCTAGTATTGTTAAGACATTACTTATATACTTTTTGTAACTTTTAAAAATAAATAGATATTTGTTAAATTCTGTCGTTGACTCGAGTCTGTTGCCAAAGTGAAATATAGAGACATTCACTCGTCTCTTCTTTGAACATATTTTTCTTGACAAGCTTAACGAAGCGACAAAAGTAAATATTCAAATGTATGTCAAAACTTCGCTTGAAAAATGTTGGCATTTCGAACATATTATGTATTTACAAAATACGAATTATGTCAGTCACGTCTACATTTATAAAAATATATCAAGATTTTGCATGAGAAATAACTTTATGGATTTATTTTCATTAATCATTTATTTTTAGATTAGGGTATATGTATGCGTGCAATATTTCTCACATGCTATTTTATTAACGACTAATAGAGTATCTCATATACATATCTCACAGAATACCAGCGTGAAATAGTAGCTTAATGCTGCTGTATTTCGTATGGTGAGTGTAGAGAACCGGAGACCCTTTTTACTGAAAATGAGGCATTCCATCTCAGTCCTCACGGGTGACAACGCATCTGCATTTTGATTTGTAATGGAAGATAGATGTAGATGTCTATGGGCCGCAGCAACCACTTACCATCAGGTGGACTGTGTGCTCGTTTGTCAGCCTATTCTATAAAAAAAATATCGGTTCGGGTCATGGAACTCCTACGAGGTTTTAGAACTCCTTTTTAGCCTAGGAGCCGTCTGAGTAAGTTTTTTTTAAATAAAATGAACTACACTACACAGGTTGAGATTGCTCTAGCAGATTGTCCCATTTATTTATTTATTTAATTTATTCAGGACAACAAACAATTACATAATAATGCTTAAACCAAATTACATTTTATAAATAATATTGATCATTATGTAACCAGCACCGTTTTCCACAAACTAATATTAAATTGGTTACGGTAAATAATAAATGCACAATGAACAGAGTATAAGTGAAAAAGGGAAAATAAAATAAAATTGACAGTGCTCAGTAACATAAAAATCGAAATGAGACAAAAGGAAAAAAATTGCTAACAGTACAAATTTATCTTGTAAAATATTTTAAGATACAATTGAATCGAAATTGTAACTGTGATGAAGTGAATAGATCAATATTTAAAAAATGCATGTTATATACTTTCATAATACGTCTTAGGGCGGATTCGACCAAAGTTAGTATAAGTCTTATCCTGCGTATAAAATCACTAATTACTCTAGAGTTAGAGAACTTTTCGTTTTACCAAATCTTAACCCGGGTATAACAGACTATCCGAGAGTAAATCGCTATACTGCCAAAATTCATGGAGTAAACAAGTTATCCCAGAGTATTTTAATGGCGACCGCTATATTTTGACAGCTGTTTTCGTATGCTTTGTTGTAAAAGTAGGAAATTTTATCGTTGTGCATTTATAATTTCTTGTACTTTTGTGATAATAGTAGGCTTTATTTTTTTAAATAATGCAACGTTTACGAAATATGATCGAAGATTCTGACAGTGATGAATACATTTCAAGGCGTCCACGATGTATAAGATAAAGGAACAATTATTTCGATAACTATGATGACCGTGACTTCGTAATAAGGTTTCGATTGTCCAAAGAAGCTACTTTGTGTCTTTTATCCAAAATCGAGCATCAACTGGAATATACATCAAACCGGTATGTACCTACACACCTTTCACTATATATTTGTCTACATAAACAATGGTGCACGCACACCTACCTAGATATATTTTTTCTAAAAGCTATGTGTGTTGCTCGAAGACTTAGAACTAAAATATTATAGTAAGTAGTAGCAGTAGTAGTAGTTAGTACCTATGTTATCTAAAGTTTCTTTTTCTTTCAGAAATTTTTCAATATCTCCAGTAAATCAGTTGTTGGCCACTTTGAGATATTATGCAACAAACTGGACACAAACAAGCATTGGAGACTACTGTGGTCTAAGTACACCGACAGCAAACAAAATTGTACACAGAGTTAGTGCTGCAATAGCTGCATTACATACAGAATACATAAAATTTCCTGAATCGCCTCAAGAAATAAGATATGAACAAGATAAATTTTACCAAATAGCTCGTTTTCCAAGAGTAGTTGGAGCCATGGACTGTACACACGTTCGCCTCACATTCGTACCCTTAAGACTGGAAGTAGGTGGAGAACAAGCAGAGACATTTAGAAACAGAAAAGGATACTACTCCATTAATGTGCAAACAATATGTAATGCCAATTTAGAAATAACCGACATAGTCGCAAGATGGCCAGGTTCAACTCATGACAGCACTATATTTAATAATAGCGTTCGAAAAGCACATTTTGAGACTGGTCGCTATGGTAATGCATTATTATTGGTGGACAGAGGATATGCTGCAAAGAGTTACACTATGACTCCATTAGAAAATCCAAGGACACCAGCTGAACAACTGTACAATGAGTCACAAATTCGTACTAGAAATCCTATAGAAAGGTGCTATGGTGTATGGAAAAGAAGATTTCCAGTGTTGGCACTTGGGACGCGAGTAAAATTAGATAAAGCACTAACTGTTATCATAGCCACAGCAGTACTTCACAACATGTTGCGCAGACGAGGAGAACAACTTCCCCCTGATGACCCAGAAGTGCTATTGCCAGCTCCATGGGATGAACTTATACAACTTGGCCAAATGCAAAGCTCGGAATCAGCACAGCAATCTACTGGCCAGTTAGCACGCAATTCGTTAATAAGTAATTATTTTTATAGTTTATTGTAGCTATGGAATGTAGATTACAGTGATTCTTAATTTTATTAATCCAAATTTGAAAAAAGGTATAAAATAAAACATTGAAATAAATAAATTTAATATTTTATTGTTTATTGTTGAATTTCTTTTTCTTTAATCTTAAATCTAATAATAAAATACGGGTCTTTAATTTTCCTTGTTTTAATTGTTCCCTTTTTTATTTGTAAATCCAGATTGTGAACTTCATTTGAATGAAGTAGCTCCTTCTCAGCCACACTCTTCTGAAAATCAATTGCTTCCATTTTCTTATCATGCAATTTCTGCAATGATGATGAAGGAGCTACATATGTAGGTCGCCTTCTTGAAACCCAAGATTTTTGTAGTTTTCCTTCTTGCTCATTGTTGGCATACTGAAGAGGTTTTGCAACAGGAGTTCTTAACATTTCGGGAGTATAATCACTCCAATCCTAAAACAAAGATTTATATTTTAAAAATGTTAACAACATAATGCCCATATAATATTTCATCTCACAAAATACATTTAAATGATAAAATTAAAAACAAGTCTACTACAATGTTGGAACACAAATTATAGGCAAGTCTGGCTTTATTTGACAGGGCAGGTTGCAGCATGGCAAGAATAGAAGATATATAGAAGTATGCACATTTGTTAAAAAGAATATGCACCTTTTTTTCAATATACACCCGGCCTCATTTTTTACATCCTATTAAAAAATTAGCTCCACCTATCACAAAATTACAAACAGTTAAAACAGGACCCCATGGTATGTGTGTAAAAATTTATAATAAAATTCCCAAATGTCTACAAAAAGAAGAATCATATAAATTTCAAAGAGAGCTTAGAAATATTTAATTGAAAAAAAGTTTCTATTCGTTGTCAGAGTTTTTCTGGTGAAAAATAATAATTGTTTAATTTGAATATGTACACCTCTTTAATAGCCTTGTAAATATTGCAAATGTTTATTAAACCTAAAAGTAATGTTTAGTTTAAGTAAATAAAATAAAATTCATCTTTTTAAATTAATTAGATTAAATTGATATATAACATAATATAATATAATATTGTTACGCCCTATCAGGGCTCATGTTTGGCTCTAATATATCCAACATAAGAACTATTTATGTAACCACATGAACGCAATAAAATGTTTGAGTCTGGAAATGACAGACTTGGCTTTACCTACTCCGAACTATTTATTGTAATTGAGTCAAGATACTTATGTTTAGCAAGTTATAACAAAACATAGCATATATTTACTATATACTATGGGTGCTTCAGATGTATAATGTATAGAGCTACAGAAACTAATTTACCTGCATTAATACTTCGTTCGAGTCGATCCCAGTCTTTTGAATTTCATTAAGTTCAGTCTCAAGATCTGTAACCAAATTTTAAAGGTATAACAATTTTGTATGGTTTCTCTAGGGTCCTTGACTAAGCTGTAAGATACTAACCTTTATTACATAATTCTGGCTCCTCAGGCAAAATAACTTGAACCTCAGCAAAATTATGCCTCTCTAAGCTATCTGGGGCAACACTGTCACTGTCAAAATGGTTAAAAAGCCCAACAGCACTTGTTTTAATTAATGATATGATTTTGGAATCTAGAGGATCTTCTTTCTTTGGATTTGTTGGTCCACCACCTAAAATAGACAAAATTATTAAAGTAAAAGTATTTAAAGTATGCCATTTCTCACATTTTCAAAATATTTCTAACATAAATAATAATCCCATTATTTAAGAGACAAAGGAAATAAATCACTTAATCAGACCGCAGCATTGTACTATCAAGTGCTTAATAATAATGGTACATTGAACACCTAAAGATCTTTGGGATAAGCATGTTCCCAGTAGTGGCTAACACTATATAAATGTATGTAGGCATATCTCAGTCCGCTGCTCCTCCAGTTATAAGCTCATAGTTACTCCTGTCCATATTTCTAATGTATACCAAAGATTTATAGGTTTTTAGCCTAAATAACTGGATCAACACAAACATTCATAAGGTAAGGCAGGATAAACACTAACCTGTTTGGATTCTATGCATCCTCCTGTATGACTCCTCCTTTTTGGCCTTTTTTTTTCATATACTCCCACTCATTTTTTAAATTTTCTGCTGTACGCGAGCAGTGTGTCGTTTGGCTATTGTATTCGTGGGATAAAATTTGCCATTGGGCAAATATTTGCTTCATCGTAACACCATCTGTTTTTTTATTTTCGATGACACGAAAATGTTTTTCTACGAGTCCTAACAACAAACTCTTTTCCGAAGGTAACCAATTTGGGCTACGTTTTCTTTTTTCTCCAGACATTTTATTTGAAAATATAAGAAATAAGGGTAAGGTTAGAATAATCAACTGACAAGTCGCGTGTTAATTTTAATGTTTGTTCAGTGACAGTGACAGTTGACACTATTATAATCCGGCAAACTTTAAATAGACAGAAAGTCTTGCATTGCGCTATATAAACAAATGTATTTCGATTTTAGTTGGCTTACAAGTTCATTCATTTTTCATTCCCCAACTCTAGAGTAACAATACCCAGTATTGGCTACTCTCCGTTTGTGTTGGAAAAACACAAACCAAATTATCCGAGAGTAAGAACAAGGAGTAAATTTATTCGAGGGTTAGTTACTCTGGAGTAACATTGAATTTGGTCGAATCCGCCCTTAATGGGGAGAGTTCACCTGAATTGGTTTTACATAGTTTAGGCGTAAACAATTTATGTGTATACACATCTCTAATGTGTTGAGAACGACTATACGATATATATTTTGTTAAGTAGTTCACTACAATCTAAATCATTTCGAATTATTTTGAATAATAGTATTAGATCAAAATAAAAACACATAATGGTAACATTTATAATTTATAAAACGAAGCAACTTTGCTTGTAATGATTCTAGAAGTACACAGTGTTTATTATAATAGGGATTCCATACTTACGTTGCATATTAAATTTGTGGTCTGATAAGTGATTTGAAAAGTAGTAAATAAGATGAGGAGATTTTAAAAAAATTACACGTTCGTGCAACAATTCCGTACATTTGATACGCTTTATTTGTTACATGGCTGATATGAGCATTAAAGGTTAGATTTGAATCGTAAAGGATGCCTAAATCTTTTATTAATGATACTTTTTCTAAGGGACTGTTAAGAAGGGAATATATGTAATTGTAGGTTTTTACGTTTTTGGTAAAAGAGATACATTTACATTTAGGGATGCTTAATTGCAATTTATTGATTAGACAGTAGATAGATAACCGGTCAAGATCTTCCTGTAGCTTCTCACAATCATTAAGGGACTTTACACTTCGATAAAATTTCAGGTCATCTGCATATAGCAAAAAAATTACTATTTATAAAACAGGACTGAATATAATTTATATACAATGTGAAGAGCATCGGACCTAGTATAGATCCCTGTGGTACACCTGAGGATACAAATTTTTCGCTAGTGTAGAATCCATTAACCACAACTTTTTGGGTCCTATTAATAATGTACGAAGAGAACCACCGCAATAAGTTTCCACGTATACCATTGAACGCAAGTTTTCAAAGAAGGATGGAATGATCCACTTTATCAAATGCTTTACAAAAGTCTGTGTAAACAGTATCAGTTTGTATTCGATTGTCCATATTATCAAACAGAAAGTTTGTATACAAAATAAGATTACTGATGGTCGATCGGTGTTTTACGAAACCATGTTGTCCTGGAATTAGTAAGTTGTGTAAATTTATCTTGTCTAAATTCAAAAATACGCCGGTTTACCTCGTTTTAGAGATGGCGCAGTCGAAATTTGTTTTCTACAGTAAGATAGTGATATTATTGTCTAAGGGATGCATTCTTCGCTCTGATCAGTTATCGAATATATTTCAGAAGCTTCATGTGTCGATTCTCGACACGCAACCTTAAGTAAGTATTCTACGACCGCTGAGGTGAGGTGGGTGATAGGGCGTTAAACGCCTTATTGGTTTCTTCTGGTGAGCCTGTTTTATTGGAAATTGTGTCTAAATGTTGGGAGGTTCTATACTTGAGTTTGAGCTCCTGATACTGAGAAGGATACTTCCGTACGTAAGTTCCGCCGCATCTATTTAGCGATCTGTTCGTTCAGTTGCCTGTATGCTGTTGAATCTCCTGAGACTTCATTTTCCATCTAACAGCCATGATTTAAATTGTGATTGGCGAGTTTTTGTGTTCTTCTGCGGTGGTTTTAGCAGAACTTAGCTCCAACCGCATGAAGAGTTTCCACGAACTTGTCACTCACATCGTGCACTTTATCGCAGTCTTCTTGGCAATGAAAACGGTTTTGTGATTCGAGTTGAAAGTTTTAGGGACGCTGGATTAGCTCATGAGGGGGACGGAGCGTTGATTTAATTAGGTTCATTGTGCCTCTAACCATTCGGTGATCGCTGCAAGTTTTTACCCTCGCAATCACTGAGATATCACTAAACAGTTGGTCTCTGATCCTCATAATGAAGTCAATCGCGTTTTGTGTCGAACCATTGCGGCTCGACCAAGTCCACTTCCTGTGGGACCGTTTTTGGAAGAAAGATTTTATTATAAAGAGTCTCTCTTTCTTCATGGAGCCAGTAAGCTGCTGGCCCCTAGATTCTCTGGCTCTATTCAAAATTTCCCCACCTTCATATCACCGCCTTTTTTGTGCCCAGTTTTGCATTGAAATCTCCTATCAACACAATATAGTGGGTTTTGAAGCAATACATGGCCAACTTCTCATCGAGATGTACCGGGGTTGGTACATAAACCTGTATGATCGTAAGAGAATACCGTTTGGTGATTGTAAGTATCAGGTATGCACTCGTCGACACACTCCCAACCTTTACAAAGTTGTTGACGAGAGACTCGTGGACGATAAATTCGACACCTCTTTGGGACAGATAGTCACCCTCCCAGGGATAGAACAAGTTGCCGAATTCAAGGATTACCGTATCCTACCACTCTCTTTGAACCTCAGATAATCCTATAACATGCCAGCGCAACTTGTCTACCTCTTCTTTAACTCCAGGATCTTCTCGTCAGTCCTCAGGGTGCGTGCGTTATATGTTGTCAGGTCGTGTCGTCTTAGATCTCAGCTACTTTTTAAAATTGTTTAAGATTTTCTTAAGCTAAAGCTTAAACCCGATGTTTTTTAGTAAACTACGTTTTGTAGCAATAAGGTTTTAAAAGTTAATATTTTGTGCCTATTATGGTTAAATTTCGTTAGTTAAGAAATAAAATTATATCCCTCCAGCCAGCTAAATTAATTGTTGTTACTAACAGTGAGCAAAAATTCATATTATAAATTCAATTAGCCGTTAAAGCACGTCTGCAAGTACTGTGAGCTCGCGAAAATAAGCTCAAAGGATGAAATTTAATAAAATATTCGACTTTTTTATCTGTCCATAAACAGTCTCAGTGACTGAACATGGATCTTCATTATTATTACATGATAAATGAAAAATAAAACGTTTGTCAAATATCTTATTAAATTATATGGGATAACTTCCATGGAAATAAAAGATGATGACTGATGATGGAAATAAAAAATGATTATGACTGATCATATCTCGGCAATAGTTGCAAAGGCTTATAAAAATCTAGGCTTTGTACTACGAGTTTGTCAACCTTTTTCGGACATAGAATGTATAAAGATTTCATACTATTCTTATGTACGCAGCGTCCTGGAACATTGTAGTGTTGTGCGGAACCCAAATTACGTAACGTACACACAAGAAATTGAACGAATACAGAGAAAATTTATTAACGTCTTGAATTTTCGATGTCAAAATAAAACAAAAAGTTATACAGAATCATGTAATTTGCATAAATTAATGCAGTTGAAAGATCGCACCCTACTCCGGATGCTATTTCTTCATGATATCTGCAGTAACAAAATTGATAGACCTGATTTAATTCCAGTACTTTACAACTACGGGCACCTACTAAGCGCACTAGACATACTCCGTTATTTAATGTTCCTTTAAGTAACCCAAATTATTCACAGAATTCTGTAATATGTCGCACACACACACACACGCACGCACGCACGCACGCACGCACGCACGCACGCACGCAAGCACGCACGCACGCACGCACGCACGCACGCACGCACGCACGCACGCACGCACGTACGCACGCTCGCACGCACGCACGCTCGCACGCACGCACGCACGCATGCACGCACGCACGCTCGCACGCACGCACGCACGCACGCTCGCACGCACGCACGGACGCACGCACGCACGCACGCACGCACGCTCGCACGCACGCACGCACGGACGCACGCACGCAAACACGCACGCACGCACCACCCACACACACACACACACACACACACACACACACACACACACACACACACACACACACACAGAGACACGCGGGCGCACGCAAATGTGTACATTATGTGATGTAAATTTCATTTATGTTATTTATTATTGTATATATATTTTTTACATAAATAATTGCTTCTTGTGTGTAGTGAAGGTCTAAGATTTTTTATAGAAGAAGGCTACACACGAGCACACAGTCCTACCCTGGTCGAATTGATCCATTCGTGCTACAACCATAATATAGCTGCATAAAATTCTACCATGTTGAAATAGAACAGATATCTTCATAAAAAGCTGAACTCGAATCGTTAAGAGCCTTTATAAAATTCATGAGGTTCATTACACTCGCATACACTCGCGCTTTTTTTTATTCGGGCAGTAAAATGATTCTGAATTTGATTGTATGTTAGAATGTTGCCTCTCACTTCGATTAGACGACAAATGATATTTCAGTAAAATATTATTACATATTATATTATTAAATTGTGGCCCTAGAAGGAATACGGGAGATCTCCCGCCGGGCAAGATTTTCTACCCTTTCTAGTTTGAAGCTATTCTGTATATACTGTTTTATTTCGGAAATTTTATGGCGTGATTTAGACTCGCTTTAGTTCGATGTGTTTCGCTTGTGGCGAGACAACAGCGCCGCCACACCACCCCCCTCAGACCGGAGATCGAAAGTGCAGCCCAATTGCCGGTGCGTCCTTAATGCCGGTAGGGAATGCATGCTGTATGCGTAAAGGCAAGTAACATCGGTGCAAACGATATGCCGGTGTATAATAATGCATGCTGTACTACGCACCGGCAAGTGATGCCGGTGAGAAAGATGTGCCGGAGAAAGTTCCAGAAATCTGCCTTATAAATCTACGGTGAATCGAGATGAAGACAAGTTGGACTGGCTTGCAGGAACTGAAGAATGGTAGGGGTTCTTGAGGATAATGACAATGGCTTGAGGTTGTAGTTTCCGAAAGTTGTTGGTGTTTAGATTACGTCGAGGTCACCATTGTAGCTGTGGAAGGAATGGGGAGATGTCTCGTTAGGCAAGGTATTCTGCCTGGGGAACAGCCAACGCTTCGTGTGATATTACAGAGCTACATTACATTAAACTGTATTACATATATACTGTTTATTTTCGGAACTTTGATAGCGTGATTTAGACTCGATTTAGTTCGATGTGTTTCGCTTGCGGCGCGACTACAGCGCTGCCAAAAAATTTTGTGGAAAAAAAAACTCGTGTTTATTGTAAAGACTTACTTGATGAAAGAACTCTATTTCTAATCGGGTCCACCCTTATAATTATTTCCGCCACATAACAGCAGTACGTCTACTGTTGTATGACGGTCTGAATGGTACCAGTTTAATTATTTATAAAATTTTATAAAGTAGAAAAAAATATTGTCCTATTTTACATAGTTTACTGCTTGCTTGGTTTGCCAGAAATATTATATTTTTAGGAAAAATATACCGTTTATGCTCGTGTAATTTTTCCAATAATCCGGATCGCAGCCGCCGGTCGACCCGACGTGCAAATCAATGACATGGGGATTGCGGCCAATACTCAGTAAAGCGATGTTTGATGAAAACATACTTTGACATTGTATTTGTGAATATGACATTTTATTTTACTTGATCGTAATTGTATATACTTATTTCAATAACACATGTAATTGTAGTAAACATAATTTGAGATATCATTCTTAATATTTTTATGAGACAAAAAACACTTGGGATCATAAAAACACTTTCATAAATTTATTTCATTTATAACCTGTCTAATTTCGCCTAAAAAAGTAAAACAAAATTATTATATATGTACATGCCTTTGACAAACTTAGCCTACCCATAGATTGTCACACTCAAACTTTGTCAAATCAAACGTTTGAAGAAAAAAAACGGTCTATTGCCGCTGCGCTGCCCGAGAGTGTGTTGGTGGACTTCACATGGTTACTTAACAATTTTATTTTCGCAGACATACAGGATTCGTCACTATTTTCTTTGACTGCCGAGCACATGGTAAGTAAACACGTCAACTATAATTTATTGGCGTTAGTAGATATCGAACTCTAGTTGCTCGAGAAATACGAAATGTAAGACGAGATTGGCTCCCGAGCTACCACGACTCCGATTTCACCTACTTTATTTATAACTAACTGTAACAAAACACATTTGTCCTCAAACTAACAGAAACCTCTGTCTATCAGTAAGGATCAAAATGCCGATATGTTGTCACCCCTGAGGACTAAGATCGATCGCCTTGCTATGAGTAAATGGACCAATATCAATGGTAGTTTTTGTAACCCAGTTAGCTATTTACCGCCATCTATTCTCTAACACGAGCTTTGTAAAAATTTATACATTTCAATAAAATAACTATAAAATAACTATAATATATAAATATGTGTTTTACTCCTGAGGAATAAAGTTAGACTTAAGACAAAAGTAAGAGCCGACTTCAAGGAATTGACAAAATAAAATAATTTCATATATTGTACTTTACACGTTGTAACTTTCGAAGACATAGCTGAAACATAATGTATATTAGTGTTAAAGCTACGGCTTCAGCTAATGTTAAGTTGTTTGTTCCTTTTAATTCTTCTAATCGACTATTACTATATATTAAAGTTTTATTTTATTTGCTCTTTTGAATGGACTTATTCCTTATTTTTCCCACTGAACTATAAACTATTTAATGTAAAAGCATATTTAAATTGGTTTACAATTGACGAATATTTTAATTTTCTTTCGAAAATTTCTGTAATTATACTGGTTCCCTTACTTAAAAACCTAACTACTGTAGATGCACAGCCTAACCTTAGACCGACCGGTCCGGATATTTTACGTCTGACGTATACGAAATGGTTTTGGCGCCATTTGTCGGCAGTCATATGATATTTCTGAATTCTCACTGTCACCTCTTACGACATCCACGGGAGGAATTCGTTGATGGACTCCCTTACGCCGCCAAGTCACGGCAATTACTATATTATTGCTTCAGTTTCGTTAAAATTCTTTAAAAATAAAAATATAGTTTGGTATTGTATTAAATATTACGGGAAGTTGTTTAACTGTGGTACTCATCTCTGTGATGAACAAACACAAAAAGTCTTTCAATTTCATTATTAGGCGTAAGGTTGCACTTTTATACAAATAACTTTATCTTTAGTCTCCCTCAATTCCCTCCTTCACGAATTATTGTTGCCTAAAATTACTAAAGCTCAATTTGTAGAATTTCAGGCCTTTTAATTGTATTTAAATTTAATTCATTATGATGAGTAGTTCGTATGGGTCGATACAAAATTTATTGCTTCGTTAGTTTAGTAGTCGTAAGCGCGACGGAACACGTGGAGCCGGTTTGTAATCTCGGGTTAGGCAAAAACAGTTATTGAGTTTTTGTGTCAAGAAATTCTTAGTAGCCGCCCGGAGCAGCTAGCAGTGTTTCACCCCCGTGCCTTGGAGTGCACGTAAAGCCATTTGTGCTGCCTCTAATCTCTTATCGGTCGTATCGGATTGCCGTTGGACCACAAGTTAAGTAGTTGTACTTACGATCACAAAAAAAACGATCACATAAAACAAAAATATAAGAAATCATTAACAGAACTCTAGTACTGATATTTGCCTCAGCAGACTGCTATTTAATACAAGTGTTTGAATTGTTTTGCTACTAAATAACTCGCAAAGGTTAGAACGTAATACCGCTTAAATGAAAATATAAGTATTATTAAAATCTTTTTGTTGATCGCACAAGATAATAAAATTTCAAGTCTCCATTTAAACTTGACCGTACTTGTAACGACGGTGAGCGTGTGTAATGAAGCTCGCAAATTTCAAAAGGTCATTGGATGTTAAGGGAAGTATAGCTATTCATGGATATTTAAAGAGAATCTTAACTTCTACAAAATAAATCTAAATAAATGTTTATTAAAAAATACCTTCCTAAGGCGTTCAAGTTTAAATGACATTTTAAGCATTTAATTTAGTGAGATATAATTTCTGAGTCAATGAAAAGACGTGCTGCTTGTCAAAGGTTTTCTCTGCGTAGTTTCTTATATTTTAATTAAACTGAGTGTTAACACTTAGTTTAATAAACTAATAAATGTAAATAATTTGTTATAATTTTCATTCATTTATACGTGTCAACTCTATCGTACAACAATAAATTAGGCGGAATTAAAGAAATAAAAATGTCTATTTAGACGTACGTGGTTTTTTCTTCAACTTTTCGGGGTTCGTCTCGAAAATATATGTTCTTAACGATTAAAAGGGACGAATACTGCGTGTTTTTTCCGTTTTATAAATTACGCAATTAATAAATTAAACTAGAGAATCAAAAGCATTGCCACAATTCGTAAACTTGTTTTTACACACATTATAGTTTATTATTATTATATTGAGTTTATTATTATATTTAGTTTAAACACATTATAGTTTACCAGGTCTTTAGCGGTCACCCCACTTTAGGATAACACTACGTGATTAAACTATGGCGCCTGCTTATAAGAAGCGACGTCCTGCAAAAACCTCTAATGCTTAAAGTTAAAAGTCTACCTGATCCAACCTCCCCTGCAGCGCATCTTTAATGGTGTAAATCTAATGTTTCTGAGGGAGCACATGCCCAGTGGGCTGCCCAACGTTGATAATGCTAGGTAATAATAGAACAACCCCAAACATAAACATCTAAATTTGAATAAAATGAATTAAATTGGGTTCTGCGAATCTCGACTGTATATACTAGGTTATAAATACATCTGGGCTACATGCACGTATTAAATTAAACTTCAATATAATGTTGACCGCTTCGCTGGACGTGCCAAAATAAGTAATGGATTTTTCATTCGAGACCTTCTCATAAACATCCCGAAATCAGGAAGTTGGCGGTGTTTGTCACCTGTGCCTCGTAAAACATGTAAAGCCGTTGATGATACAGAGTATTTGTGTTTGCGCCCACACTCGTGCACTATAATCCTGCCATGCGCAGATGGCTAGTCTCCGTAGAGGCTGGCTGCCTTGACCAAAACCTGGTCTGTGTGACATATTTTTTTTAATATGTAGTCACCCATCATATAAGTAAAAGTTTTAAACGTTAAATACTATACATCTTAAAACTTTTTTTAAAATTTAAATGTTAAATACTATACATCTTAATACTTTTTTTAAATTTAAATGTTAAATATTATACATCTTAAAACTTTTTTTAAAATTTAAATATTAAATATTATACATCTTAAAACTTTTTTTTTCTAAATAACAAAAGTTACATGTTATTATCTTATAACTATTTTAGCGCTGTTAATTTTAATTTACTTCAAAAAAAGAAGTGGTTCTCATGTCGATACAGTCGAGCTTTTTGCATGTATTTCACGCAATATTTTCGTTGGTTGTAAACTTATTTAGTTGATTTTGTTTTGTTAAGTAACTTATTTTAGAGTGTTTGCATAAAGATTTGAAGAAAAAGTTCCACCAATATAGGTGGAAAATAGGCGATAAGTTTAATTATCCCTTATATATTATAACCAGATGAGAAAACTATATAGATACCCCACATAATAATAATAATAATAATGTTTATTTCAGATATACATATCCATACACATTTTTGTTAGTAATTTACATAAACTATGTTAGTAAAAAAATACAATAATAAATATAATAATAATAAAATCAATTATATCTATAGAAAGAGAGCAATCATTAGAAACTTTAATGTCCCTCCCACATGCATTAGGATCCAATGCCTTTGAATGAGACTGTCAAGCCTATCTTGAATCATCCTCAAGATACCACTTGAGCTCTTCCGTAGTCTACATAACATTGACGCAGTTCGCTTTCTTACGATGCCATAAAAATCATCAAGACCTGTTTCAGCAAACATGCTTGAAGCACTACAGTGTCTAGGAAGGACCATTAGCATCCTGAAGGCATTATTAAACTGATTTCGAAGCACATTGTAGGTTCTCTTCGTGTAGTCACACCACAGGCTGCAGGTGTAAAATGTTTGACAGTACGCATTGAAAAGGGTTAATTTTATGTCATGTGTACACCTAGCAAACCTGCGGGCAAGCATATTGCATCGAACCGCCAATGCGCGTCGCTCTCTCTCTATATCATTGTTGTCTGTCAGATATTTGCTAACAATGTGTCCCAAATATTTAAATTGATAAACTCTACTTAATGGCACACCGACGAGTTTTACTGGCAGCACAGTCAAGGGTTCCTAAAAAATTTTATTAAAATAATGTAAAAGACAACATTCGGGCTGGTCGACTCAAGAACTTAAAAAATTGGATTTTAATAAACATTTAAGCGGTCTTTAAAGAGCTAAAAGGATAAAATGATTTTCAGTAAGTAGCTTCACTGCATTTTAAAATGAACTGTACATTTTAAAATAGGAATGTCACTTTTACGCACCTACGCACACACACTCCTACGTGTACAATAACACGCACACGCACATGCACACACAAACTCATTCACAAAAAACTTTGTACGGTCAAAAGTACGAATTTACAAGTCTTTTATGATTTAAATATTAATATTAATATGTAATGAAACTACATAACTTTATATTTTATAAAGATCAACGCTTGGAGCTAATTAGAGCTCTTGGAGCCACAAATTTAATTACATAAGGTGCGACTAGTCCAACCACTGCTACATGAGCACACGTACTTTAATTGAAATGTTGGTGCAGCGTGGGCTGGTTATTGAATTTTTTGTGTACGATTTCAGTGCGAATTAAGAAATAAGGAACAATGTAAATAAGAACTTCCCAGCCAAACTTCCATTAATTTTCCATTACAGCCTTTATAGGCCATTGCTAAAGATAAGCCTTCCATAAGAATTTGCAATAGTTGCCACGCTTGGTAGGGTTGGCAGGAAGATGTTACTGCCCATCTCCTGGTTAATTTCCCTGAATTACATCAAACGACAACCACCAGACGATATGGAAGAGTGGATATTCATACACCGCAACTGCACAGTTGAAGCCGAACTTTGTTTAAGTAATGATTTTGTACACAATTAACAATATTACAGTCAATTGTCAAAGTCATACTTTTTTCATTTTATGTTTTTTTAAAATAGAAATGACAAACGAGCACACGACTGTATATAGGTGGACTCATCTGGTGGTAAGTGGATGCTGTGACCCATAGGCGTATACATTTATACCCAAATAAGAACCAAAATGCAGATTATATATGATAATACAGATATTTACTTTATTCAATTTATGTTTTCATAGAATTAAGATGTCAAACGAGACCACAGCCCACCTGATGTTAAGAGGATTCTGTGGCCCATAGCCGTGTTCATTTATACTAAAATAAATAAAACTTGCCACCTCTGAGGATTAAGATGAAATGCCTCGTTTTCAGTAAAAGAGGTCTCTGGTTTTCCACACTAACTATAAAAAATACAGCAGCATTAGGCTGCTATTTCGCGCTGGTAATCAGTGAGAGCATGTTTCTTGCCCAGTCGCGCCGACTTATTCGTGCTACAATCATATTATTGCAGCAGCCTAATATATATATATATATATATCCCAAATATATATATAAAACAGAACTGTGACATTATTGAGGTATCAATTATTGAAACAAACGACTCTCGCGAGTGCAGTTAAACGTATAATGCTTTTGCACAAAAGAACCTTGAATAAATGAATTTTAAGTATGTTTCTCCCTCCGTTTGTCCCATAAAATGCATTTTTATGTAATATGTTAGTTAATTCGTTGATTAAAACATTTTCTCTTGCCGCTATGTTATTTGAATTTATTTGCAAAGGGTGAGGATGTAAAAATGGGTAAAGATGTAAAAATTATTCTAAGAATGAAAATTACAGCCTATATACGTCCCCCGATGGGCACAGGCCTTCTCTCGTTTCTGAAAAGGTTTTAGGGATAGGAAATGTCCACCACGCTACTCCAAAGAATAGGGAAGTTACGAGAACTATTTAGATGATATTCTAGTTGTAAGTAAAGTGAAAATATTTTTTTTAAATTATGAATTAATTAATAAATTATCTGCATATCATTTTATTATTTTTCGTTCTTTAATGTCGATTTTACTTTTCATTAAAAGTTTTTTTTCTATTTCAGTTTTGTTTCGTATGTTGAGTGGACACGAAGCATTCCATCTTAGTCCTTAAGGATGACGCATGTGCAATTCAATTCTTATTCGAGCATAGATGTAGATGTTTATAAGCCGTAGCATCCACTTTTCAGGTTGACTGTGTGCTCATGTTTATAAGCCGTAGCATCCACTTTTCAGGTTGACTGTGTGCTCATGTTTATAAGCCGTAGCATCCACTTTTCAGGTTGACTGTGTGCTCATGTTTATAAGCCGTAGCATCCACTTTTCAGGTTGACTGTGTGCTCATTTTTGTTTCCTACAATATATGAAAAGTGTAATTAATAGCTGTAAATTTTTTTAATTAAATAATACAGTCTATGATTGTAAAATGAAGGCAGGATGGAGTGACAACGGTGAAGGGTTGCGCAGTGAGACGAATATATCGCGAGTCTAGACAGCGCCGGAGGATACGAACTAGAGCAAGCTTTTATCTACCACAATGGACTCAAAGAAAATATTTTTTGTTCCAACAGTTACAAGGCACTATAGGAACATCTTTAAAATAACAAGAAATACGTTTCAACACTTAAGGCGTTAAAGAGACGCGTTAAATGTTGATTTCTAAGTTACAAGTTTAAATCTTGTTTTTGTAAAATTCGTGAACCACATTACAGATTGTTTCGTATAAATGTGTAGTATTTGGTATAGTATATTTCATCATACATGATTCGCCAATACACATTGGGGCAGCGCGGTGGACATTTCCTAGCCCTAAAATCTTTTCAGAAACGAGAGGAGGCATGAAAACGTATCTGCATTTTGCTTCGTAATCGAGGATAGATGAAGATGTCTATGGGCCACAGCCACCACTTACCATCAGATGGACTGTGTAGTCGTTTGTCATCTTATCATATAAAAAATAACATTGAAGAGTTATTGTACAATCATCTGAATATAGTTAATTTTAAATTGAATTGGATGAGTCCACTTTACAAACTAATGAAGCATTGTTACTGTCTTACGTAAGGTTTTTTAAAGATGAAGAAATATTATATCACAAACTATTATTTAGTCTTATAATCGATACTAATACTGGTATTCAATTGTACTTTCTATAATATCGATTTGACTGACTTTTAATGGATTCAGGGCGTTATTTGTATATGAGTAAGAACAGAAGTAACACATAAATAACCATTGAAAAAATTGTCTATCTGTCTATCTGGGCTGTTCTCCGAAATGGCAGAACCATTTGTAATGAAACTTCACGAACAGATAGAGAAACGACAAAATTGGTGATTTTTTTTGACAATCCATAAAATTTATAAAATAAACAATCTTTGATAGTTATCTTAAATAAAAATGACGTCACATTTCTGTTAAGGTCGCGCTTGGATCTATATCCAGGCGCAGCCGGGGCGGTTCACTAAAATCAAACATTCATCAATTACTACATCAATCAATCACGTCAAGATAACCGACGGATATTAAACAAATATAACAGCTCTTTAACAAAATGAAGCTATGTTTTGATTGTGATTTTTTATATACATTTACAGTTACTGTACAGAAAAAATAGCTTCATTTGTGCACATCACTCACATCGCAGCTCCGCACTCGGTTTGTCAAAATATAGTTTCGTGCAATTTGTACAATCCTTGACTGATGAACAACTGACACAACTGTGACGGGCGAGGTACAGTTTGCAGGCTTGCAAATAGTGTATTTCTATTTTTAACTTCCCGCTAATAAAATTTAAAATTTTCAAAAATCTTATTACCGCGTTCTTAGAAAATTGAGTTTTCATCAAATCTTGACGTCTTGAGGTCACAGGAAGCCACCCTGACAATTTTTCGATGGTGTATATGCCTGTATGTATGTGTGTGTGTGGATATATGTAAACCTCTTATAAGTAGTTATTCATTTTGAACGGCTTAGCCTGTCGAAATGAAATAAGTGGATTTCAAAAGTGTTTCATCAAACTTAGATTTCATATGAATTTTAACTAATTCGGACGGGTAGATTTTGAGAAATCTCAAAATTAAAATTTTGTAAAAAGTTTTTTTTTTTTGGAATAACGGCTTTACCGATTTCAAAAACCAATCAGATTTTAACCTTAAAAATTCACGTCGATCGCCGGTATTCCGGTCAGAATCAGTTGATTTGTTCGTGAGAAATCGTTAACGAAAATTTTGAAAAACTTGTTTATTTTTAATTACTCCGATATTTCATATTCAACGTCATAATTTGGTGAAATATGGAGCGCTTTGCATTTAAAATTAGTAGAAGTTCCAAGGATGATCTGCAGGGTCAACCAATTTTTTTTAAATAAGGGTGACAAACGAGGACACAGTCCACCTGAAATCAGACTGCGTAAAATTTTCGAACAGAGTAGTAAAAGATGTGTAGCTGACAATACTCAGTCGTTTTAACATTCTAGTAGATTTTAGTTGATTTGTAACTACGTATAAATTTTTTTGTATAACATTGTATAAAGGAATATAATCTTATACGTATAAATAATATTGAGGTATCTGTCTGTTTTATTGAAATAATTGGATTTTATTAAGCTGAGGCGGACATTTCTGAAATGTTTGTTTGCCTGTCCGGGTTTCTTTTCATAATGGCTGAACCAATGGCAATGAATCTTTTGAAAAAGAGAGTAATGCAAAAACTTTATGAATTAATAGTCTTTGTCTCTTAAATCTTAATAGCGCCACATTAACAGATCCTACCCCGTCGAAGTAGGGGCGGGAGAACTTATAACAAACTCGAGATAGAACCTAGACTCTAACGTTACTTACGGATATATTGTGTGATTAATCCGAGAGTAAGTTTTAAATGTTATTTGTCTTTGGTAAAATAGTTAATGTGTTATAACTATACACATTTTAGCACCTTATTCTCTTTCCACTATTGGAGCTCGGCGTCCCCCTGTAGGGAAGATTTGCCTTAATCGAAACTCGGCTTGAGAATTCAGTGACCGTAGCACCGCCTAGCAAATTTACCGCTGTTTTACGTAATACATACTATGTACTAAAACTTCCTCGTTGGTCTAGTGGACGTAAATGCGACTGCTGATTATGAGGACCCGAGTTCGAAACCCGGGTTGGGCCAAAATCACTTATTAGGTTTTTCTAACAATAAATTCTCAGTAGGTAGCAGATTTTGATCCAAGTAACGCAAAATAAGCTTATACTATCTTGAAGACTTGCAATTGTATACTTGGATTGATATTTAATTTTGTTAATAACTGGGTATCCAGCGCATTCTTTCCGTAGAAGATAAAATAAATATGGAAATATCGTTTTAAATTTAAAAAAGTTATGTTGTTTAATTAGGAATGATGGACTAGTGATGATGATGAACACATTGATTAAAATTGTATGATGTTTAAAAATTTATCAAGCATTAAAATATCTATAGCATTTGCGCTAGTGCAAGCTATAATTTCACAAATTTTTAAGGAAATCTGATGAACGATATGGTAGCGCATAAAATACGAACAAACAAGCATTAGTTTTTATATAGAAGATAGGATCCCAAGCAGATTTTAGCACCGAATCTTTAAGATATATTACGATTGCGAATTATCTTTTTGGAAAGAATCGATGTTCTTTAGCGGTGATTGGGGGTCTATCAAATCTGATGTAGCGTCGGGAGTGACCTGCAAACTACAAAGAGACATTCCTTGCTCCCAATTTCCAGCCCTCTCCAGGGTAGTGTATCGCCGATACAGGGACCAAAGAAGAAAGTTCCCTGAATAGTGTTATGTTTATATATATATATATATATATATATATATATATATATATATATATATATATATATATATATATATATATATATTAGGTGTATGGTACTACATACACGTTTTATCATATTGTATTGTTTAATGTGCAGCTACAAGCTTTGAGGCGGTATCTGACCATGAAATTACCGTCTCTATTTTGAAGCTCAGTCGAATATATCAATCGACTTTACAACTAAAATATCTGTAAACTAAGATCAAGAGACGGTCTGCCGCAGCTCGTTTGTTTAACAAGATTAACTGCTGCAGTATGCACGTTGATGGCCGCATCGCTCAAGTCTGCTGGCCACAGCTTGAGGCTAGGGTTCTTTATGAGTTGCTTTTGATTTATATGCGGTAATGTGAACTGCTGTAATGAGCTACATCATATAATATATATAACTATACATTGAACAAGTATAGTGGACAAAATGGTGGATGGTGGATCTATCCAAAGCCTAATTATGGACAGAAATTTCCATATAATATCAAAGTATAATTTCGCTTATCGCATACTATTCAATTGCCAATAGTTGCCCTGTAGACATAATTGCTATTTTTATAGCTTTACTTCTTTGTTGTTTTAGTGGTGTTAAACGCGATTCCTGGTCATGTGGTCCCGGGAACGAATTTTCTTAGAAAATTTGACATTTCATCAAGTTTACGTTACACCTTAAAAAAGCTTTTGAGTCGAAGACTAATTATATATATATATATATATATATATATATATATATATATATATATATATATATATATATATATATATATATATTAATATTTAGGCACAGAGAGAATAAACCGCAGATGTGTTGGCGTATGTATATCTCAAAGTAATTTCGATAATGATTCCATTTTATTAACTATAGATATAACTTTACAAGTATTCGCATTTGATGTCGTTTTGCACATATTATGTTATGTAGGAGACTAGGAGACTACTTGTTTACTGATCGATACGTGGCAACTCATGACTCATTCACCAGTTTAATTGGATGGCTAGACAGTAAGTTAAACGTCGCTATATCCTTAAATATAAACTAAATTAAATAATAACGTTCTAAGCTTATATAAATTATATTCCGTAATCTTCGTCAATTAAAAAATTGTTAGTCTTATTGATCTTTTTTTAATAGACTAGCAGTGCTATTAACATCATTACTAACATTTCCTTTAACTACTCCTACTAGATAATGAAAATTAAATATAAATGTTCTTTTAGTGTCATTCATTAAGTTACTCTGTGGGCTCGCGCCTTCGAATTTTCTGGCACCATTTTGTTAATTTTTATTTTTAATCAATTGGTGATAAACACACTGTTAATTTAAATTATGACACTCCTAAGCTCTGTGAAGCTGGGAGAATAATAAATTACATTTCAAGCGAGTTTATTAATTATTTTTAACATTGCTCCCATTCACCTGTCTGCGTACTAAAACTGTTTACGAATGGCATATAAAGATAATTTATACCGCCATATGTTGGAAGCTTCAATATATTTGTGGCATTTCCCATAGTCTCCTCTCACGGAACAAAATATTATTGCTAATTCGTCTAAGTGTTGTGATTACTGTCGCGGCCATTTTGTTTCGACTTTTTATAGACTAATGAAGATTAGCCCAATAGTTTATTAACAATCAACTTTTGCATTTGTTGTGCTTAGGACTTGATCTATTTAATTTTTATTTAATTTATAATCTTTATTTTGATAACAAGTTACAAATGTTTAAATTCTAGTGATTGGAGCACATAATACTTATGACAGGAGTCAGCAATTACCTCACCAAATGTTATTTATTTTGTTTTGGTAAATAAAGCGTATAAAAACTGCTTTATTTCATTGAAACGAAATAAGGAAATAAAAATAAACATCTATTTAATAATATGTGTGTGCACATATGATACGTGGTAGAGCCAAGCTGCAGCTATATTATTGTTGTAGCACGAATGGGTCGGCTCGACCGGGGACCCACCACGCTAAGGACCACGCTCTTACAAAATACCAGCGCCAAATAGCAGCTTAATATAGCCATCTTAGCTCTCGAAGGTGACAACGCATCTACGTATTGATTCTTAATCGAGGATAAATGTAAATATCTATGGGCCACAGATCCAATTACCATCATTTCAGGATGAAACTGAAACTGTGGGTCGTAGACATCTATATCTATCCTTGATTAAGAATTGAGATGCAGATGCGTTGTTGCCACTAAGGACTAGTGAAATTTGTCAGAAAAATTAATACGTCCCGAGAAGGTTTCTTCAACTTCGTTATATTTGAAGTAAAAAGGTGCTTCATTATTATATATATTTGATCGCCGTTCTCGTGGCCCACGCGCGTTATGAGCTCTTGCGTTTCTATATTTCAGCGAGCCTAATGTTTGCTAGCTTAAGATGAAATGGTTCCCTTGCCTTACCCGTAAGTAGCTCATCCTTAGTTTTAAAGTTATTTTTTTTTGTTCAAATACTTATTTAGAAATGAATTACGTAGTATTTCTTATTTCAAAATTGATAGTAAATGATAAAGTAACGTAACATTTTATTGTTGGCTTTACTGCTAATTTAAGTTTATTTTGTTGGCAACATTTGTTTTTATTCTCATCCTTATAGACCAAAAATACTTTATGGTTCATGTACTATGTACTGTGTAATTGTTAATAAAATACGTTCCTGCATATTTTCGAGTCCTGCGGTTATTTTAATGATTTCACCCCGAAATATCACCATGGTAGCAAAGCGTGGTTCATAAAAATTATTAAAAGTAAAAAAGCAGATAGAAAAAAAACCTGCAGCGGTGTATGTGATCCGTCGTCGTCGCTGTCTACGCGTAGCCAAAGGATGGACAGGTCCGAACCTTCAAGTCTGCCGAGGTGTCAAGAACAGGTGTCCTCTCTGACGTAAACGCAAACTCCAGCCTGAGCCACTCCAGCACAAAGGAGTGTTCCAGTTTGTACCCCGGGTAGGAGAGATACGAGACATCAGCCGGAGAGGAGAGCCGGCCTCGCCGTCTCGAGATGGTAGTGGACGGCGTTTAGATTAGAGTGAAGTCCCCTGATATTGCAGAAATTCACGGACAGTGTGGCAGGGGTCGCATTGGTCTTGTTGCTCCGTTTGCCCCGAGCAGTTGTAGTCTTGAGAGAAATTTTGCCCCTCCCCCCAGAATACGCGGGGCAGCCTGAGCACCTACGCTAAGAAGTGGAGAAACATGGTCGTGGATGCTCAGCGAGGGATTCTCCAGGGGTGCTGTTACCATCCTGGGGTAGTCTATCATCATTTAATTCCGCTACCATGTTGATAGGGGGGGTCATTTGGGCCTCCGGCCACCTGCACTCACCAGAGGAAACGCGGAAGCAGAGCTTCCACTTCACGCCGGTATTCTGTGAGGTCGTGGTACCACCCCGGTTTGAGCTGGCCCATACGTGCAAGAGAAAAGCTGCCGCGTGGCTCTACCACTGTTAAAAATCATATCAAATCAAGACGTATTATACACATCATATTATGATGTATGTGAATAATATGCCTTGTATGTATGTGTATATCTATAAATGTATATATTATATAAGTATATTTATAAGTATATATATAAGTATATTTATAAGCAACGAAATATTTCAATTCATAAAAGTAATTATTGAAATGTATTTCAAAAACACATCCAGACGGATTGAGCGTGTATCTGTGGTTATGAGAGAATCGTCGGCACTGTAGGTTACCCTGCAGCATTTACGCCGAGTCATAACCTTTTTTACTGGATCGATACACACTCCATCACTTGTAATTTTAATCTAACATAAATTTAATTTTTTTTGTGATGTAAACACTTACATTGAATAAATGTGTTTCTTTCTTTCTTTCAAACTCTAAGCTTATTTTACTGCTCGACCCGATTAATTATGTGCATGTACAGAGCGTAATTACATGAAAAGAAACTGGAATAGCTTACAACTGACTTTTGATGACAGCGGGCTATACAGAAAAATTGCCTTCTTGAGTGACCTCATCACGACTACATCGGACAATTCTCGAAATTTAGATGATTATGTGGATAAGATAATTTCAACAGCTCATGAGCTTAGGAATATCAAATTTGAAATTGATGATTTATGGCTTGGATCGATGATGTTGACTGGCTTACACGATGTTTATAAGCCAATGATAATGGGATTGGAGAGCTCAAGTATAAATATCTGTGTAGACTCCATCAAAACAAAACTCCTGCAGGAAGTTCAATGCTCAGAAAATACAGCATTCTTCTCTAGGAAAACAGCCGTTCACAGAAATCACAGTCCAGGAAGGCCTGTATTCAGAAAGGGCCTGGATGTTATAATTGTAACAAACACGGGTACTTTGCCAAGAAAGGCCGTGTTCCTAAGAAGTGAATTAAAAAGGTAGATAAAAATAAAAATTTTGTAGCAATGTTTCATCAGCATGTTCACAGACAATTTGATAAGTGTCGTAATTTGGACCAGGTGCCTCCATGCACATGACGAATAGATGTGACTGGATGTATGATATAACAAGTTCACCGATACCCACCATAATTGTAGCCAATAGGACACCGCTACCTGTAGAAAATATAAGTAATGTTAATTTATTGAGAAATGGTAATGTACAAATTAAAATTCATGTAAGAGAAGTTCTATACTAACCTTGATGTCAATCTCTTATCAGTAAGCAGTATGATAAAAACTAGCTGTAAGGTAAATTTTAGAGTTAAACATTGCGATATTTTTATCAAAATGATAAATTCCTCTGTTTAAACACATTAATAAACACTTTATAACCGTCAAACACTCACAGAGAAGTGTTCTCTAACCTTACATATTCAAATAACATTAATGATGTCCTATATCCATAGACGCATGGGTCACATGAACATTTCAGATGTTAACAAGTTAGCGAAGTATGCAGAAGTCGATCCGTTTCATGATAAAAATAAAGGTCATTCCACATGTACCACCTACTTTGAAGGTAAACAAAGCAGATTACATTTCAACAACATTGGCTCCAGAGCCTCACACCCACTGCAGCTTATCCATACCGACTTGTTTTGACCGATGGATCAAACATCACTAAAAGGTATGAAGTATTTCATTACCTTTATAGATGACTTTACTGGAAAGGTTCATTTTTATTATTTGAAAGTGAAAAATTGAGTGTACAAGAAATAAAAAATAAAAATATATATTTCTTTGCAACCTTCCGCCAAACAAATACAATGATGTGTCTTACCTGGATTGAAGAGCACCTCCCGCCCTCCCTCAATTGCATGCACTAACTCCGTCACCACTAATCCCAGCAGTTTATATTTTTAGTTTTTATTATAATGGATTTCCGCAAAGTAACGCCTGATTCTATCAATTATGTACAAGAAATGTTTAAAGATTATAAAAGTAAAGTAGAGAATGAATTTGAATCTAAAATAAAAATAGTTCGGTCAGATAACGAGAAGATGTATTGTTACAAAGAATTTCATAGTGTTTTGAGAAGACAGGGAATTGTACATCAATAAAGTAACCCGTACTCAGCCCAACAAGACAGCCTAGCAGAAAAGATGAATTGTACGCTTGTAGAAAGCGTCAAGTTTATGTTGATTGACGCTCATTTGTCAAAGCATATTTGGTCAGAGGCGCTCGCAACAGCGGTTTGTATAGTTAATAGATCATCCAATAGATCACTTGATGGCAAATCTCCTATAGAGATGTGGTCAGGCAAAAAACTCAACTTATCAAATTTAAATTTTTGGCTCAAATATAAAAACGTCAAGAATGGTCAAAATTCTAAATCTTGACAAATTAATTTTTTGATTATTGTGAATCTAGTAAGGAATATCGACTACTAGGTCCTGATACTAAAAAATTATCAAAAGTAGACCTGTAGTATTTTTATAAAATATTCGAAGACTTAAGCATAATGTGTACTTACCCTGCTTACCTAACTTCCTGAATCAAAAGCAAAGAAGAATCACAAATCAGCTTAGATCAGTCTGCGAGTGATGAGTACCTGTTATTACTTGCTAAAGTAATCTTATGTTAAAGATGATTCCAAGGAAAGATCTTGTTATTGTGATGCTTACTAGGCTAGTGACCCACAGGACAGAAGATAATGCACCGGTTACAATTTTATTTTTCAAAATGCTTGCATATCTTGGAATTCCTGTAAACAACAGACTGTGGCGATCTTGACAGCAGAGGCTGAATGTATGGCGCTAGCTTCGGCGACTCAGGTGGCATTGTGACTTCGGTAACTAGAAGCTTCGCTCGGGCAAGGAATGAGCAGGGCATTACTTATCTTATCATTACTTATTATTATAAACCTAAGACTGAATATTGTGTATGTGAAATATTTTTATAAGGATTACACTTAATAAGACACTTAATTATTTATTTAAACTTAATTTTCTTATTAATATGAAAAACAGAGTTAGTACGTAATGGGAGTAGAGTAATGGAATCACAGAGTACTTTCTAAAATGGAATATAGGCACAGATAACAAAATATGAGTCTTCTTTTTGTCGCGTCATAGATATGCACTTTATATTTACTATTTATGGTAATTTTCTCAATGTCTAACAGCCTCTCCCACCTTATTATTTTCTTCCTTTCACAGGTTTAACCGATCCGGCTTCTTTCTAATTCTTTGTAATCGGCGTTGTCTAATTTCTGGTGTTATTGCTAGTTGTAGAATTTTCAGGCAATGTAGGTTGCGCCGGTTCTTGTTCCTGTTGTTCTTGCATCAGTAGATCCTTCATCTGTACAGGGCTAGATTGTGGAGTTTCCTCTATTTTAGGGTTGTTTTCTGTAGGTATGGCTTCTTGCAGATATCTAGAATTTAGCTGATAGTTAACTGGTATGTAAGGGTTTTCACTAGTACACAAGGTTTTGATGATTTGGTCCACATGTCTATGGTGTATCCTTCCATCTACCTCTACCTCATAATGTAGTTTTCCTCTTCTGTTTATAATCTTTCCGAATTTCCATTTATTGCTATCATACATTCTGATCTGTACTCTGTCTCCTCTGTTAAATTCTTTAGTTACTTTTATATTATTATTCTTGCACTCCTTTCCTGTATCTTCTCTTATCACTAAATCTATCCTTGTTCTATACAATCTCTTAAACATCATCTCTGCAGGGCTCAATCCAGTTGAGCTATTTGGTGTTTTTCTGTACGTCATCAGAAATTTTTGTAGTTTGTCCTGTAATGATCCTTCTATATTAGCCATTGCTTTTAATTTATTTTTGAGTGTCTGAACATATCTTTCTGCTTGTCCATTTGTGGAAGGGTGAAACGGTGCAATGAACTTTGCTTGAATAACATTTTCTTGTAAAAATTTTAACATTTCTTCTGACCGAAACTGTCTACCATTATCTGACACTTGAGTGATTGGTAGGCCAAAAAGTAGTATATATCTTTTTGAGTATATTTATGGTTAATAACGCTGTGATAGATGTTGTTGGTATGACTTCTAACCACTTTGTATAAGCATCCACAATAGGGAAATATTGATTCATAAATGGTCCTGCATAATCAATATGAATTCGGCTCCATGGCTCTTTTGGATATTCCCAACTGTGTACTGGTACTTTAACAGGATTTTTCTGCATAAAGAAACACATTTTGCATTGTTTAACCATCTTTTCTATATCTGTATCTATATTCTTCCACCAAACATAGCTTTTTGCTAATGTTTTCATCTTCACAATGCCTGTTTGTGCTGTATGTAGTTCATCTAAGATAATGGGTTGTAACTGTTTGGGTATAAGAATTCTTGTTCCATAAAAAATGCAGTTCCTTTGTAAAGAGAATTCATGAAGCCTCTTAGGGTCACTTCTACCAGATTGTATCTCTAGGTAGAGCTTTTTTAAGTCAAGGTCTTTTCTCGTAGCTTCTCTAATTTCTTGTAGTGTAACTGGCATTTCTGAGATTTGATTTAAGTAAAATACATCATCATCTGTTAGTTTGTCATTTTCTGCCTCCGTAGACTTATTTAATCTTGAAAAGTAGTCTGCATTTGCATGTTCTGTTGTCTTCCTGAGTTTTATATCATAGTTAAATCCTGCTAAGAAATTTGCATAGTGCACAAGCCTAATTACTGTGGTAGGTGGTGTAGCTTTTTTCTGGATGTAAAATTCTAGACAAGGGTTGATTGTCAATAATCAATGTAATTTTTCTTCCATAGCAGTATTGCAAGAACTTCTTTAGTCCCCATATTAACGCTGCTGCTTCTTTATCAATTTGGCTGTAACCTTTCTATGCTTTCGTTAGGGATTTTGATGCAAATGCTATTGATCGTTCAGTCTTGTCTGGCATAATATGTGATAACACAGCTCCAAATCCAGTAGGTGATGCGTCTGTTGCAAGGGTAACAGGCAAGCTCTCATGAAATGGTATTAACACTTTTTCTCTACAAATTTCATCTTTTAACTCTTGGAAAATTTTCTCACATTCTTTGGTCCATATAAACTCCTTATCTTTCTGTAATAGGTTGTAAAGTGGATTTCACTTTGATGCTAGATTTGGAATGAACTGTTGATAATAATTGATCATTCCCAAAAAAGTACGTTGAGATGATACATCAGTAGGCCGTGGGCTATTCTTGATATCGTAAATCTTATCTTGAGTAGGATGTAATCCATGTTCATTAATATTGTGTCCCAGGTAAGTTACTGAATTTTAGAAAAATTGACACTTCTTTAAATTTAGATGTAGTCCACATTTCTGTAATTTCTCGCAAACTGTTCTGTTTCTTTGTAACAATTGAATGTATGTTCCTCTCTGTATAGCTATATCATCAAAAAAACAGGCTACACCATCTATTCCGTGTAGCGTTTGACCCATGTACCGTTGCCAAATATTTGGTGCTACCTTAACACCAAACATTAATCTTTTCACTTTATAAGTACCCTTACATGTACTGATGGCTTGCATCTCTGCTGTCTCATCACTGGTTAACATGTGTAGATATGCTTGATTAATATCAAGTGTACAGAAGTACTTTCCACCACTCAATTTTGAAAAGACTTCTTCTATTCTTGGAATAGGATAATTATCATTTTCAAGATTTTTATTTAAAATTGCTCTATAATCTGCACATAAACGTACCTTACCATTTTGTTTAATTACGGGGACTACAGGTGTACCCCATTGTGAGTAAGTGACTTTTTCAAGAATGCCTGCTTTTTCCAATCTATCAATTCTGCTTCTACTTGATTTTTCAATGCAAATGGTACAGGTCGAGGTTTCAAAAATATTGGTACTGCTCCCTCCTTTAGTTTAAATGCTGCTTGAAAATTGTTAATTTTGCCAATTTCTTCTGTAAATAATTCTTTATATTCTTCTAATAAATTGTGAAGCTTTACTCTAAATTCTTGATCTGTTATATCTCTTTCTTCTTTACTTATAGAGTTAAGGTTAAATTGTAACTTAAGTTCTCTAAGCCATTCTCTTACAACTACCGGGTCTACCTCCCTGTCTATAATGAATATTCTTCCTATAATTTTTTTATTATTATATGAAATTTGAATTTTTGAGGTCCCCAGAGGTTTTTTAATTTCCCCGGTGTATGGTCTTAACTTGACTGTAGTACTTATTAATTTTGAATTTGGAAAATTCTTGTAGAAATATTCAGCAGAACATGTAGTAACTGCTGCACCCGTATCCATTTCTAATTTATGCAATTTCCCATTCAATGTTAAAGATATGTAGAATTTGTCACTCTCTACATGTATGTTCTGTAATTTATTAGTTTCATAGACTTCCTCCTCAGAGTTACTCTCTAGTTCTATTTGAATCTGTTTTTGCTCCTTGAAACAAACTGATTGTGTGTGCCCTTTTATTTTACATTTCCTGCAGTATAGTTTGTCTTTTATTCTACACTGGTTCGCTGTATGGTTATTTTTTCCACAGCTTAAACACTTAACACTTTTATTTGTAACTTCTTGTGTATTCTTTGCAAATGTATTCTTTTTATACTTCTTTACTGAAATTTTATTTATATTTGACTCTATTTCTGATCCCATTTCTTTAGTTTCAGATTTGGATGTTTCAATAGCTAATAATATCATCAAACTTTGTGTTTGATGGTTCTTAGAGTAGTCTTTCCTTAATTTCAGCATTACGCAGCCCTCGAATGAATTGTACCCGGAGGTGAGTCTCAAAAGTAGACTGCTTGCAGTTGTTGCAGATAAAATTGCATTTTCCTCCGATCTCTTTCAACCCTGCCACATAGTTTGCAACTGATTCATACTCATTCTGTGTTCTGAGACAGACTTGTGTTGCTGTGCCACTTCCCCAGGCTCTGCGGCTATATGATTGCCTAGGATTTGCACTATTTCATTGTAAGTTTTTGATTCAGGTTTACTTGGTGGCGTAATGTTTTTTAAAACTTGATAGTATTTCGGACCAATGCAATTTAAAAATATATGTAATTTTGTAGTGTCGTCTGTAACTCCCTTTAAAGTGACGTAATTATGTAATCTTTGTAAATAACTCGAAAAGCTTTAAATGTTGTTTATTTCATCGTTGAATTATTTCATCATATGGTTGTAAATTTATGCCACTAACTGTCTTTGTACCTTGCTCAAGCAGTGCCTTTTGCAAATTAGCTTGCTGTGTTTGCATACCTCGCATTGTTTCCATCATTTGCTTCAGTACTGCAGTTATTTGTTGTTCCATTGTGTATTTTTATGATAGGAAAATGGAATTGCGTGAAGCGGGTTATCATCACAGGATATGGAATGGATAGAAGGAAAAAAAAGGGTGGGTGCACGTGGCTTTTTTTTTCAAAAGAATGTGGTTAAATAGGCGAGGCACACTTTTAATATATCTCTTTGTAGTTTGCGTAGATTCAATCACGTATCTCGTCGCCACTATAGTGTATGTGAAATATTTTTATAAGGATTACACTTAATAAGACACTTAATTATTTATTTAAACTTAATTTTCTTATTAATATGAAAAACAGAGTTAGTACGTAATGGGAGTAGAGTAATGGAATCACAGAGTACTTTTTAAAATGGAATATAGGCATAGATAACAAAACATGAGTCTTCTTTTTGTCGCGTCATAGATATGCACTTTATATTTATTATTTATGGTCATTTGCTCAATGTCCAAAACTGAACATATAGATACAAGGTTGCATTTTCTTAGCGAAAATATTGTTAAATGTAAAGATAAATTTTTATTTGTAGATGGTTGTAACATAGAAGCTGACAAATTAACGAAGGGTGTAACTCTTGCCAAACTTTTGTACTGTATTAGTAAGATGGGATTGCGTTCTAGAGGGAGTGTTAGTAAATGATAACGCAACCATTTATACTTTATTAGTGGCTTTTCTGCTAATTAAAGTATAATACGATGGCAACATAATACAAAAACACTCACGCCTGTCACCCAGAGGTGTAGGCGGAGACTACGGACCATTTGTCACGATGTTGACATACCTCTCACTTCCCTTATATCCATATATCAACACATACACGCTCGTCGGTTAAGGGTACTCCTAATGTGGCCGATTTTCAAACTGCTGTTCACATGTGCAATACAAATTTGCTTTGTCACTATATCCTCGTTCATTCGTTCTACATTTGGTTACGTAGATGGCAACATGTTTTTTTATTCTCATCCTCGTAGACTAATTATACTTCATGATTCATGTACTGTACTGTATAATTGTTAATAAAATACTTTCCTGCATATTTCCGAGTTCTGCGGTTATTTTAATGATTTCATCCCGAAATATCATCAAAAATTATTAAGATTTATTTTATAGGTCGTAAAACCATGCTGCAGCTGTAACATGGTTGTAGCATATACAACGTGTTTTTTGACACGTTGTATATGTGCAAAAAAAACCTGTGGTTCCCGCTAAGTGCGTTATCAGAATCAGTATCCAAGCATATAGAAATATTTTTTAAAAAAAACATAAAAAAATTATTTTAATGAAAAAAATAATAATTTGCAAATTGTATTTGGTTTTATTATCTCTGCATTGGCCGAGGAGTAAGAGGATTGTCAAAGACCCCGCTTTACCGATACTCGTGTGAATTAGAGGAAATAAAACTATATATAATTTGCAAATTAACTTTTTTCCATTAAAATTAAATTTTTTTAAATGTGTTTTCTTGAAAAAAATATTTCTATACGCTTGGATACTGATTCTGATAATGCAGTTAACGGGAACCACAGGGTTTTTATTACATGGTTTTTGTTACATGGGGAAACACCACGATCTCAAAAAATAAGTTAGGTAGTAAAGCATTAAGTTTTACGCTGGTTTCTCGGTTGAATTTGCATTTACCTAATCAAACATACTATAGTTATTAAAAGGTAGTAACGTACTTGTGGTAGAGCCACGCTACAGATATTTATTATAATGTTATGAGTCGGCTCGATTGCGGCAGGCCCACGCTCTCAGGGAATATAAGCGTACAATAGCAGCGAGAACCAGATATCCTTTTTACTAGAATCGATGCATTCCATCTTAGTACTCAGGGGTAACAGTGCATTTGCATTTTGATGCTTAATTGAGGATAAATGTAGATATCTAAGGGCCACAGCATCCACTTACCATCAGGTGAACTGTGTGCTAGTTTGGCACCCAATGCCAAAAAAATTAGCTTTGTGTTTTTTACCTTTTCCAGTATTTCTTGGCCGTATAACCCAAATTTATTAAAATTTCGTTTTCCTGTCATAAGTATATTGTTTTGTACGCCAAAATAAGGTGTAACTTGCTTCTTTTTTATTTCTATTCACTAAAATGTAGTAAACTATATTTTTTATTTGACAACATAATTATTTCAAAGAAATCATAGGTTTGGGAAATGGCAATAAAATATTTATAAATAATATAAATATAATAATAATATTTTTCAAATGAAACAGAACCAGTGTACTAAGTCTGAATTAGCTGTCGTCAATGGCGGCGCCGGGGACCGCATCCGGAACTCGAACAATTGCCGCGGCATAATACCAACTCGTGAGCGTGTTCCTCTGTCACGTACATACTCGTATGTGTAAATACGCATTTCTAGAATTATACAGAACGAAATTATTTATCCTTCGATATTTTTAATTAATCTTATCACAAGACAAAATAAAACTCCTTTTCCTGTCTAGTATTGAAGTGAGAACTGCAATGTCCTGAGCCACCTGCGTACATCGACTTCCTGCATACCTTACCAGGTCATCCCAGTATCTAGTGAGTGGCCGCCTTGCACTTCCCTTATCGGTTTGAGGTTGCCACTTGAGAACATATCTTCCTTCCCATCGATTAACGATTCTTCAAGCTAGATTGCCGGGACATTGCCACTTTTGCTGGCTGATCCGTTGGGCTATGTCAGTTACTCTGATTCTACTGAGAATATCCTCATCTCTTTTTTTGTAGGAGTGGGGGCAAAAAAGCATACGACTTACCTGATGGTAAGTGATTATCACCACCCATGAACAACTGCAACACCAGGGGAATCTCAGATGCGTTGCCGGCCTTTTAAAAAGGAGTAGGCTCTTTTCTTGAACTTCCCTAAGTCCCCTAAGATCCTAAGTTGATTCCACAAAGAAGTTGTGCGAGGAAGACAATTTTCTTTTAAATAGCACGGTGGTGGACCGTCAGTCACCCACATGGTATGGAAGGTATCACGTGTTTTGTCGCGATGTGTGATGGTGAAATTGTGCGGTTGGAATTAGTTCGTATTCCTCAGAGCACTCATTTCTAAGCCATCACGCAAAGAAACGCCAAGTGTAGCTCATTTTTATCGAAAGTTACAGCCAATATACGTCTCACTGCTGAGCACAGGCCTCCCCTCATTTTTGAGAAGGTATTAGGGCAAGGAAGTGTCCACCGCGCTGCTCTAATGCGTGTTGGCAAACTTCAAATCTCTTCGAACTTTTTTCTTATTTCTCAGACATGTAGGTGTCCTCACGACGTTTTTCTTCACCGCCGTGCACGTGGTAAATTAGCACTTAAAATTGTAATTAACAATTTCATTGGTGCCGGCGGGGATCGAACCCGGTTTGCTCGCGTACTGTGAAATTTACAGCGAGCGCTAACCATCTGAGCTACCACGGCTCTCTCTCTATTTTATCTAATTCATAACAAGCTATTATTCTGGTCAAAAGATGAATTAACTTTTGTAACAATATGATGCAAACGCAGCGATTTTTATATGAGTCATTTTCCTACGTTGAATACAAATAAGTAGAGCAAGCTTCCCCTTCCTCATCCGTTCTCGTATCGACTGGTACTGGTACCCTTTCCTGTATTGCAAAAAACATACATTTACTTGTTCATACATATATAAATTTTAAATTCAATGTTTATAAAATGAGTTTTTTGAAGGGAAAATTTATTTAGGCATGTTGGCACCGAACACTCGTGACCGTCACGCATTGTGAAAATCCATTTGATTAAATTTTATGAAATTGATATGTATTCATAAATTTGTTTGTATTATATAGATAATTATTATTATTTCTCATGTAAAAGAGCACAATAAATGAAATTTTTATTACTATATTAATACGTTTCTTTTTCCACATGAGATGGCTCAAGGTCGTTCAACGAGCTATGGATAGGGCTATGTTTAACTGTTTCCTGCGTGATAGACATAGAAGTGAGGATATCCGCAGTAGAATATATGAATATTTATCTATATATACAGGATGTTAATGTAAACACCGTTGTCCTTGAAACCAGTGGTTTGTTTCACTTATAGAACGTGAATTCAATGAATTTAAAAAATAAACGCTATTTTCTTTCATACAATTTAAAAAGTTTCTGTCCAACACCGTCCGTAAATTCATGGATACCCTATTGCTATGCGCCCGAGTTACGTAATCACTGTAAAGATCACCGCCCGCGCTAGCTACCTACATAATATTCAACATAAAAACACAATAGGTACACATAACCTGTGATATAACTTTTTCTTCATACTTTCATCCTGGCTTAGGATAGGCAAAAATTGATGAATTAAGGAAAAATTTAGATTTTAATAAAAAAAATTTGTTATTTTTCATTAAATTTACGTTCTATAAGTGAAACCAAACCACTGGTTTCAAGAACAACGGTGTTTACACTTACAGCCTGTATATATATATATATATATATATTACTATTCATAAAAATTGGGTAGTCCGTTCTTATTAGAATAGAATAAAATAATTTCCTTCAATATAGATTTCGAGTACATCTTACTGAAAGTATTTTGCATGCCTTAAGCGCAAAGAGCTTAGGTATTATCTACTATCGCCTAAAAATTCAGAATCCGACGTTTTGTCGTATGAAATCGTTTCTAACAATTATAATAAACTAAATTATAATAAACTATTGAACATATAAATGATATAAAAGCCCATGTCATGTCAGAAAGATAAAATATTGATGATTTTTTTAAATCGATTAATTGCTTTTTTTACATTAAAAATTGATATTCGTGGCTTATGGTGTAGATTTATCAAGTCCGCAAGGAAGGGGAAACACGTAAACTTTTGAAAATATCAATTTATCAACTCAATCTATTTTTTAATCTCTTCATATATCACGTGTAAAGGCATGGAATTTAAATGGCAGATTAATTTTGTTTTTAATTAGTTAAAATTAATTTTTTTCAGCAATAAATTCCGAAATTATTGGTGTTTGGAGCAGCCTTGGTATAATTTATTTTACTAAATACATTGACTCATTCCGGGCTCGGCTGCTATCGTGAGGAGATTACAGTACCGTTTGTTTACAGCGGCTGGTGAAGAAAAATATTGATCGCTGTAGAAATACAAATTTGTTTTTTAGTTAAAATTAATTTTTTTCAGCAATAAATTCCAAAATTATTGGTGTTTGGAGCAGCCTTGGTATAATTTATTTTACTAAATACATTGACTCATTCCGGGCTCGGCTGATATCGTGAGGCGATTACTGTACCGTTTGTTTACAGCGGCTGGTGAAGAAAAATATTGATCGCTGTAGAAATACAAAATATTCCAAAAACCAAATTTGATACATACTTCACCAAGGTAAGATCTTTATTCACAGATTTTTATTACAATATATTGTTTCGCTAAAAGTACGTAGGATTTATATAAATATACCTACTTATATGTCTTTGACTTTATGGAATGACCTGAAGGTGTACTTCGGTATCTGCTACTGGAAATCCTCGACGAGTAGAACTAGGCGTGCCGAGATTGTGCTTGTTAGGTTAGTTATGATGACGTTACCCCCGGACTTGACAGAGTAACCTGAAGGTATACTTTGATGAGTGCAATTGGAACTCCTCGAAGAGTAGTATTGAGGTCCATGAGGGTAATACGGTCACCTTAAGCTTTGCTAAATCAAAACCAAAACTAGGAGGGGGACAGGTACAAAAACACAAAGTCGTATAATATAACTAATATATTTTAAATATAGTAAACAAGTTTTGTCAATAATTACGAACAATTCGAAAATTCAACCTAAAAAAACAAACTTGACTACATAATATTAAAATCAACTAAAATAGCTACTATAATGTCAACTGTCAAAACGGCGTCGATGCAGCAGCGCCCTTTTGACCCTTTGACTAATGAAGAGTTATCGCATTGTAGATTCATCTATACAACGAAGGCTGTAGTTTTTGAGTTATAAGAAAGTGACCGTCTTAACCGGGTGACCATGGCCACTACTGGTGACCTGGGTGACCACATATTACAGTCATATACTACAGTAACAGGTGTGCTGAGTTTGGACTCGTATTGTTAGTTATGATGAGACGTTACCTCCGGACAGTGACAGATTATCCTTAAGGCAAACTAGGCGGCACGAGCCGAGGAGTACAAGGTTAAAAAGGAGCACGAGCGGAAGTTTTTAATTGAAAAAAAAAATCGAATTCAGCTATGAAGATAAGGTTATTTGCAAAACTTGTGTGTATATAAAATACTTTAAAAAATCACGTTTAATATACGTTTAGGGCATGCACATTTGGATTTAGCAAAAGTTATTTTTTACTTTTACCGCTGGTTTGATAAAAAAATTTAAACTGGGAATTGTAAGAGTCCCTATTTTGATATAGTAATAAATGACATTCACACCTATGTAATATTTAGACTCTAGATAATATCTAAATTTTGAAGAAACGGAGAATTGTTTTAAAATTTAAAAACAAAATTATGATTTAACATTCTTCATATTCCAATGGAACTAGGCGTGTTACTTTTTATATAATAGGTTCTGCCAAAATTTACAAGCATTATCTTACAGAATGCCAAATATATGAAAGCGCCCTATATCTGTTTTATATGGCATTAATAGACAATTGTAACATGGGATCAGGCAGCCAGCCAAGGAGGTTCAGCGATTTTATTAGCACTGTGAGTATTATTTATCTAAGTTTTGTTTCGTTGGACTGATTTACTCGTACTTTACGGGGGGGAGGGGGATTATTATACACACTATGTTAACTTAAATTCTTAAACATTTGTTACAGTATATTACGACTTTACATTTTTTACCAATTCCATTAATAAAAGATGAACGTCGTCTTATTTGCTATAACATAAAAAAGAAAATAAGAGTAGATCGGATTATTATTGTGAAGTTTCTCCACAGAACAGAGGAGGAGGTCCCGGTAATCTATTTCCGAAAATATATGCGTCATCAGCCGGAAGTGTATATCCTCGGAATAAGTACACTTTTGCAGCTGGTGTCACACATCTTGTAATTTTGGACTCTAATACGAGTAACTTTTATTTTTGAATAACGACTCCCCTTAGTTTTGTATATAGAGGACAAACTCATGCCCTTACTGCGGGTGAAATTTCAAATTTTTTTGATAAGCAGTTTCTTAATAGTGAATTTTTTCGCAAAACATATCCCTCTTCTCCATTCCGTGATAAGTTTGTTTTACGTGTAGTGGCTAGCTAAACTAAGCACTAGCTCAAAAAAATGAAATTGTCGTTCACTTTAATAGTTAGGAATACATTAATTTATATTCATTTTACATTTTTTTCTTCTCTCAACTTTATTTCATGCCTAGGTTGGGCTTTTTTTTCTATATCTGTTATAACATCTCTGCACGTTGTTAATTTTACATATTAAATTTAGTATAGCTATAAGGTCCACTTTTCTGTTATCCTATTTTAATTTTACATTCTTCTTTCCATGTTACAAATTTTACTTGTCAACGCTAATTTATTAATAATAATATTTTAGTTCTTAATTGAGGATAAATGTAAATATTTATGGGCCACAGCATCCACTTAAAATAAGATTTTTAGAATAGGCGGCAAATGAGCATGCAGTGCCGACCGCCGCTCATAAACAACTACACCATTAGGGGCAAAAAAATAACAGTTGCGTTGCCGGACTTATTATAAGTTGGTTTCTTCAAGGTCCCTAAGTAATATCGGACGAATGGACAAAATAGGTGGATGGTGTGCGCAAAGCTTTCCCCATAGATTGCCTCATGGGCTACATGGACGGTTCATGAAGCGGACAGGTTGTCATTGTAGCCACGCTTGGTAGGCGATGGTAACTGAAGAACAATCTAACTAGTGCGAGGGGAGACAGACGAACTTACGAAATTAAGCGGCTGCTGTAGTTTATCGAATGTTACCAGTAAACTTCAAGAAAGGACTGCACTGGACTAGAACACAATGGCGCAGGCAGTGCTATTTGGTGGAAGATATGGATATAATATATCTTCCACCAAATAGCCATCCCACCTAATATATGGAATAGAGTAAATGGGGCACTACACTCTATTATGAAGAATCAGAATGTGTCAAAAAAGGCACGTATGGTAATTCATAATGCTGTGTTAGTCCATACTTTAATGTATGTTAGTGAAAGTTGGGTGTGGCAGAAGAAGCATGAAAGTAAAATAAATGCTGTAGAAATGAGGTCTTTAAGGAGTATGCTAGGGTTTAATCTGAATGACAGGGTGAGAAATTTCGTGATAAGAGATAAATGTTGCAAGATGATTTTGTGACCAGGATTAAGAAACGAATGCTTCGGTGGTTTGGTCACGTAGAAAGAATGAATGAGGAAAGAGTGACAAAGTAAATTTATATGGCAGATGTGAACGGCAGAGTCGGGAAGGGAGGAAGGAGGCTCCAGAAGAAAGTTTATTGACCATTTATATATATATATATATATAAATATATATATATATATATGGGTAAATTACGAAAATACCGCGGTTAACTGTACGTTTAAAATAACCAGCTGGGCTAGCAGAGAATATATCCGCGGGGAAGGGATAAAATTTTTATCCCTTGCTCAGTTTTATCCACCATGCGAGCATGGGCAGGAGACAAAAATTATATCCCCCGATTATATCCACTGACAAGAGATAAAATTATCTTATCCCTATAGTATTTCCCCGTTTGACATAACGAGTAGACATATATCTCCCCGTCCGTAGCATGGGACCAAAGGAAAGAGAAAAAATTATCGTTTTTGACATTTGAAATCGACAATTTTATCCTCTTTCGTGGACTTGTGTTTAAGTTTATCTTCAAACCATTTTAATACAAAAAAGATGTCTCGAGCCTATTACAACTACATTTTCGTATCAGAAATTGAAAAACAAGAAAGAAAATTACATCGGCGATCGATACATAATCAGAATACTTAATCTTTTGGAATTACCCGACAGCGAATTTCTACGCCGGTTTCGGATGCTCAAAGATTGTGTTGTGTTTTGTATTTGTGTAAAGATATCTATGAGGCTTTAAAGCCTATTATATATATATATATATATATATATATATATATATATATATATATATATATATATATACATCCCGTAACTTATTGTACGTCCACTATGGCCAATTTTGCATATAATGTGGCGTCAACCTGCTTACGACGTCCAATATACGGACGTCAAATAGGAGACTTAGCGCAATGTTCGCAAGTTGTCATATTGATCACAGAAATGTCAAATTCTAAAAACGTCATTTTTCTTCCAATCTTGCTGTACTGAATATTTACATAGTTCCGCTAATTTTCGTTGAAAAAATAATAGCGCTGCTGTCGATTTGTGAATACTTTCATTTATGGCCGTATTTGACTTCCGCACAAAATTAGGAGATGCGACGTTGACGTTCCGTCACCGTTGCCAACGTGTTACTTGTATAGTGGTTGTAGTAGTGTGACTCCTAATCGTGAGGGACTGGGTTCGAATCCCGGGTCGGGCCAAAAAATAAATTATTTAGTTTTTCTGTCAAGAAATTCTCAATAGCTGCCCAGAGTCAGGAAGTTAACGGTGTCTCACCCTCGTGCCTCTGTAAAGCCGTTGGTCCTGCGCCTGATCTCTCTCCGGTCGTGTCGGTTTACCGTCCCATCGGATTATGGGAGTGAGGGAATAGAGAGTGCACCTGTGGTTTCGCATACACTTGGGCACTATAATCCTGTCCTGCGCCGATGGCTAGTCTCCGTTGAGGCTAATTAGGTCTGCAGGACATTATTTTATGGTTCATACTGCGCTTGGTACTAGTAATTTTACCTTTAAACTTGTTTTCTTAACCTTACATTTACCTACACATAATATGAACCTCCGAGTATCCTAAAACTTTCATACTGAATGATATTTGACACCCTTATTTTTGAATTCAGTTATATTTTTATAAATGTAGATGCGGATGTCAGCTTATCGGTTTATTTCATGCTGCACTATAATTTAACATTTTACATTTGGTACTAATCTGCCTAAAAGAACTCTTGTTAGGTACTTCATAAGCAACCCATAATTCTGTTTGAGTATAGTTACCTTCTGATTGAGTACAGGAAGATGGACTCAATTGTAGATATAGACAGGTTTCATAGAAGTTTGTTTTATTATATTGTGACTAATAACCTCTGGCTAATAACTTAATATGGTCTGGCGAAGAAACTCATTTTAATATAAGGCTTTACTGCATTAACTGCCAATCGGTTGTTAATTTCTACAATAAACCGTGGCATATTGTTGCTGACACGAATAACTCCGAAAATATAATTTATTTACTTGATCGTGTTGAGCTTTGGTGCTCTCACTGCATCTTAAGGATGAGTGCGACTATTGTACCTAATCTGTACGAAATTACTCTCTACTTAACTAGATTAATTTTTGTGAAAGGCTATTTTTGTTAAATTATGATATTATGTTTGGTTTTGCAGTTAGTTGAAATACAATTTAATTTTTCTAAGCTTCTAAGCGTTTTATCATTTCTTGAATTAAACATTTTATAAAACACCAAAGTGACTATTTTACTCCGTATGGCCTCCCTACACTAAAATAAGAATAAACTTTGGACATCGGATATCGAAGAAGTGGACGTCAAATAAAACTTAGTGTGAATATTTTAGGATATTCTTACGTCCGTATATGGGTAAATACTCCGTTCAATGTCCATGTCAACTAAATATAACCAAAAACACTTAAATGCAAGCAATCATATGCGTGGAAAGTTTTCAATGTGCGTAGGTCACAATACGGACGCCAATTAGAGCATGATATGCATATTTTAGTAATATAGCGTCCAATATTTATAACAACAAACACAAACAAATTGTATTTCAACTAATTGCAAAACCAAACATAATATCATAATTTAACAAAAACAGCCTGCCACAAAAATGAATCTAGTTAAGTAGAGAGTAATTTTGTACAGATTAGGTAAATAGTTCGCACTCATCCTTAAGATAGTGATCATAAAAAAGTTACTCGCAGTGAGAGCGCCAAAACTCAATACGATCAAGTAAATAAATTATATTTTCGGTGTTATTCATGTCAGCAACAATACGCCATGGTCTATTGTAGAAATTAACAACCCATTGGCAGTTAATGCAGTAAAACCATTAACTGCCAATGGGTTGTTAATTTATATTAAAATGAGTTTCTTCCCAAGGTCATATTAGGTTATTAGTCATAATATAAGAAAACGAAGTTCTATTAAACCTGTCAATATCTACAATTAGTACTTATTTACAATTAGTAAAATAAATAATAATATAATAAATCTATAATGTATCACGGCTGGGCAAGCCTAGATATTATTTCGTATTTACTAAACGAATAACTAGTTGGTCATCCCTTCCGTTGTTATCATGATATCTATCTGTATTTTTCGCCGGAGACAAAAATGATATTTCGTATTTTTCGTAACTGCACATTCTGTGGATTTATTTCATTATTTTTAACAATATACGAAACTTAAGTGACTAAAATTAAATCTAATCTGAACCAGAATCATGAAAACTGTATTATTCGGGCTAAACGAATCTATTAAAGATCTGTTATTTTTGTCTCCGCGAAAAAAACAGACTATAGAAATCTATCAAATACCAACATAAACAAAATATTACGTATAAATAAAATCTTACAAAGCGGAATAACTAATAAAAGTGGCAACGTCGCACCATACAAAGGAATTGCGTTAAGCAGGAGAATGAATTAAAAACTATGTATATTACGGGGATTCTGGATAATTTGTAATATGGAAGGGAGTCCTGATTGGTTTCCCTCCGTCTGGCAATATACGAATATTTGTATATCGACATATGGTAAATTTTCAAAGAAATGAGTTAAACACTATCTTTTAAATTGGACCAATATTGTGATATATATATATATATATATATATATATATATATATATATATATATATATATTGTAATGCTTCGTTTTCAGTTAAAATTAAATATTAGAACTTAGAGGCAAAAACGCATCTGCATTTTGATTCTTAATCAACGATGAATGTGATGTCTATGAACCACAGCATCCACTTACCACCGAGTGGACTGTACGCTCGTTTGTTAACCTTATTCAATAAAAAGATCTGCTTTATTATACACAAAGTGCGAGTACGTAAATCGTGTTTCTGTAAAAATTATTCCATCAGCAACATACAACAATATTTAGTAACTTTTTATTGTTTGCAAGTTGTTTCAGTATTAATACAAATGTCTTTTTAATCAATTTCGTGCACTGTGAAACGGATCGTCCTAGCATATTTACCTGCCGGTGCATCATGCATTGCTTTCGAGAAAAGTTAAAATTTTTATTTTTGCCATAAAATTCAGCAATGAGAATACGTATTTATTATTCGAGTGTATTTTAAAATTATACTAAGCAGCTTTGACTTTGCAATAAAATATACAATTTTTTTTTTCAAATCTTTTAAAGATATCTCTTTATTTCATTTTTAAAGAATGAATGTGTTAGATCATATTTTTTTTTCAAAATTTCTTACAAAAGTGCGACTTTATTCTAGACTGCAAACTCGAAACTCAGAGCAGTGTCTATTTTTTCCTCTCTTCAGTGCGCATAGTTCATTAAAAAATCACGGAAAGCTCTTCGTGTTCTTGTTTGTTTCTGAAAAATGAGGTTATGCGGAGCTTGTGAGTGAGTTAGTGCAAGTAATACGACCTCGGCCTCGTACTATTTCTAGTATAGCTGCAGTAAGTTTGCTCGGTCTAAAAATAAGTTTTCTTTTCTTATTGTGATCTTGCTGATCGCAATAAGAAAGAAGCTGAATAGATAATGTACAATTGATTGGGAAGAAAGTTTCTCGTAAGTAAGCAACCGTTTAATTTTCTCATACCCTAACACCATCAATACTATAACAATTAGGTCGATCAGTAACTCCATGTTTCACCATTCCAGAATAAAACTTATCCTAGTAAAATTAAAAAGTTACGTCCCTTACATCATATGGATAGAAAAATTGGAATAGATTACAAGTAATTCTTATAGAAAGTCATTTCTTTACTTTTGTTATTTTGTATCTCGGAAAAACTTCCGTCTTTCGAAGAAATAGCAAGAAATCCAACAGTACTTTTTATTTCAAGTAAAATTATGTAAAAAACCAGGTTGTACAATTATTTAAAAGTCTTGACATTTTTTTATTATATTTTGCCTTATTCACAGTCATCATCATCATCATCATTACAGCCCTTCACAAGTCCACTGCTGAACATAGGCCTCCCCCAAGTAATGCCACAAAGCACGGTCCTGAGCCACCTGCATCCATCGACTTCCTGCATGTCTTACCAGGTCGTCACTCCATCTAGTGGGGGGTCGCCCTACACTACGCCTACCGGTACGAGGCTGCCACTCGAGAACCTTTCTTCCCCATCGGTTATCGGTTCTTCGAGCTATATGGCCGGCCCATTGCCACTTCAGCTTACTAATCCGTTGGGCTATGTCGGTCACTCTGGTTTTACTGCGGATATCCTCATTTCTGAGTCTATCACGCAGAGAAACTCCGAGCATAGCCCTCTCCATAGCTCGCTGAGCGACCTTAAGCGTCCTCATATGGCCAGCAGTGAAGGACCACGTCTCAGATCCGTAAGTCATCACTGGCAACACGCACTGGTTGTACAATCTAGTTTTTAGAGATTGAGGTATACCTGACGAAAAGATATGCCGTAATTTCCCGAACGCTGCCCAGCCGCGTTGAATCCGTCGATTGACCTCTCGGTCGAAGTTGGACTTACCTAGTCGGACTATTTGTCCCAGGTAAACGTATTCGTCAACAACTTCGAGCATAGTGCTCCCAACAACTACCGGCATAGGTGTGACATGGACATTTAACATGATCTTTGTTTTGTCCATGTTCATCTTAAGACCTATCCGTTGGGAGGCACTATTGAGGTCATTGAGCATAGTGCTTAAGTCCTCCAGCGATTCTGCCATAAGGACTATATCGTCGGCAAATCGAAGGTGAGTGATGTACTCGCCATTGATGTCAATACCGTATCCTTTCCAGTCCAGTAGCTTGAAAACATCTTCCAATGCAGAGGTGAAGAGTTTCGGGGATATAACGTCACCCTGTCTTACACCTCTCTGCAGTTGGATAGGTTTCGAGCTCTGGTTCTGTACTCGGATAGCCATCGTAGCCCTACTGTACAAACACTTCAGCACTTCGATATACCGACAGTCAACTTGGCACCGCTGAAGGGACTGTAGCACCGCCCAAATTTCGACGGAATCAAAGGCTTTCTCATAGTCCACATACGCCAGGCAAAGTGGCAGATTGTACTCTTCAGTCTTCTGTACAATCTGCCGCAGGGTATGTATGTGGTCTATGGTACTGAAGCCTTTTCGGAAACCGGCTTGTTCGGGAGGCTGGAAGTCGTCAAGTCTGCGTGCGAGACGATTCGTAATGACTCTCGAAAACAGCACGTAGACGCGGCTCAGAAGTGAAATCGGTCTGTAGTTCTTTAAGAGAGCGTTGTCGCCTTTCTTAAAGAACAAGACCACCGCACTTCTGCTCCACGCCTCTGGAGTAGTGCCACCATGGAGGACGGAATTGAAGAGCTTCTGAAGGACTTCAAGTACCGGTGTTCCACCCGCTTTCAGAAGCTCCGCTGTAATTCCATCCTCGCCTGGGGCCCTGCCGTTTTTAAGGTGCTGGAGAGCCATTCTAATCTCGCTTAGACTGACGTCCGGGATATCATCGGAATAGTGTCGGATAAGACTTGCTCTTGGATCGTTACTCACACTTGCGTGTGGCTCCAACGATGATGTGTACAGCTGCCCATAGAACCTCTCAATCTCACTCAAAATCTCAGGTGTCCCGGAAACGATGTTGCCACACTCAGTCTTCAGCCTTGACAGTTGGCTCTTTCTGGCAGACAGATCTCTGGCAAAGACTTTGGAGCCCCGGTTCCGCTCGATCGCTTCTTTAATACGAGAAGTATTAAAGTTGCGTAAGTCTCGCCGTATGCATTTGGAGATCTGTCTGTTCAGTTGCCTGTATGCTGTCAAATCTGTTGACGATTGCAGCCTCATCTCCCGTCTAACAGCCATGAGATTAAGAGTGTGATCGGAGAGTTTTTGTGTTCTTCTGCGGCGGGTCTTGCAGAACTTAGCTCCGACCGCATGGACAGTTTCCACGAGCTTGTCGTTCATATCGTCCACTGCATTGCAATCTTCTAGGCACTGGAAGCGGTTACGTAACTCGAGCTGAAAGGTTTCGGGATTCTGGATTAGAGCACGAGGGGGACGGAGCGTTGACTTCATTAGACGAGACCTCTCCAACTTAACGTTTAGGTTCAGTGTGCCTCTAACCATTCGGTGATCGCTGCCAGTTTTCACCCTTGCGATCACTGAGACATCACTGAACAGTTGGCGTCTGGTCGTCATAATGAAGTCAATCTCATTTTTTGTCGAACCGTCGGGGCTCGACCAGGTCCACTTCCTGTGGGGCCGCTTCTGGAAGAAAGAGTTCATCATAAAGAGTTCCTCTTTCTCCATAAAGTCGGCCAGCTGCTGGCCCCTTCGGTTCCGTTGCCCTACTCCAAATTTCCCTACCTTCAGCTCACCGCTTTCTCTTGTACCCAGTTTTGCGTTGAAGTCTCCCATCAACACCGTGTAGTAGGTTTTGGAGGAACGTATGGCTCTGGAAATATCCTCATACATTTCCTCCACCTCCTCATCGGGATGTGCCGAGGTTGGTGCGTAAACCTGAATGACCTTCAGCGAATACCGTTTGGTGATTCTGAGTATCAGGTACGCGACCCTCGTCGACACACTCCCAATCTTTACAACGTTGTTGACGAGAGATTTGTGGACGATAAATCCGACACCTCCTTGGGACAGATGGTCGCCCTCCCGGTGATAGAACAAGTTGCCGGACTCGAGGATTGCCGTGTCCTCCCCCTCTCTTCGGACCTCGGATAATCCAATAATATGCCAGCGCAACTTGTCTACCTCTTCTTCCAGCTCCAGTATCTTCTCGTCAGTCCTCAGGGTGCGTGCGTTATATGTTGCCAGGTCGAGTCGTCGTAGGTGGCAACCGAACCTCCACCGGAGATTCTTAGCACCCCCTGCCCCGCCGTTACCATGGTCGCCACCGTAGCCAGGAATAGCGGGGCCGCCGGGGACTGGGGGCCGTCTGTTTGTGTATTTATTCATTGGGGGGTATTTGCCATAGTTGCCACGCTTGGCGAGCGGGTTGGCAACCGCAGTTTTTTATTACGTCACAGTTGTCATCAGGAAGACGCTGCTGCCCATCTCCTGCCTGTCTCCCTCTGTCGCCTCTTACGACACCCACGGGAAGATATGGGGTAGTGGATATTCTTAACCGCCACTACACGGCAAATTATTCACAGTACAGTCAAGTATATACATTTTAGACTTGCTATAAACGAGGCTGTCACTCAAAAACCTAATTTTCCATCGGGTGATTATAGCTATGTTGACTAGACTGCAACGTTGATTAAGTGGTCGTAAACACGTTTGCTGTTCGAACCCGGGTTTGACCAAAATCATAAAAATTAAAGCTAATATTATGTCGTAATCTCAGCATCATTTGTTATAATAATAAAATGTTTATCAATATAAGACGTATTTAGAAGCATAAGTATTTACTGTTTGAAGAAAAGATAATTTTTATAAAAAAAAAAACATTCTAGAGACCGAATGTCGGTCACGGCGGCCAGTCTTAACAGAGACTAGCTATCTGCGCAGTACAGGATTATAGTTCCCGAGTGTTTACGCAATTCTGAGACATGGGGTTGAAAAACCGTCAACCGTCAACATCCGAGCTACTACAGAGACTTTCTTAACAGAAAAACCCGATAACTGTGTTTGAACCGACCCGTGATTTGAGCCTGAGGCTATCGGCGATGCCGAAAGCTTGCAAAGCAGTGTCCTCACTAATAAACTGGCCTATTTTAACTTTTTGTGTACGGTTAAATAAGTAATTCTTAAACAATGTCAAGGTTGTGTCTGTGATGTCGATGTTTTCTAATTTTTGTAAAAAGATGGGGACAGAGATAGCAGCAAAGACCTTTTTAAGGACTAGAAAAACTGCAAGACATTTTTTACCCTGATCTAAGTTTTTAATTATACACAAGATAAGAGCTAAGATTGCATTTTCTGTGGATTTACTTTGTCTAAATCCATACTGACAGTTAGACAAGATATCGAACTTAGTAAGATAACTTAATAATCTTGTGTTGATAAGTCTTTCTAATAGCTTAGAAAGTGAAGGTAGTACTGAAATATGTCTGTAGTTGCTTACATCACCTCTATCCCCATTCTTATACACTGGTGTTATAACAGCTTGCTTTAAAGGTTGAGGCAAAACGTCATGCTTAAAACGTCATATTAATTCGGCTTACGGCTTAAGGCGTCACCCTTGATGCAAGGCTCATTTTCGAGCCCCATATCAAGAAGGTAACTCGCACCGTGCGATTTTACATGGGTAGGCTCAACAGCATGTTGGGCAGACACAGTAAAATGTCCCTCCGCAACAAGCGAACCCTATATAAGGTCTGTATATGACCTGTTATGACCTACGCGGCGCCCATTTTCGCACATGCTAAACCCAAAGTTATAGATGAACTTCAAATAGTTCAAAATCTATTCTGTCGTAGGGCCACTAACTCGCCCTATTATCTCCGTAATGCCGACCTACACCGAGACTTAGAGCTCCCAACAATCCAGCAGTTCCTTAAATCACTCTGAGACATTTTTCAAAGCCTCAGAGTCCCGCCCAAATCATCTCATTCGTGAGACAGCTGCCTATGCCGCCCCTATCCAAACTCGCTATAATGTGCGCAGACCGAGAAACTCTCTCTCGGACCCCCCCCAACAAGCTTTCGACTGACCTGAACTGCCTCCTGGCGGCTCAGGCCGAGCCTACATAACACATCCCTTAATCTGCCTTAGGTTACGCTGTTAGGCACACTTCTAAGCGGCTTTTCACCGCTTGCGCCCTCCTTCCTGCCAAGGAGGGTCGCGTTCGTATACGGCTTAGAGATCTCTCGTCAGATCGGTAAGCCAATCCATAAAGGTGGAGTTTAGTGGGTAAAAGTCCCCACATAACCACGCAGCCGGCTGCGTGGTATGCTATGAGCATTCCCCACCTCCCTCCCCCACTTTCCGGAGGGTTTCCCATATTTGCTTCGGGCGCAGAAAAAAAGCCATCGGCGATCGCGTTTCCGACCAATAGACCAAAGAGGCAGTGCAAAAAATTAATCATTTGTACGATATCATGAAAACTGCTTTCACGAAAATTTACTTCAATTAATTTTCAATAATTTCTTATGGATTCAGTTTATTCATAAGCACCACACGGGACAAATTCAGAGCACGTTGAAGTGAAGTTCACAGACAATTTTGTTGGAAGTCCAATATAAAAATACAAAAATCAGAAAATATAAATATACAAGAATCAAAAGATAATATGAAAATTGATCTTTTTATATTAATAGTTACAAACGAAAACACAGTCCACCTTACGAGTATGTCAATACTCCGTTTAATAGACACCAAGATCTATCAAAATTCTTTTATTTTTTCACGCCTGTGAACTTAGGTTGAATACGGAAACGAAGCTTATGACGGTGTTTCGTATGATATGATATGACTTACACTGCATTTTGGTTGAATAACCGTCTGCCGTCAAACTACAGCTGCACCAATAATATGACCAATGGCTTTAAATTTGAAGATAGGATAGGAATGTAGAAACTGCATAGAAAACAACCGACTAGTTTCTTCATTTTCTGCCTTAGTAAGCTGTTTGAACTCCATTTATGAATGTAACTATTTATGAAATGAAATGAAATGAAATATTTATTTGCTTTTGATTAAGGTACACTGAAGATGGTGGTATTAATTAAACGTTCGCTTAATCAGCCATTATTTATGGCATGCAAATCTTACAAATTTAAAATAATGCGATAGCAATATTTATGAGTAAAATGTCTAAAATAATAAAATGTCAACAATTAATCAATAAATAGGTAATAGGTACTTAATAAATATTTTAAAATTGGTCCAGCAAATCCATATCCGTCCAGCCGCTACCACATATCGCAGTTCAAATAATCCTCTACAGTATAAAAAGTCTTTTCACTGAGCCATCTGTATAACTCTCTTTTAAATTTAATGACAGGTAGGTCTTGAATTTCTTGTGGTATCTTATTATATACTGTCATACATATCCAATCGCAATTATTATGGAATCTCGCGCTCTTGGGTATTATAGTGGAAACCACAACCTATTCCTATTTCTAGTGCCTCGTTTGTAAAAGTCTTTGGCTTGTGTGAAATAATACATATTATTTTTTTAAAATTTCGCCGTTTCAAAAATATATAGACAAGGAAATGTTAAAATTTTCAAGGATTTAAACAAGGGCTGACATGTCTCGTTAGGTACGGTACCACATATAGCTCTAACACGCTTTTTTTTGCAATGAACGCCCTTTTTATATCTGTGCTATTACCCCATATAATGAGTCCGTATCGCAGGACTGATTCAACGTAAACTTTCAACACTTACACTTACAACGTTTACACTTTAATGTGTGTCCAAATTAACAAAATTATTTTATTAAAACAGTAATGCACGTTCTGAAAGCGTTATTATTTTGATCGTTTTTAATTTGTGTGTGTCATCATCATCATCATTACAGCCCTTCACAAGTCCACTGCTGAACATAGGCCTCCCCCAAGTAATGCCACAAAGCACGGTCTAGAGCCACCTGCATCCATCGACTTCCTGCATATCTTACCAGGTCGTCACTCCATCTAGTGGGGGTCGCCCTAAACTACGCCTACCGGTACGAGGCTGCCACTGGAGAACCTCTCTTCCCCATCGGTTATCGGTTTTTCGAGCTATATGGCCGGCCCATTGCCACTTCAGCTTACTAATCCGTTGGGCTATGTCGGTCACTCTGGTTTTACTGCGGATATCCTCATTTCTGAGTCTATCACGCAGAGAAACTCCGAGCATAGCCCTCTCCATAGCTTTCTGAGTGACCTTGAGCGTCCTTATACGGCCAGCAGTGAAGGACCACGTCTGGGACGTGGTCCTTCACTGCTGGTAGTCATCACTGGCAACACGCACTGGTTGTACAATCTAGTTTTTAGAGATTGAGGTATACCTGACGAGAAGATATGTCGTAATTTCCCTTATTAAAATAAAAATAAAATAATATATAATTTAATTTGTGTGTGTGTTACCCTTTAATTATTCACTATTTTAATTTGTAAATGAAGTGCTCAATTTTTTTGCGTTGAATATCACACTGAGCAGTTTGCGCTTGACGAAAGTCAGGTGAAATTAAGTAATAAATTGACAAAAAATTGCTCTGTTATAGTTGCAGCACGAGTAGGTTGGCTCGAGCGTGTAAGAACCACGCTCTTACAAAAGCAGCTCTATGCTGTTGCGTTTTGTTTCATGGTGTGTGTAGAGAACCGGAGACCCTTTTTACTGGAAACAAATCATTTCATCTTAGTAACGCATCTGCATTTTGATTCTTAATCGATGATAGAAGTAGCTGTTTAAGGATCACAGCATCTATTTACCATCAGGTGGACTGTGTGCTCGTTTGCCACCCTTATTCGATAAAAAAAAAACAGAGAACGCAAATATAACATTGCGTTCATTGTCTCAAAATTCGAGACAATTGTGTCACAAACCGCACACATTATACAAGCATTTACATACGCAGGCTATGTAAAATATAACTTGTAACAGGTAACCTATTTTGTGTACCTAATCATATTATAAGCCAGTGTTTGATCATAAAATAAATGGTTGTCTTAACAGAAACCTATTCAATCTTGCCTTGAAGAGGCCCAGATTGTATTCGGATGGAAAGACAGACGCCAGCAAAATATTCACTCCGTTGCTGTATTCATTACTAAAAACGTAACAACTTATTTCATTAAAATTATATATACAAATTTTATCTAGTATCGTTATACAATTTATTATTTTATGAGCTTTTTTCTATAGTTGTCGTATATTACCGTTGCTTGGATATGAGCTCATCGGAGTAATGAAGCGATATATTGCGCACTGAATTGTGTACACTCTACATAGGCTTTGAATACGTCGAGAGCTACACCTTCCTATAAGAAGTCTATGTATATATACGTGGTAGACATTCTGCAGTTATATTAGTAGTATAATTGCAGCACGAATGAGTCGGTTCAACCGGGGAAGGACCCCGCTCTCACAGATTACCAGTGTAAAATAGTAGCTTATTACTGCTGTATTTCGTATGGTAAGTGCAGAGATCCGGAGACCCTTTTTACTGGAAAAGAGGCATTCCATCTTAGTCCTCACGGATGACAACGCATCCGCATTTTGATTTGTAATCGAAGATAGATGTAAATGTTTATGGACCGTAGCAACCACTTGCCATCAGGTGGACTGTACTATGAAAATAAATTATATTATGAACATTATGCGTTGCTAAATGGTTATTATCAAAATTATGAAGCGATAAAAATTACATTAAAGTCAAATTGTTCCAATAAATCTTTATAAAATGTTTTAATAATTTATAATAACATTTTCACAACAAAAACTAAAATTGTCATATAAAAGTCTTCAAGAACGCTAGCTGAGTTTCTCAACTGAATGGCTATACTTAAACATTAAGCGGAAAACGATCTCTTTTATCGCAAACACAGCAGAGCCGTTACTAATGCATCATGCTAATGCCGCCCCGTAGCATCTACGCATTACGCGTAGCGTCTACGCACGTAGCACAGATTCTACGTACGAGTGCTTATCTCCGTTTAGTCTATAATGGCTGGGAGTCTTTTCTGTGAGTAATGTCAAAAATAAGAGAAGTACTGGAATTAATAATAGAATACATTTATTTTTTAGTTTTGTACAACCAGTATAGTTTATACAACCAGTGTTTTTTTATTTTATTACTTTGAAATAAAGTCCCCCTGAGTTTCATGCCGGTTCTTTCCAATAAAGGGGTATTTTCCGAACTATTAGATAAAAATAAAAATGTCTCTCGGTAAGAATTAATTGCAGTGTACATTATTTAATAAAAATAACCTATTATATTCAAATAAATAGCTTACCTAAATTTATTTCAGTTTCGCCAGGGATAATTACCAAGAAGTTTTTCAAATAATATGTAAAAACTAACATTATTACTTAGTAATTTCGAGTACTAATTATAATTGGATTTTAAATTACTAAAAAAATAAATTACCATAATTAGGCCTTAAGAATATAGAGAGATAGCGGTATAATAATTTGCAGGGCAATACAAACCAGACTACTATAATACTAATGCCTCTCTTTTGTTTCTCAGAAGTGAGAGTGTATTTATTAGTCTTTTTTGTCTGTAGTTCCTACCAGGATTCCATGAGCTGTAGTGCCATTTACTTGTTCCATTTAGTGGACTGTTAGTTTGTATGTTATTTCAATTTTCAAAAATAAAACGATGGCTTCTTGGCGCAATGCCCTATCATTGAGTTTTAGCGCCGAGGATCGCAGATTTGAATCCCGCACGGATCAAGTATTTGCATGGCCTATAAATAATTGTTACAGGCCTTGAGGTTTAGCTTTGTGCAATGTATGTTTTAAACTTTGTCATTAAATCCCGTTACATAAATGTTTAGAGGAAATAAGTATATAACGCGACAAAGAATCTCCGTCAGAAGCTAAGGCAAGTGGACGTTACAAATATAGGTACTTTGTTTTCTTTAATTTATTACCGTGTGTTCTTATGCGTATTAAAATTGATACTACAGAATTGTAGGGATCAGGAGTTAGTTTTAATTTATTTATTTTGAAGTATATATATATATATATATATATATATATATATATATATATATATATATATATATAATTTTGAAACCTCATGAATGTGAAACACCAAATTAGGAGTAAAACACCCCAACACGAGTACATTAAATTACTGTCTGGGTTTTCCACCATTAATTTATGAAAAAATCTCATTGAGGATTTTTTTAATACTAAACTATGCTTTAAAATGGCTGATACTTTGCATATTTCTTATTTACGATGTTTTATTTCTAAAAACTGTAGTTGCTACCAGAGCCGAGGTATCTAAAGGGTTAAGATAGTTAGGTCAGCGTCAGCACCAAGGAAACTAGAATCTTAAAAATTTACTTGCTTATTCTGTGCAATAAAATATAATGATGTTTCTGACCTAATTTAAAGGGCATCTCCCGCCGTCGCCACGCAATTGAGCGTGCACTATCGTCATCACTGATCCCAGCACCTCTATCCTCAACACCACTACACTAGGAAAGACATACCACCGTCGATTATACGACACTTGTTTCGCCTCTACACGAGGCATCCTCAAGCGAAGTCTTCTAAGCACTTAATTTAACACAAATTACCATTTGATTCTATTTATTAACCAAAGAAATAGTTATTTAAAAGTTTATGTGATAATATATAGCTTTCTCAGTTGTGAAGTAATACATCGTGAAGATAACGGCATGTATGAGGAATATAATGTTTGGAAGACATAACAAGCACTTGAGTGACGAGGTGGACTAATGCCCACTAGCCCTCACAGAAGTGAGAGAAGACCAGTGTCCAGCTATGGGACGTATATAGATTATAATTTTTCTTTCAAATAAATATTATGCTCGATGCTAGATAACAGATCTTCGCTTGCAGCGCAAGGTTATTATGAGTCTACTCCATAGATGCCGCACAGGACGAAGATTTAAGGCGGGTTAGTAAACGCAGTATTTGATTTAGCTATCTTGAAGATGCTGTTGTTTATCTTCTACTTCAATTTTTTTCGAACATTAGGGTGGTGTATCTTATCAAGAATCAGTCTCGTGGCGTATTCCAGGCATTATTATTACTTTACGTTTAAAAAAAATCGAGACTGGAAAGAAACGAATAAAAAATAAACCTACAATTACTTCTTAGATAACAATAGCTTTGTACGTCAATAACAAATAGAGGATACCCGCAGTTCCTTTCGCTGCTTTTACAATCTTTGAATAATCTAAAAGTTTCTCTATCATTTTACCTACCTACCTACCTACCTTTATTTCCTAGACTAAAATATACTCATTTTAATTCAATATAGATTACAAGAATATTTATTAAAAGTCATTTAGATTTTACTACTGGTTCGGAAAAAAATTCTGTCCTGCGAAGAACCTGACAGAAGCCCATCGGGATTTTTTTTAACGTTAATTTTCAATTTTTTACATTTAATTATGAAAACATTTGTACGCAAGTAATGAGGTCATATTTATATAACATTGGTGAGACAAAAGGTATTTACCCGTGTTTTGAAAGACTGTGGTCAAACACGTTGTCAGATAAAAATCACTTGACAGTTGAATGAGCTGGCCTGCAGCCAGATAATGTTCGCATCGTGATTGAACCAGACTCTTGGCGCCGCTACGTAATTGACTGGCGCTGCCACCTGATACAACCTTATGCACTGTAATTTATTTTAATATTTTTCACAGCGGAAATATGTTTTCAATTACCGGCAAAATTTTACAACCCGTAACAACATATAAATATTTGTTTTTAATGTGAAAGTAGTATTAATATTCTTCATAAAGAGTATTTAAGTCCGCTGCTGTACGTGGGCCTCTTATCTTTTTGGGAGGTTTGCTATTTGAATTTTAGAAAATTTTGAATATCCACCAGCCGAGTGTCGTAAGTGATGACAGAGGAAAACCTATGTAGAGAAGGGCAGCAGCGGCTTCCTAATAACGACTAAAAATAAAAAAAACTGCGGTTGTCAACCCGCTTGCCAAGCGTGGAAACTATGGCAAATATCTCCCTAATGGAACAACCTATGTACAGTAGTGGACTTTAATAGACTGTAACGGTACGCACACAGACACGCTGATACTGTTTATATATATATATATATATATATATATATATATATATATATATATATATATATATATATATATAATTAAGTGTCTGCATGTAATACCAACATGGCAGCCTCATATTGAGCTGAAAGGGTTTTTTTACATGCCATTAAAGCCATAATCATTTTAAAAAAAATGTGTTTGTCTCTAATATTCGGTCAGTCCGTGCTAATTTTTGGAATAGCTAGACCGGTTGTATATATAGACTATTTTATAATGTTTCCTCACGTTGTTTTCCTTCACCACTGAACACGTAGATCAGCACTTATACTAGCAATTAACAATTTCACACGTACTGGCGGGGATCGAACCCGGGTTACTCGCGTATTGTGAATTTTACAGCGGGCGCTTAGCTTTTGAGATACCACGGCTATGAGGAAACACGTAAGTCTGATAAATAAGAAAAAAATAATATTTCGTAATACTGCAGCTTATGCCGTAAAAACGATTAGGGATCTCACTAGTGTTGAGAGAGCTAGATTAGTTTATTTTAGTTATTTCTATAGCGTAATGTCATAATATGGGAATTTGTTATGGGGGAATGCGGCTGATTTAGAAACTATTTTTGTTTTTCAGAATAGGGTCCATAAGAGATATTTACAACCATAAACCAATAGAGTCTCTTAGAGAAAAATTTAAAGAAATAAATATATTAGCTTTAGCCTCTCAGTAGATCTATGAAAATTTGACGTATGTTCACAAAAACAAAGGTAGTTTTAGTAAATAAAAGTTATATACACTTTGTCAACCGTAGACAGAGAAACCTATATATAGACTAATGATCGGCGTGGCCTCGAGTGAGAAAGGACGATAACGAATTTTTAGGTTATACAGTAATCTTTATGACCTTTAAACACATTTAGATAAAAAATTTAATTGTTCTAAGAACTGAACTGAACAAGATTCACCAATCTTAGGCTCACAAAACACTTTTTTCTCACTTAAACAAACTTGTAAACTCCTTAAATCGCTACGCTTTCAAAGTTGTTTAGCAAACTGTAGAGTTTGCTAAACGAAAAACCGGCACGGTGAAAGGGACAAAGAATCACACCGCTCTATCTCATTTATATGCAAGACGTATGCATAAATCTATCTTTTTCGTGTGCGAATGCGAAAGAAGGCGTCAATTTGTCTATAGGTTTCTCTGTCTACGTTGTAAACACTAGGAGCAAACACGAGCTAGTGATACCAGTTTCTCGCCTCCACAGAGTCAGTAATTCATTCTTGGGGCATTGTATACGCTATTAGAACAAAGTCCCAGAAAATATACAAGATCTCTCTTTCACCAAGTTTAAATATTTGACTAAACAAAACCTGGTTTATTATAAATTAATGCATTGTTGATAATAACCCCCGGGAAAGAGGTGGTCGTTTTCAAGCTGTTTCTAAAACAAATTTTGTAAATATTTAGTGACCATTGACATTGTAAAATTTATTTTAAAAAAAGTCCCACTGGGTTTCTTTCTGGTTCTTCCCAGGACAGAGGTTTTTTTTTACAAACCAGTGGTAAAGTAAAAATTGGACTTTCAATAAGTATTACTTGTAATTTATTTATACTTTCCATTTGATGACAGAATAGAATAAAAAATATTTTATTCTATTCTGTCATCAAATGAAAAGTTGCTAATAAATTAAATAACAACTTAAATTTATATATTTCAATAAATAGATTTTTAAAATTATTTGTTCAAACGTTTATTTTATTTTTTTAGTTAATTTGGTATTTCATTTAAGTAAAAAAATATTTAATTAAATTCAAGTAATAAGAGTGTAAAAATTATAAAAGATAATAGTGAAGTGTATTAAAAATACGAAAATTGACAAACAAACTTAAACTGGCCGGTCTGGCTTTATATAATATTAGCGCCATCTACATACTAAATAAGCTCATGATAAATCATCGATAAAATTAAATAATATGCTTATTAGGAAACAAGAAAATGATTTTTATTTCTATTTAATGGAATGATTCATGACATTCTGGCTGTCTAATTACTAGGTAGATGTGGTTAACAATCGTGCAAAACTTCAATCTAGATTTTATGAATTTTATTTAAACAAATACGAGAGCCCGCCGCTCGCGAGGACAAATTAAACTATTATAGTAAATTTTAAGTGCTGACTTACCACGTTTATGATGAAGTTATCTGAGTTGTTAAAAAAGTCTTGTAAATGTAAAAACTGTTAATACGTATTGTTTCCATATTTACATTCTATCGTAAATATTAAGGGTAGCAAAAATGTATAGAAATCATCATCGTTATCATTACAGCCTGCCAGGACTATATACAATCCACTGAACCGAACATAGGCCTCCCACACAGGTTGTCGAATAGGGTTGATATTGGCTGTAGTTGCCACACTTATATTGGCGATAGTCACTATCAGGTGAACCGCACGCTCGTTATCTCTTTGTCGTCTCTTCTATAAAAAAAACACTTAGCAGGCGGCATGGCAAAGGCGGCTTTTATTATTTTAATCTGCTATCAGAAAAATGATGCTGACCATCTCTTGTTTCTTTGGGGCCAATGATATGAATCAAATATCGCAAATAAAAATATAATACCGTTAATTAATTGACGACCACTAAATTCATCATTATTTTGTTAAAACTAAATAAAGTTTAATTATGAATGAATGTAGAGAGTGAAATGTTAATAATTGTATTATGATTTTAGCTTTTTTAATGGATACATTGGAAGACAAGAATTTTCGTTCGAATTTTATTAACTTTAGCACGGCTGTTCCGTGCTAAAATTATCTAATGATGTTATCGAATTGAAGCCAACAATTAGCGAAGCCGCGGGTAAAAAGCTAGTAGTCTATGTACGTACACTTAGTTATCATTTTAATATAGTTTGACTGCCTCGTTTGTCTAGGGGCCGTAAACGCGATTGCTGATAATGGAATCCCGGATTCAAATCCCGGATTGGGTCAAAATCAGTTATTGGGTTTTTCTGTCAAGAAATTCTCCGTAGAAGTTTGAAGTCTGTTTCACACCTGTGCCTAGAAAACAAGTAAAGACAGTATAATCGGGCCTTTATGTAGATGTGTATGAGCCATTCATACATTTACATCAGGTGGACTGTGTGCTCGTCGTTACAAACATTCTTTGTCACCATTTAGTGTACTTTACGATAACGCTGCGTATTCATATTCTCCTGGTATACAATAATTAGGGTCATAAAGCTGGAAGGGCGTATATGCCACGTTTTGAGCCATTCCACGAGATCTACGGGGAGGAAACTCGGCCGATAAGTCCTAATCGCCTGCCAAAATTTTTGTAATGTGCTTAAGAATAAATTTATAATTACTTTCGCTTTCTTCCCCATAAAATATTTAATTATCCGTGTGCGAAAAAAGTAATATCACTTAGGATTACTAACATTAATTAGTAACCCCAATAAAGTAGCTTTTTATTCAAAGATAAAACTTTATGTATGAAATAAAGTGTCGATATAGCGATTTCGGAAGTATTCTTAGTACAAACTAAGGTCGTTATTTCATGTCTTTTATCGTTATTCAGATCACGTACAAAGTTTATCCACTATACCAAGCAATTTACACTACTTAAATTAATTATATATTATATTATTTGACACTATTTAAATTAACACAAGATAAAATATCTATTCCACATAATCTTTGTTACATACAGAATCGAATATTAAAAACAAAAATGAGACTAGAAACAGGTAGTAAAAGTGCGAGATATCTTGTACTGCGATGGCTGATCCTCGATTAAGAATCAAAATAAAGACGCGTTGCCATCTATTAGGAATAAGATAGAATGCCTCCTTTCCAGTGAAAAAACTATCTCGTTAACTACACTCACCATACGAATCGCAGCAGTATTAAGCTGATATTTAATGCTGTTATTATGAATAATAATAATAATAATAATAATAATAATAAATATTTATTTGCATAAAACGTGGAACATTATTAGGTCTTATACCATAGTGCGTTCATGCATGTTTTACCGGTTATCGGTATGCAAATATTACGTCAACGTGCAATTGAATAATTAAAATTAGAAAAATACAAAATTACAATATTATTTCATATAAATTTGAATAAAACAGCGTGATGCTTCCCTCCTCGAACCGATCTATTCGTACTACAACCATAAAATAACTGCAACGTGGTCCTACCGAAAACTCGACATAAAGAATCATGCCCACTTTCCATACATTGATTGACCTGTCACTCCTTTAACAGGCGTCTACCTACAACTACTGTTGTATAAAAACAATTATTGTTTATAATAACATAATAACTTATCCTCTTTTCATTTAGAGGCCAGGGAAAAATTCTATTAAGTAAATAAAATTTTAAGGTTATAACAGCTGTTAAACAAGGTCTGTATACTTATTTTTCTTTCCACACCATAGTATAAAACCATTAAAAATCGTATCTTATCATAAACTAATATCATAAATTAATAAGTTATAAAAAAAGAAATTAGTTATTTTGAACATTCATAAACAACATGATGAATGAACAAGTTTTTCGTAGTCTGAAACGGAACGTGGAAAGCACGTTTTTAATATATTTTGACATTGCTTCTGGGCTTTTGAGCCTATTGTAGCCCTATTGTAAAGCACATTCCGTCTCCAAAAAGTCTATTAAGAACGATAAACAAAGTAGAACTCCTTTTTTTCCTGGCTTTATTTGAAAATTCAATTATGCGATACGAAATAAGAAAAAAAATATGCAATTTTATAAGATATTTTAAATCACTAGACGCGTTAGAAAATTTTCAGGTCAATATTGGACACGATTCTTTCACCACACGTACTTTTTGTACATGAACATTTGCAAGTCATGTTATACTTCATATTTCGTTATTCGTATAGCGCCAATGTATTCGTGTTAACATACGCTAACAGAGCCCGTAGCCGACAAGATATCCCTAGTAAGCCAGAGGAACTTCACTTATGTACACATATTATAATGTCTGCTAGTCTAGCTGTCGTGAACGTGATTCCTGGCCACGAGATCCCGGGTTCGAATCCCGTGTCAGGTCAAAATCAGTTATTGTGATTTTCGTTATGAAATTCTCTGTAGCAGCCCGGAGTCAAGAAGTTAGCCGTGTTTCACCGCCGTCAATCGGAAAGCACATAAAGCCGTTGTTAGTGGGCTTGATCTCTTTCCGGTTTAGTCGGATAACCATTCCATCGGACTATTAGAGTGAGGGAATACTTAGGGAGTGCACTTTTGCTCGCGCATACACTCGTGCACTGTAACCCTGTTCTGCGAATTGGGTAGATCCCTGGTGAGACTAGCAGCCTTGACCGAAATTGGTTTGGAGGACATTATTATTATTGATGTATTTCCTAGCTTTCAGGTCTAATTTTTATAAATTTGTCGAACACAGTTTTCTAATTAATTTATATGTCACCGATAGTGCATATAATTTACTCATTGTATAGAATACCTATTAATTCCGTGCAATAATGCCAGGCTTGCTAAGGTAATGTATTAATTATGGAATTTATCGTTTACCATTACATACTTTTCCTAGGTATTGTATGTAATACCTATATAATGTATAGATACTAAGAGGAGATCAGGTAAAGAGTAAAATGCTAACAAATAAAAATTACAGTCAAATAGGATTTAAAATTGTTTATAAAGATAATATAAAGGAATCACAAACATATAATTTAATTAAATTTCAATCAGGTAAATATTTGAAATAGTTTGGTAGGAGGGGGAGGAAGAGTAAGGAGAGGGGAGAGAGGACTGTTCTTGAGAAAATTTATAAAGAAAATCTCATAGACATTTTAAACTTAAAATGATAACATTAATCTTTCTCCAGCAGGAGGGGGAAGAGGAAGGGGGGAGGGTGGGAGCGATAATTATAGAATCAAAGTATATAATACATTGTCAGTCAAATATTTGGAGTTGTATATAAGTAGTATAGTGTGAAATAAATAATATTTTATACATTGCTTGAATATTTCAGGCATTCTACGGAACACGAGGTGTTCTATGGAATTCCTAAATCATTCTATACAATTCCGGGTTAATTAGATTGGCGGCGACAAATATAAGATATCTTGTAAGTAGTTTGAAGCTCATAATTAGTAGCAATTAAAGTTCGCCTCTCAAGCCCCAGGCCGACACGTTTCACTGCCTATACTCGTACCTTGTTCGACACGGTCTGGTAGTTTTATTAATTTTGATTCAAATTTCACAAACACAAACATGAACTACTACCAGCGACCCTCCCGGCTACGCCTCGGCTACGGCTACGCAATCGAAATAATGTGGCGTTTTTTAGATTAAAGATAATCGTATACCAATTTTTAATTAAAATTTCGTTTCTTTTGCATAATAAATCTCTACATTTTACGGAGTTGCGGCTAGCGTTCTTGACACTGTCCAATGGGGAATCATACAGTCTTACTTTATGATAACTAAATTTTAGTTTATTGTTTTGTAATATACATTCTATATTTTTATGTCATGTGTAGAAATTGTAGTTAAATGTCACTGAATGGAGTTTCAATGGGAAATATATGATTATAAATCACATCCAAAAAAATTACTCCTGTTGTCCTCACAATGTTGCCCGCTCTCGATAGGAAAACTTTGCCCAGTAGATAAGTTAATTAAAATTTCGGGACCCGGGAAATTTACCTGTGTATCAAAGAGAGACCATTTGTAAATTAGAATTTATTGCTTTTAAGGGAAATGTTTTCCATTGAATATTTTAAGAAGTATATAAATAGTGATATAGAATTAGAGTTACAAACAAGCACATAGTCTACCTGGTGGAAAGTGGATGCTGTGGCAAAAAGACATCTACATCTGTCCATGATAAAAAATCAAAAAACGAACGTAGTGCACTCTTTTGGTAGTTAATAAGTTTTGTTTATTTTATTTTTCCTTTTTTTAGGTGCTCTTTATGTGAGTAGTACATAAACATGTGTCATCCACGAGAGCTGCTGCCGACAAACTGTGTTCACAGTTTGGCAAATTGTGATTTTATGTATTGTGTATTTAGAACTGGAGACTATTAACTATAAATTAAAATGAATTCATCCTTGTGGACTAAGATCAAATGCCTCGTTTCCAGTAAAAAGTATCTCCGGTTATTTACACTCACAACAGCATTGATCTGCTACTTAACACTAATATTCTGTGAGAGTGCGGATATTCCTTGTATAGCCAGCGTATCCGTGCTACAACCAAAATTTTACTGAAGAATACCTCTACCACGTGAAGAGTATTTTCATTTCATGTTATCACTGCCTCATGTTTACAATACAATTTTGATTAAGTATACAATAAGTGTGGTGGTGGAACCCGTGTAGCGGTGGGAGAGAATCCTTCAACCCTATTCGACTCTTGGAATTCGTAAGAGACTATGAAAACTGGCAGAAAATCTTATGAATTTTTTTAAAAATTATTTCAACACTTGCAACTTTATTTACAGATTATCCTTAAACGGTATTGTAACTATTTTATATGCTATATTATACGAATTTATCTTTTTAAAATAAGTACATAATAAATGCCGTGATAGCTCAGATGGTTACTGCTCGTTGTAAATATAACAGAACGCGAGTAACCCGGGTTCGATCCCCGCCGGCACCAATGAAATTGGTAATTACAATTTTAAGTGCTGATTTTACCACGTGCTCGTCGGTGAAGGAAAACATCGTGGAAAACCTGCATGTCTGAGGAATGAGAAAAAAAAATAATTCGACGACATGTGAAGTTTGCCAATACGCAGGAGGCAGCGCGACACTTCCTTGCCCTAAAACCCTCTCAGAAATGAGGGTAGGCATGTGCCCAGCACTGCCGTCCTTACGATAAGTGCAATAACTCGAGTTTTTGGGCTTTCTGACTTAAGTACATATCCGTAATCAAGAAAATGGGCTCTATATTTTCTACTTAGACGTCTTTTTTGTATTAACGGTAGATTCGGTTCTTTTGTTAAGCATAACTGCAATATCTAACAATACCATTAGTAAGTTGCATATCATGAACGAAATAACTTGAGTTATGGCAAGGTAAGGTATAATATTTTGTGATATTTCTACAGATTACTTATGATTAGCGCATTTTTTTTTTTTCAATTTAGGACACATTTACTAGTCATAAGCGCAACAAGTAAAAGTTATTGTACATATCTACCCTTCTTATGAAGAGTGCAATAACTTGATTTTTACTACTTTCGAGATAATCTCAGTTAAAGATTTAATTCTTGTTTTGTCTGTATCTTCGTAACTATGACAGCTATTTACTTGAAACTTTTACTATACGACAGATAAAATGATGCAGAATTCTTTGTAGTATATTATATTTGTACATACATTTATATAGACTTTAAAAACACAGTAGTGTATTTATCTGTAGGACTATTATTTATTTTGATAAAGAGTTACTAATCATAACCGCTATAAGTAGACTACTTATTGCAGTTATCGTTAGTAAACCGACAAATTGCTCTTTTGAGTAGCATAAACTGTATGTCTTGAAGTTTTTTTCCAACCATAAGTGCAATAAATTTCTTAGTTATTGCGGCTTTAATTGGTAAAGTATTTTAATCAGACACAATTCAGCGGTGATTGATTTCAAGAATATTATAAGTTTATATGAAAAATGACTAAAACATGATTACTATGTACGAAAATGTTTATTAATTAAATTAACTGTCGTGAAAAATGTTACAAAAATATCACTTTACCACCTAGAAATAAAAATTAAATCCCTTTAGGCCACTTTAAGTGTTTTCTTTCACGAAAATTATGTAATCGCAACTTAAGGAACTTTGCAATTGCAAATATTAAAAGCAAGATAAGTAACTTTAAAAAATCAACTAATCGTTTAGACAATTTTTATTTTTTTCCTAGGATATAAAAAATGTTAAACTTAATCTACTAAGGCAGATTATGAGATCAATCTTTAAGTCAATCTTAATTCATTTAAAGTAACTTAAATTTCAACGTAAAGAAAACATTGGAATCTGAGTAAAATGTATGTTTGACATGTCTAAGTTTAATGTATCATCGGAGTATTTAGTCACTGAGTAAATAAAACTGACTCGACTGACTCGGCTGCCTCGTTGGTCTAGTGGTTCTAGTAGTGCGACTACTGATCATAAGGTCCTGGGTTCGAATCCCGGGTCGGGTCAAACAAAATCAATTATTGAGATTTTCTGTCAAGAAATTCTCAGTAAAGAGAGAAAAGAGTCAGAAAGTTGGCGGTGTCTCACCCCCGTGCCTCAGAAATCATATAAAGCCGTTGGTCCTGCGCCTGATCTCTTTCCGGTCGTGTCAGTTTACCGTCCCACCGGATTATTATAGTGAGGGAATTGAGAGCGCACTTGTGCTTGCGCATACGCCTGGGCACTATAATCCTATCCTGCGCCGATGGCTAACCTCCGTTGAGGCAGGCCACCGTGGCCGAAATTCGGTCTGGAGGACATTAAATAAAATTTATTGGTGGCATGTTCGCGGTGATAATGTAATATTGTTGGATTGAAACTTTGAATATGTTCTTTAATTATGTGTTTGTCTAATGAATTTATACGTTCGTAGCTTCCTCTTTTGTCTATTTGGTCATCGATTTCCTTACTGAGTGCCAAATTATTGTATCTATTATTTGTTGGCTTATATCCAAGTGTTGCCAGAAAAACAACCTGACAAACTTCACATTTTGATAAAATACATTTCTTTCTTTGGCGGTTATATTGTGCATTTTTTCCGGGTTTTTACCGTATATGGTTCAACCATCCCTTTTGTAAACAACCTTCTTGATTACCAATTTTAATTTATGGTACCGATGGTGGATATCTTTTCAAATTTTTTCTGCAAACTTTGTCATACACTTTTTTCCACATTAATCATCACATAATGGTAATAATGCTAGCTCTGCATCAGCTCTTTCTTTCTTCTAAATGCACGCCTTTTCTTTGGTAGACCTCATTTGGTAAATCCTTTTTGATTTTCCGGTAATATTGATGGTGACTTTACTTGAGATGCGTAAACCGAACAGAAAGAAAGGGCTTTCTGTTCGGTATACGCATCTTCAATTTCATTTTCTAGTCCACCAGTGACACATTCCCCATCTTTCCTTTATTTGTTTTATTTAATTTCTGGTGTAGCAATTAATCATCTTTGAGATCACAAGCTGATGCTAGCGTCAGGCACTATATGTCCAGTGATAACATCAAGCCTTTAGTCCTTCATTGTATTTTTTTAAAATCAGATAAAGAATCTGATCTATTATTTTGGTCCCCGTGATTGTCTTTAGATGTTTTTTTTATGATTAATTATGAATTTTTCCATTAAATTTTATATTTGTTGTACTAGTTTCATCGCAGGTGTAAAAATCATAGTCGGAATTCATGGCAAAATCAAGTAAATATTCTTTGTTTTTGACGCCCCTTGGCACTTCTTTACAATTCATAGCCGCAATAACTCGACGACGAATTGGGATTTAGTATTTATAGCCATTAGGATTTTAGCCATTGAAATTTTAATTAAAAATATTCCTTAACATAAGTGGGACGTATATAGGCTATAACTTTACTTTACTACATAATAAATCATGTATACTGTTAGTTTTATAAACTCACTCACGGGACAACAAAACATGCCTATTTTCTATTAAATTAAGAATTCCGAGGATTAAGGTTTGCAATTATTCGCTTTCTTGACAAAGTTTCCCTTTTCCGGACTTGGCCATCGCAAGAAAACACAAAGTATCTCACAAGTAATACATATCATATTAGATTAGATTGCTTAGTGCGATTGCCAAGTCAATCTATATATTTAAAATATAAAAGATTTTTAACATTGATACGGCCTCTATAAAATATTGTTAGGTTAGCTAACTACGTAATAACTTAAAACAGAAGGATTCTTAAGTAGGGACTGAATAAATTAACCGACTTGGCTTGGCATATGGTCTGACACAACTGGTTACTTCGCCTACGCGGATTCCAGATGTGGAGGATCATGCACTTTCCCTGTTATATCTTCTGCTGACCTCTCACCCGGACGTATATCAGATTTCCGTCGACGCCCCTTTAGGCTCCTCGGACCATTGTTTTGTCCGGAGTGTGGTGCCACTCATGCGAATCGTATGAAATCGTAGTTGCATTCTGCAGGCTGCCGCCGTGTTTGGCACTATAGGTCAGCCGATTTGGATGGGATGCGGTCTTTCTTACCCTTGGGGGCGCGTTTGCTTCTCGCCGGACGATCCCAATGTTGTTGCGGATTCTGTCGATGATGTGGTACTTCAGGGTGTGGAACTTTTTATTCTTTCCTCTGTGGTGCCCATTGGAGGCAAATCTCAGCCGTGGTTTGGTCGCTCCTGTAAAATAGCATCATGCTATAAGCAGCAGTGCTACCAAGCCTGAGCTGATGCATCAGCGTCCCGAGATGTAAACACCAGCACTCTAAAAAAGCAGTATAATTCCACCTCTAGGTCCTTCAAAATAGTCATTGCCAAGTCAAAGTCAGAGCACAATGGCAGAATTGGCGAGAACGAAGCTAGCTCACCTTCCTTCTGGAACCCGTGCATTCTGGTCTCTAGCCAAGGCTGTCCAGGGGAAATTCTGTCAGCCATCTCTTCCATCTCTGCACAGAGAGGACGACTCACTGACCAATACCGCAAGGGAGAAAGCCAATCTTCTAGGCTCTTTCTCTGCGTCCAACTCGACTTTCGATAACGGGGGGAGTACGCCGCGGACCATCCCGCGGTGTGAGTGCTCCATGCCGGAAGTGCAGTTCACAAGTCGAGTAGGCCTGACGGAATCCCTACAATTGTGCTGAGGACGTGTGCTCCAGAGTTGGCACCGGTTTTAACGCGTCTTTTCCGGTACTCCTACTCCTTAGGCGTAGTCCCTAAATCATCCACCCGATCCCTAAAAAAGGCGACCGCTCAGACCCGTCCAACTACCGGCCTATCGCCATCACCTCTTTGTTCTCCAAAACAATGGATTCCATTGTAAACTGCCAGCTTATGAGGTACCTTGAGGATCATCAACTGATTAGTGATCGCCAATACGGTTTTCGCCGTGGTCGATCAGCTGGAGATCTTCTGGTCTACCTAACTCATAGATGGGCGCAGGCAGTAGAGTCCAAGGGGGAGGCATGGCCGTTAGATTAGACATAGCGAAGGCCTTCGATCGGGTTTGGCACTTACATTGGCATTATTACTGTCCTTTTCTTATATTAAGATGTAACCGGGATAAACTTGTGTCTGAAGTCGAGTCTTTGCTGAACAGAGTCTCGGATTGGGGGCGACTAAAACTAGTCCAGTTTAATCCACAGAAGACACAAGTTTGCGCGTTAACCGCTAAAAAGAACCCCCCTTGTCGTAACTCCTCAGTTTCAAGGCACTCCACTTTTTGCCTCAGCCAGTATCGGAATCCTTGGCGTCGATATATCGAGTGACGTGCAGTTACGCGGTCACTTGGAAGAGAAGGCCATATTGGCCTCTAAAAAGCTTGGCGTGCTCAGCAGAGCGGGACAGTATTTAATGCCGGCACACCGCCTGCAACTTTACAAGGCGCAGGTTCGGCCGCATATGGAATACTGTTCACATCTTTGGGCTGGGGCTCCCCAGTACCAGCTCCTTCCACTTGACCGCATCGAGCGCAAAGCGGCTCGAATCATCGACGACCGAGTGCTTTGCGATCGGCTCGAATCGTCGACGACCGAGTGCTTTGCGATCGGCTCGATTCACTGGCGCTGCGTAGAGATGTTGCATCTCTTTGCATTTTCTTTTGCATATACCATGAGTGCTCTGAGGAATTGTTCGGATTAATCCCAGCCACCAAATTTCGTGAACGCACTACGCGGCAAACGTCCCGATACCATCCATACCATCTGGATGCTTGGCGGTCCACCACTGTAGGTTTCAAAAGGAGATTTCTTCCGCGTGCAACCTCTCTGTGGAATAGTTTACCACCGGCAATTTTTCCGGACCGATATGACCTGGGGACCTTCAAGAAAAAAGCTTACTCCTTTCTAAATGGCCGGCAACGCACTTGCAATTCCCCTGGTGTTGTGGTTGATCATGGGCGCTGGTAGTCACTTAACATCAGGTGAGTCGCATGCTCGTTTGCCCCCTCTTCTATAAAAAAAATATTTTCACACATCATTCTCTTCAATATAATTGATATATTGTATAGTTGGCCTTTTTAAACAAAATTTTAAATTTTATGTGTGATGATTGCTGTACATTTCGTTTATTTTGTTTTGTATTTTATGTATTTTATCAGAAAAGAATTTGTAGATTTAGCAAATCTAGTTTGGTCATCTGTATATACTGCTTCCACAGTTGATGAAAAGTTGACTTCTTTAACAGCAACATATTAGGACTGTATAATAAACATGCTCCTAAACGTGTTGTTCGACTGAAGCGTCCTCCTGTTCCATGGATCACGATTTGAATAAGAAAGGCTATGGCTAAACACGAAAGAACTTTCAGTGCTTTCAAGAAGAATCGCACTGATGTAAAGTGGCAAGCATATAAAGCTGCAAGAAATCGATGCAATCAGATGGTGAGAGCTGTTAAACGCCAATATATCCACGAACAACTACTTAATTCATCTTCGGCTGATATATGGAAGTTTCTGAATACGCTTGGATATGGAAAATCACAATTTGACTATAATAGCGTCACCTTTTCTCCTGACGATTTTAATCGTCATTTTCTGTCTTCTCAAAGAGTTTCTAATAATTCTAGAACTAATGCTATCTCTTTTATATCTTCCATGCCTCATTATTCTCGTGAATCTTTCACTTTTACTCCTGTAGACGAAGACGAGATACGCAAAGCACTTTCCTCTATTAAATCGAAAGCCGTTGGATGTGATGATGTGAGTAGGTAATGGCTTTGCACGTGCTGGATTCTGTTTTACCCGTGATAACCCATATAATTAACTTTTCGCTGATGAATGGTGCTCTTCCAACTCACTGGCGTAAAGCCTTTATTATTCTCATCGCAAAATCTACTGAATGCAGCGCTTTATCTAATTTCAGACCAATTTCTATTTTGCCTTTTCTTTCTAAGGTTCTGGAAGCTGTTGCTCATAAACAGATTTCTTCTTTTATTGTTTTCTCAAAGAATATTCTTTCCCCTTATCAGTCTGGTTTCCACCCGGGTCATTCTAAAACTACTGCTCTCCTCAATGTTTCGGAAGATATTCTTGAGGGGATACAAAAATTAAAACTGACCGTTCTCATCTTAATTGATTTTTCTAATGCATTTAATTCTGTCAATCATGGTATCTAGTTAGCTCTTCTTTCTAATTTGAATATCCCATCTTCAGCTCAGGAATGGTTCTCAACATATCTTTGAGTGCGCCAACAGGCTGTGCGTACTGGCCATATACTATCTGACTGGCGTGATGTGTCAATTGGCGTCCCTCAAGGCGGAATTATCTGTCCTCTTCCGTTTTCCATTTTTATAAATCTCATGACACTAAATCTCAAGAGCTATTACCATTTATATGCTAACGATCTGCAGTTATATGCGCAAGTGAAACCTTCTAATATCCTAAGTGCTATCTCACTGTTAAATGATGATTTGAAATATATCTCAGAATGGTCTACTGTGTATGGCATAAACGTGAACCCGTCTAAATGCCAAACAATAATCTCAGATAGCTCAAGATTATTATCTAAACTAGATATTCCCACCCTACGATCAATTATGTTTAATAATAATGTCATACCATTCTCTACTAATGTAAATAACCTTGGTCTGTACATCGATGTTTGCTTAACATGGAACAAACATATACAGGAGGTGAGTCGCAAAACTACTTGCGATCTCTGTATCGATTTAAAAACTTTCTTCCCACCAATACCAAGATTAAACTTATCTAATCACTTATTGTACCGATTATTGATTATGTCGATGTGAGTTGCTCAGACCTGTCTTAACTTCATCTTAATACATTGGATAGTCTGCTTAACTTCGTAAATATGACAATGTATCTTCCTTTCGTACACAGCTAAACTAGCTGTCTATCCGTCAGCGCATATATGTTAGAATACTCTACACCCTTTTCTCAATTTTGAACGATCCATGTGCTCCCGAGTATCTGAAATCTAAATTTCAATACCTGGGAGATTCTCATAATTTTTCTCTTCGTTCCTCGGCCGAACTTAATTTGCTCACTCCTTTACACCGTACTGGTTATTTATCTCACTCTTTCGCCCTCACGGCCATCAGACTCTAGAACGACATACCTCTTGACATTAGAAAAGCTCCCAACAAATTCGTCTTTAAAAATCAAGTCCGTGAGTATATGATTAAATCGTTGCAAGTTTGAATTAACTCAGCTCTTTTTTTTTTCGTATAAATTTCATATTTGTTCTGACATAGATAATATTTTGACACAATTTTGTATGTATACATATTATATAGATATATATTTATGTGTTTATGTGTATATAGAGTATGTATATATATATATATATATATATATATATATATATATATATATATATATATATATATAAAACAAATATATATATATATATATATATATATATATATATATATATATATATATATATATATATATATATATTGTTTAATATATTTTTTTTATCCTCTCTATTTGATTATTGCTGCACCGCCTCTATAATCTCTATCTCTGTTTAGCCTAATGGTTGACTGGGAGAGCATGTCCTATGGCATTAAGTCTGCCATATGTACTACTTTGTGCATGAAAGTATAAATAAATTAATTAAAAAAAAATATTTTTCTTCTTTCATCTCGATGAGATTATAAAGATTATTTAAGTCCACCTTTCCGTAGTTTCCACGCTTGGCAAGCGGGTTGACAACCGCAGTTTTTTTTTAATTACAACTATGGAAACACCTCCCTAAAGGGACAATCAATGGGGGATACCTTTGTGCAGTAGTGGACTTTGATAGTCTGTAACGGTACACACAAAGACAAACTTATACCGTTTATGTATACATATAAATAAAATTGAAGTGTCTGCATGTAATACCAACATAATAGCCTCATATTCCTTTAGGTGTTAGTTTTCTATTATATATGATTGTGTCTTATTTCAAATAAATACCACATTTATACAGAAATCCTAAAGTTAATTTTGCTCTCTGTGTTATACGTTTTAGTTTTCAAAAAAGCGTCATCTGTTATCAAATAGAATAAGTAGCATATTTTGCAAACATATACATATACATAATATATACAATAAATTAAATAATTTACTAAACAAGTTTAATATTTAACGGTTAGGTAATAATTTGAAATTACTCCAACGATCTAAGAATATTTTTCATTATTTGTGAACCGACAATCTACGTTTTAGTTTTACAAACATAGCCATCTATATTTACTAAATTTTTGGCGCATTCTTATTTATAGTGTATATTAATGACTTACCTTTACTTGTAGGGGATAATCACGATATAGTATTATTTGCTGATGATACTTCCTTGATTTTTAAACTTCAATCATTCCTCACCGTCATCACACGTCAATCATTTACTCGTAAATGTATTGAAGTGAATAGTGCTATATATAAATAAGTGCATTGGCTTAACCTTAATAATCTTCATTTAAACGGCAATAAAACTGGATGTATTAAATTTCCAACAACAAATGCTAATAATTCCTATACCAATGTGTTTTTAAATGGGGAAGAACTGACTCCTGTTGAGTCATCTGTTTTTCTTGCCATCACTCTCGTTACTAAGCTTCAGTGGGGCCCCCATATATCTAAAGTAGCAAGCAGACTAACCTCTGCAGCTTATGCCGTAAAAATGATTAGGGATCTCAGTAGTGTCGAGACAGCTAGATTAGTTTATTTCAGTTATTTCCATAGCATAATGTCATATGGGATTTTGCTATGGGGGAATTCGGCTGATTTAGAAACTATTTTTGTTTTGCAGATGGCCCTCCATTAGAGCAATTTACAACCTTAAACCGAGAGAGTCCCTTAGAGAAAATTTTAAATAAATAATAAAGCTTTGGCCTTTCAGTACATCTATAAAAATTTGATTTATTTTCACAAAAACAAAGGTAATCTTAGTAAAAAAAAAAGTGATATACACTGTATAAACACCAGGAACAAGCTAGTGATACCATTTTTTCGCCTCCACAGAGTCAATAGTTCATTCTTTGGGCATTGTATACGCTATTACAACAAAGTCCCAGAAAATATACAGGGTCTCTCTTTTACCAAGTTAAATATTTAATAAAAAAAGACCTGTATAAAAAGGGTTATTATAAATGAACGCATGGTTGATAATTACCCCGGGAATGAAGTGGTCGCTTCCGAACTGTTTCTAAAATAATTTTTTTAAATATTTAGTGACCATCGATATTTGTAAAATTTATTTAAAAAAAAGTCCCGCTGGGTTTCTTACTGGCTCTTTTCATGATAGAGGTTTTATTTACGAACCAGTGGTAAAGTAAAAATTGACTTTCAATAAAAATTGCTTGTATAATGATTTCTTATATTTACGCGAACACTATACATGATTAAAACTACTTTTACGGATTTTATCGCGTTTATTTTTACTTTTTATTTACTTTTATTTTTGATTCCCGACGTTTCGGGCGCTTTCCAGCCAGGGATGGTCACGGGGGACTGAGATGACTGACGTCCCGATGTCATTGTTAAACCCGGAGTACCTTCAGCTTTTTTAATTATTGTTTATAGTCCGATCTATGCAAAATGAACTGACTATGTCCTGAGGTCTTGCAGTGGTATGCTTGGGTTTAGTTTTAATTTTATTGATTATAGGATCCCAAGCAGGTGGTAGTACCCAGCCTCCTTCTCTATTGAAATTAGGATGTTTTTTAATTTCAATAGCCTCACGTATCATCCTTGGTGGGAATCGGTGCTCTTTCGCGAGGATTTGTGGTCTATCAAATCTGATGTAATGGTTGGGTCCGTCTAGGATATTATCACAAACTGCAGACTTCCCGGAACGTTGATGCTTCACATCAGCTATATGTTCTTTTACGCGGGTCCTAATTGATCTTTTTTGTTTGTCCTATATAAGAGACACCACATTCACAATCAAGCTTGTACACTCCTGCATCTTGTAGAGGAATATGACACTTGACGGATGGTAGGAACTGACTAATCTTCTTCGGCGGCTTGTAGAATGTTCTAATAGAAGCTCGCTTCAAGATATAGCCAATTCTTGTCTGTGACATCTCTGACATATGGTAGTACAGCAGGCACACGCTCGACTGTGGCCGGCTTCACTCGGTCACTGTGACGTAGGCGCGGGACCCGAAGCTTGTTGTCGTGCAGAACTTGCTTGACGTGATGAAGCTCGGCGGCCAGGTGTTCGCTGTCACAGATCCCTCGTGCTACAGAGAGCAGATCCCTCGTGATTCAACGTTGCCAAGTGTGTTCAGCCAAAAAAGACCGTAAGACAAACTACACCTGCGAGAGTTGCAACAAATATATCTGTGTAGAACATATAGTACCTTTTTGTGCTGACTGTACCAAAGATACGAATTGATTTTTTTTACTTAAGTTAATTTAGTTTCCTACAAAATAGTGACATTAAAACATTAAGGCTGATTCTTAATTAATAATATAATTACATTTAAATAGAAGAGAAAAATTTTGTTGATATTTGTCGTTCTTTTTTTAAAGTTCCATTTAATGTAATTAAAACATAAATATAATGATATTTGTTTTTCATGTATTTACTTAGATACCTATAGAACTAAACATGAATAATATTAACTTTATTATTTATACAGTATTGGAATAATTTTGACATTAATAAACGGGTCGGTGAGACCCACCCCAACGTCCGTGTAACACTTTTCCACCCCCATGACGCCGGGTTAAACTGACCTGTCTAGCTTTCATAATTTCATGTAATATTAGCGCCATCTACCTACTAAATAAGCTCATGATAAGTCACCGATAAAATTAAATAATAGAATTCCACTGAATACTTATTAATAAACATGAAAATTAAGTGCTCCGTGAGATTTTTATTTCTATTTGATGAAATAATTCATGACATCTTTGGCTGTCTAATTACTAGGTAGATGTGGTTAACAATCGTGCGAAACTTCAATCCAGATTTTATGAATTTTATTTAAACAAATACGAGAGCTCGCCGTGAGATATCATCATAGCACGAGAGCAAAACGTGTAAGATTCTCGCGAGAACAAATTAAACTACTATAGGAAATTTTAGGTGCTGACTTGCCACGTTTATGGTGAAGTGGTGGAGTAGTTAAAAAAGTCGTTTAAATGTAAAAACTGTTAATACGCATTGTTTCCATATTTACATTCTATCGTTAATATTAAGGGTAGCAAAAATGTGTATAAATCATCATCGTTATCATCACAGCCTGCCAGGCCTATGTACAGTCCAGTGAACTGAATATAGCACGCCCACATATCTTGTCGAAAAAATATGATACCGTAAAATTAGTTGACGACCACCAAATTCATCATTATTTTGTTAAAACTTAATTGAGTTTAATTATGAATGAATGTAAAGAGTAAAATGTAAATAATGCAGTTTTAATTTTAGCCTTTTTAATGAATACATCGGAAGACAAAAATTTTCGAACAATTTTTTTATTTTAGCACAAAACGGCATTTAATGATGTTCTCAAATTGAATCCAACTCGAGCAAAGCCGAGGGTAAGAAGCTAGTAGTCTAAATATATTCATTTAGTTATCATTTTAATATAATTTGACTGCCTCGTTTGTCTAGTGACCGTGAACGCAATTACTGATAATGAAATCCCGTGCCTCGAAAAACAAGTAAAAACAGTACAATCGGGCTTTCATGTAGATTTGTATGGGCCATGCATACATTTTCCATCAGGTGAACTGTGTGCTCGTTGTTATAAACATTCTTTGTCACCATTGTTTGTACGATGTTTACGATGACGCTGCGCATTCATATTCTCCTGGTATACAATAATTAGGGTCATGAAGCCGGAAGGGCGTACATGCCACGCTTTGAGCCATTCCACGAGGTCGACGGGGAGGAAACTCGGCCGATAACCCCTAATCGACTGCCAAAATTTTTGTAATGTGCTCAAGAACAATTTTATATTTATTTTCGCTTTAATATATTTTAAATAAATGAATAAAAGTAAAATATTTTATGAAGACGTTTATTATCTGTGTGCGAATAAAGTAATCACTTAGCATTACTAAGATTAATTAGTAACCCCACTAAAGTAGCTTTTTATTCAAAGATAAAACTTTATGTATGAAATAAAGTGTCGATATAGCGGTTCCGGAAGTATTCTTAGTACAAACTAAGTATGTTATTTCATGTCTTTTATCGTTGTGCAGATCACGTACAAAGTGTATCCACTATACCAAGCAATGCCGATACTAACACTATTTAAATTTTCACAAGATAATATATCTATTTTACATAATCTTTGTTACATACAGAATCGAATATTATTAACAAAAATGTGACTAGGAACAGTTGGTAAAAGTGCGAGATATTTTGTACTGCGATGGCTGATCCTCGATTTAGAATCAAAATAAAGATGCATTGACATTTATTTGGTGTAGAATGCCTCCTTTCCAGTGAAAAGGCGCTCACTACACTAGCCATACGAATCGCAGCAGTTTTAAGCTGCTATTTAATGTTGATATTATGAATAGCGTGATGCTTCCGTTCCTCGAACCGATCTATTCCTACTACAATCATAACATAACTGCAACGTGGTCCTACCGAAAACTCGATACAAATTTCACCACACGTGCTTTTTGTACATGAACATTTGAAAGTCATGTACATGTATATTTCGTTATTCGTATAGCGCCAGTGTATTTATATTAACATATATTAACAGAGCCCGTAGCCGACAAGATATCCCTAGTAAGCCAGAGTAATTTCACGTATATACACATTATAATGTCTGCTGTTAGCTGTCGTAAACGCGATTTCTGGCCAAAATCAGTTATTGTGCTTTTCTTTTAAGAAATTGTCAGCAGCAGCCCGGAGTCAGGAAGTTAGCGAAGTTTCACCGCCGTGAATCGAAAAACACCTAACGCCGTTGGTCCTGCACTTTATCTCTATCCGGTCGTGTTTGATAACCTTTCCGTCGGACTATTAGAGTGAGGGAACACTTATAGAGTGCACTCTGACTCGCGCATACACTCGGGTACTAGAATCCCGTCCTGCGCTGATGGGTAGACCTCTGGTGAGACTAGCAGCCTTGACCGAAATTGGTTTGGAGGACATTATTATTATTGATGTATTTCCAAGCTTTCAAGTCTAATTTATATAAATTTTTCGAACACAGTTTTTTAATTAATTTATATGTCACTGGCAGTGCATATAATTTACTCATTATTAATATTGTATGTAATACCTATATAATGTATAGATGCCAAGAGGAGGTCAGGTAAAGAGTAAAATGCGAACAAATAAAACATATTTTCTCTGCTGAAAATCAACTTTACTAAAATTACAGTCAAATAGGACTTACAATTGTTTATAAGATAACGTAAAGGAATTACGAACTTATAGTTTAATTAAATGTCAATCAGGTAAAAAATTTTCATAGTTTGGTAGGAGGGGGAGATGTGAGAGAGGACTATCCCCTTCACCCCGAAATCACTCCCATAAAACAATAATATGGTGTATTATCGTGATTTTGAGAAAATTTAAAAAGAAAATCTCATAGACATAGCCTTGAAATGGTAACATTTATCTTTCTCCGGCATTAGGGGAGGAGGAAGGGGGAACCTCCACCGGGGGTAGGGTTGTTCCTTAACTGAAAGGTGGATTTCTAGGTGGTAAAAATAGATAAGTTGGGTTTAGTCATGTCTTTTTTGGGAACGTCATTTTCTGAAATTATTATCTTAAGACAAACTGTGAAATGCACTCTCGCTATTCCGTTACCTCGTGTTCAATACATTGCCAGTTAAACATTTGGAGTTGTATAGAATGCCTAGGTATAGCGTTAAATGAAAAATATTTTATACATTGCTTGAATATTTCAGGTATTCTATGGAACACGAGGTGTTCTATAGAATAATACCTAAATTATTCTATACAATGCCGGATTATGATATATATATATATATATATATATATATATATATATATATATATATATATATATATATATATATATATATATATATATAGGTTGGCGGTGACAAAAATTAAATATCTTGTAAGTAGTTTGAAGATCATAATTAATGGCAAATAAAGTTCACCTCAAGCACCCCAGGCCGACACGCTTCACTGCCTTTATAACCTTGTTCGACACGGTCTGGTTGATGTTGCTTTGTGCATTTTATAAACAGGAATATTTCATTAATTTTGAGTCGAATTTCACAAACACAAACATTAACTACTACCAGCGACCCTCCTGATTAAGTCTGATTAGGATCTATTTTTATATTTAAGATAATCATAGAACAATTTTTAATTAATATTTCGTTTTTTTTTTTTCAAAATAAATTTCTACGTTTTACGGAATTGCGGCTAGCGTTCTTGAAACAGTCGTGTCCTGTGTAGGTTTTAATTTATTGTTTTGTAACATATATTCTATAGTACCCGGATGACCGAGCTTTGCTCGTTTTTTTTTAAGTTACATTTATATACAAATTACATGAATAATAGTTTTTGATCTTATTGACATAATAGAAAAAACTGAACTTGAATAAAAAATCATGAGTGCAATTAGATTAATTAAAATTTTCGTATTTTTAAAAAAATACTAAAAAAAAGGGCTCGAAATAATAGATTTTCCCACAAAAGAAGGGAACTTGAAAAAAAAAGGAAAAAAGTCGGACCCAAGACGGGACACAAACCACGGAACTCCGATATCACGCCCGAACAACATCACATCTGAGCTATTACGATCGTTAGCGATCTGTCATAATTATATTGTAACAGTTTTTTTATTGCCTGAAAACACGGAGAAAAGGACATTTTCTAAAAATAAATCCTAGCTAGATCGATTTATTGCCCTCGAAACTCCCTGGACACTAAATTTTATGAAAATCGTTGTAGCCGTTTACGAGATTCCGATATATATATATATATATATATATATATATATATATATATATATATATATATATTAGAGAATTGCTCGTTTAAAGGTGTAGGATATATTCTATATTATTATGTCATGTAAAGAAATCGTAGATAAATAAAACTGAATAGTTTTCATTTAAATATGTAGTTATAAGTCACGTCTAAACTAAGATGAAACGAAAAATTACTCCTGTTGTCTTCACAATGTTGCCCGCTCTCGACAGGTAAACTTTGCCAAGTAGATAAGTTAGAATAATTCGGGACCGGGTAAATTTACCTGTGTATCAAAGAGAGAACATTTGTAAATTAGAATTTATTGCTTTTAAGGGAAATATTTTCCATCGAATATTTTAAGAAGTATGTAAATAGTGTCTTTATATAGAATTAGAGTTACAAACGAGCACACAGTCCACGACATGTACATCTGTCCTCGATAAAGAATCAAAATACATCTATAGTGCACTCTTTAGGTAGTTTATAAATTTTTCCTTTTTTTCTGCTCTTTATATAATTAGCACAAAACATGGGTCATCCAGAGAGAGCTGCTTCCGACAAACTGTGTTCAAAGTTTGGCAGATTGTGATTTTATGAATTATGTACCTAGAACTGGAAACAAATAAATTAAAAAAATGTCATTCTTGAGGACTAAGATCGAATGCCTCGTTTCCAGTAAAAAGTATCTCCGGTTATTTACACTCACAACAGCATTGATCTGCTACTTAACACTAGTATTCTGTGATAGTGCGGTCATTCCTTGTAAACCCTTGTATTTCAATACTTGCAACTATATTTACAGATTATGCTTAAACGATAGTGTAACTATTCTATACAACAAAACATGTCTATTTTCTATTAAATTAAGAATTCAGACGATTAAGGTTTGCAATTATTCGCTCTCTTGACAAAGTTTCCCTTTACCGGTTGGACTAGTTTAATTTTAGCATAAAAATAAATATATAAAATGTAATATAAAACATAAAAATAAAAAGTAATATAAAAATGTGGAGAAGTTGTAGTGCTATCTATCATACATCATAAGTTCCTACTGGTTTTTACTTAGTCCATACTAAGGTGATGACATTAGAACTCGACTAAGTAAAAAATTGCATGCAATAGATAAGACGTAGTTATGGATTATATGCCAACCACAATTGTTTATAAATTATATATGTTCTCAGCAAAATACTGCTGTCCATCTCCTGTTCCAGTTTACCTCCGTCGCCTCTTACGACACTCATGAGATAATAATATGTATGTAAATAATGGTAAGTGTAACGTTTCGTATAATTAATGTCTAAATCCATGTCCTTTTGTAGGCTCACAGAGATAAATATAGAAAATAGTCTTTAAATGTTGATAGACTTGAAGGTTTTCCGAAATAATCCATGAATAAATTGTGTGCGAACGATACGCGACGGTGATATTAATGAGACACAGAGAAGCTACGGAGAGAGGGTATTATTGCAAAGCAAATATTTAACTGAAATATTTGTTTCAGGTGAGTTGTTTTCTACTCAGAATTGACTTAAATAATTGTCTTATTTAGAAATAACATAATTGTTTGAAATTAAATTTTCATTCAAGTAAATATTATTTAAGCTGAATATTTAAGGTTAAATTATAGACTCGCGTATGATGGTGAGAGGGGGAGAGGAGAGGGGAGGGTTCAGGGAGGCCTTCAGGGAGAGGAGTTTATGAGTAATATTTTCTTTTGTAAAATCTTAATCTCTCATTTTTACACAGGAATTTTGACACGAAGTTACTTCTGTAACAGCTTCGGCGCCACGGGAAGTGCAACCCCTTCGCCCTTCGAAGCAAATTGCAGGTACCCGTGTGAGCCGTAGCGGCTGAGGCTCGTCACTGAAGGTCACTAATAAGCTGGGCGGGGGCTGCTCTCCCTCCGCGCTTACAGATTTACAAAAACTCTCCAGGGGTAGGGCAGACAAGCCTTCATGGAGTCGGGGCGTGCTGTTGCGGTTTTAGAATAGATTCGACCAATCTTCGAAAGTCAGGTTGCTCTAAACTCTGCTATGATAGTGGTACATGAAACAATGTAATGTGAATTGTTATAATTTTGTTTTCTGAAAAACCTCTTGACTGCTCTCCACTGCGACTCGATTTGTTGTATAAAAGTCCCGTCTTCAGCCGCAAATAGATTGTCTGGTTCCGATTAATTAACTTTTTTATGAGTATATCTGTCTTAAAAAAAAAAACAAATTAACATTTACAATAACAGCGTTTCGTTATTGCAATTTTTAGTGAAATTTATTTTTATCGTATTTAGTTCAAAAGGAATTTCCGAAATCCAAAAACAGTGTAAAATGTTCGAGCTTAACTCTGACAAACCTCCTAAATTGAAAAGAAAATTAAAAAATCAGGTACTTGACATCTTATTCATAATACGAGAACAAATTGACATATTTGCGTTTCGTTATAAGCAATTTTCAGTGAAATTTGTTTTTATCGTAATTAATTCAAAACGAATTTCCGGCATCTAAAAACACTTTAATAGGTTCAAACTTAACCCTAACAAGTCTCTTAGACTAAAAATATTATTATAATCAAGTACCAGATGTCTATAGCCAACTCATATTTAATCTATCCATTCTTATTTTGCTTCCTTGTTGTTTAATCTATGTAATTAATGGTTTATGGATATTTTCGTTTTCATTTATATTCTGCGGTTATAGTCATACTACAAAGCTGGACCAATAAACAGTCTTCCTCCAACATTATTTAAATTACTTCTATAAAAAACATACGTATTTAATATATTTAAAAGCTAACTTTCGGGGTCAAGATAATAAAAAATTTATACTTGTAAACAAACAATTAAGTGCTCTGTGTTTTGGATAAAAGGATTATCAGCCCCAAAGTCATAGAACGTGTGCCCACTTTCAAATAACGACAGAGTCCCACACGTATCACGAAGAAAATTACACCATTTATTTATTAGGTTTGGTCGACGACCTTTAAAAATGTAGTATTACTTAATTATTTGGCAAAAGAGAATAATATAATGATATATATAATCTGGTAACCTTCCTTTTTTCTGGTAATATATTTTCTACATAATCTGCTTCATAGGAGGGATATTTACCACAGTTGCCACGCTTGGCATTTGTGTTGGCAATCACGGTATTTTTAAATAATTTTGGATTATTGTTACAAAGATGCTGCTCTGTCGCAAATTATGGCACCTAACGGAATTACGGATTTTAAAGAAACGGATTATAAATGGTAGTGGATTAAGTTTAAATATTGTAGTAAAAATATGGAAACCTAAAATGAGAACAACAAATGCCATCTGTTATTTAAATATATATAACATATTTCCTGGCGTTTTCGTTACATTCAATTGAAAGGCCTAAAACATACCTACTATCAATTAAAGTATAATTAAAGCCGGATATATCAGACATTAATAAAATAAAAGACATAACTTAAAAACTAATAAATAAACTTATCTAGAAGATAGACAGTAACTTCCTTAACAATTTTAAATATTAAGAAACGGCTGTTGCTAGCCCACCTGCAGTTAAATCTTGCACATGTTCATTGGCTTTTGTAGGCTGTAATAAATGAGTGACGTATATACGTGGTACAGCTACGCTGCGGCTATATTATAGCTGTAACAAAAATGGGTCGGCTCGACCGACGAAGGACCACGCTCTCACAGAATGTCAGCGTAAAATAGCAGCTTAATGCTGTTATGCTTATTATGATGAACGTAGAAAACCGGAGATCCTTTTCATTGGAAACGAGGCATTCTACCCTAGTCCTCAAGGGCGACAATGCATCTCCATTTTGATATGTCTATGGGCCACAGCATCCACTTACCATTAGGTGGAGACTGTGTACTCGTTTGTCACCCATAATGTATATATAAATTAAAAAAAAACAGTATTTCAAATAGAACCATTGATTTTAAAAACTACAACAATCGAAAGAAGTGTTACGTCTAAAGAGGACGAAGAATATACAAGCACTTATGAATATTTTTCTTGAAGTAGGTCTCTACAAGTTCACGACAGTAAAGAGAGTGTCTTGTCGTAAATAAAGTAAACGAACTGCCGTATTATTTATTTTCATACAGTTTAGTTCACTTACGACTCTCAAATCTATGTCTTTGTAAGATATATTTTAAGAATAATACAACATTATATACAGATGCTTGTTTATAACGTTATATTATTTATGAAACAAAATATAAGATACAACGTTTTACACTGCTTGCTTTAAATATATCTTTATTCGTATACGTTATAACAAAAATTATTTTAAGAGTTCAGACTAGAACAAGAATTCTATCATAAGACATTTGAACTGATTTATCTGATTCGCATAATACTTATGTTTTCCTCTCCCTCTGTTTCGCTTATAAGTGATATTTTGTGTATATATTTTAATTTGTATCCCGTATTATTTCATTTTTATATATTTTTATAGCATTGTTTGATTAACGAGCATACAGTCCACCTGACGCTAAGTGATTGCTGTGACCCATAGACACCTACATATATCCTCGATTACGAATCAAAATGCAGGCGCGTTGTCGCCCGTGACGACGAAGATGAAATGCCTCATTTCCAGTAAAAACGGTCGCCGATTCTCTACACTCACCATACGAAACACAGCAGCATTAAGCTACTATTTTACGCTAATATATTGTGTGAGCGCGATCTTCCTCCGGTCGAGCCGACCCATTCGTGCTACAAATATACTACTAATATAACTGCAGTACGGCTCTACCACGTATAAAAATAAAGTGTATGAGATTTTTATTGTAATTAAAACTATGTTATTCAAAATTTACTATAGGTGCTACGATTCAATGCTACAGTTGTCTTATTCATCACATTCTTATCGCAAAGCTACGTCAGCCTCAGTCAGTTGCAGCCGTCAGTTGCTCTGAGGAGCGCTCGCACGTGACGTGCATGCGGCTCAATATAAGTCCATTGTGTTTGTGAATCAGTTGCTCTATATTTATATTTAGAGCAAAAATCAGCTAATTTGTTCCTACTTAACCTTCCTCTATCGGCTATTTAAACCCATTGCTAGATATTGATATTTTTAGAATGCGTTCAATGGCGATCTTCGTGAAAGATTTCTAATTAAATCAAATTAAAGTCATAGTCAAAACATTTTATTAAATTTTAGCTTGTTATTTAGGTTCGCCTAAAGCTCTTATGAAGATTAAAACCTATACCAATTTACAAAAACAAGACCTCGAAAAATAATCAGAAAATAATGACTATTTTTTTAAATGCCATGTTACCTATTGGTTTTATTATAAATTTTAAATTTATTTAAAATTTATAATAAAATCAATTCAACTTCAAATATTTAGTAATATAATTCAAAATGTTGATTTTAATAACATAGCAGTAGCTAGGAACCTTGCACGTATAGAGTAAGAGTTATTTTAATAACATAGCAGTAGCTAGGAACCTTGCACGTATAGAGTAAGAGTTATTTTAATAACATAGCAGTAGCTAGGAACCTTGCACGTATAGAGTAAGAGTTATTTTAATAACATAGCAGTAGCTAGGAACCTTGCACGTATAGAGTAAGAGTTATTTTAATAACATAGCAGTAGCTAGGAACCTTGCACGTATAGAGTAAGAGTTATTTTAATAACATAGCAGTAGCTAGGAACCTTGCACGTATAGAGTAAGAGTTATTTTAATAACATAGCAGTAGCTAGGAACCTTGCACGTATAGAGTAAGAGTTATTTTAATAACATAGCAGTAGCTAGGAACCTTGCACGTATAGAGTAAGAGTTATTTTAATAACATAGCAGTAGCTAGGAACCTTGCACGTATAGAGTAAGAGTTATTTTAATAACATAGCAGTAGCTAGGAACCTTGCACGTATAGAGTAAGAGTTATTTTAATAACATAGCAGTAGCTAGGAACCTTGCACGTATAGAGTAAGAGTTATTTTAATAACATAGCAGTAGCTAGGAACCTTGCACGTATAGAGTAAGAGTTATTTTAATAACATAGCAGTAGCTAGGAACCTTGCACGTATAGAGTAAGAGTTATTTTAATAACATAGCAGTAGCTAGGAACCTTGCACGTATAGAGTAAGAGTTATTTTAATAACATAGCAGTAGCTAGGAACCTTGCACGTATAGAGTAAGAGTTATTTTCAAACATCACATTCTTCAATATAATTGATATATTGTATAGTTGGCCTATTTAAACAAAATTAGTAAACAAGATTTTAAATTTTATGTCTAATGATTTCATTTTCCTTTCATTTATTTTGTTGTAATATTTTATGTATTTAATCAGAAAAGACTTCGTAGATTTAGCAAATCTAGTCTAGAAGTAGTCCTCGACCTGTTCTGCAAAAGAGAGTCCATTTTCTGTTGTGTTTGCTTGCACTGGTAAAAATGCTAGCCGTTTCCAGTGATAGATTCATTTTTACAAACATTTTTGAATAAATATAATTGAATTTAAATCATTTATCAATTTTTAAACTTGACATATCATGATTTTACATACGGTATAACAATCTGTTTACTCGTGATCAACCCTTTTATTTGTTTTTGACATAATTTTTTCATTTATTTTTAAATATTTAATGTCTTAAGTAATATTATAGAGTTAAAAAGGGCGAATTTAATGCACTTATGAATTCTCTCCTAGTCAACCTTGGGCGAAGTAAGAGAGGTGCATTATTAAATTACTAATAGATTTTTTTCATGTATTACATCCTGTCAAAAGTCATACGACATGCGTTTTTCGTTCCTGTACATAAAATTAATTGACATTCAAAGAAAATTGTTTCATTCTCAAAATCTCTAAAAGACTGTTTCCGTAACGTTATGCTAATGGTATCAACGCTTGTAGCAAAAACACTGATTGCAAATCCGTTGAGCAAGCACGTTGTCGCTCTGCATACTGCACGTACGTCACCGAATAATATAGCGTGGTCTTCACTGACATCAACATTGAATATAGTATTTCATATGCATTTCAGATGTGTATAAAATCAGGTTATTAAAATTACTATGCAATGAAAGTTATTAATTATTATAACATTTACATAATAAACATTTATCCCACACAATACCAGCGTAAAATAGCAGCTTAATGCCCTTGTGTTCCGCGTGGTGAGTGTAGAAAAGCGGAGACGCTTTTTACAGGAAACGAGGCATTTCATCTTAGTCCTCCGGGGTAATAACGCATTTGTATTTTGATTTTTAGTCAAGAATACCTATATGAAGATTTCAATGCACCACAGCATCCATCATACCATACCATCAGGTAAAGTGTATGTTTGTTCGTTAACTTCAAATCTATAAAAAATACAAATAATTGTTCATGGTCTAGATGTTTGTCATTGTAAAATTTACGTATGTAACTTGTCTCTACGATTCAGAAGAAAAACCTAGTTTGGGAATGACGTTTAAAAAAAGTCAATATGAAGCATAGGATTAAAACGGCTGACTAAGTAAGGTAAGGTAGTAAATTATTTAGCCGATATTTTGCTCTAGATATGCATGACGTACGCTTCATATACCTTTTATATTAATATCTATATGATATTATTGGTGTTCTCTTGGCGGATATCGATCAGGGTTTTTTTTTATAGAAGAGCGGGCAAACGAGCGTGCGGCTCACCCGATGTTAAGTGACTACCGCCGTCCATGATCAACCGCAACACCAGGGGAATTGCAGTTGCGTTGCCGGCCCTTTAGAAGGGAGTAAGCTCTTTTCTTGAAGGTCTCCAGGTGAACTCCAAGAGGTCCTTTCTACATTGGTGGACCGCCAGCATCCAGATGGTGTGTTGGTATCAGCGTTTGCCGCGTAGTGCGTTCACGAAATTTGGCGGCTGTGATTAATCCGAACAATTCCTCAGAGCACTTTCCATGGTATACGCGAAAGAAAATGCAAAAAGATGCAACATCTCTTCGCAGCACCAGTGAATCGAGCCGATCGGAAAGCACTCGGTCGTCGACGATTCGAGCCGCTCTGCGCTGGATGCGGTCAAGTGGAAGGAGCTGGTACTGGGGATCCCCAGCCCAGAGATGGGAACAGTATTCCATGTGCGACCGAACCTGCTCTTTGTAAAGTTGTAGGCGGTGTGTATGTATGAAATACTGTCCCGCTCTGCTGAGCACGCCAAGCTTTTTTAGAGGCCAATTTGGCCTTCTCTTCCAAGTGACCACGAAACTGCACGTCACTCGATATGTCGACGCCAAGGATTTCGAAACGGGCTGAGGCAACAAGGGGAGTGCCTTGAAACTGAGGAGTTACGACAAGGGGGTTCTTTTTAGCGGTTAACGCGCAAACTTGTGTCTTCTGTGGGTTAAACTGGACTAGTTTTAGTCGCCCTCAATCCGAGACTCTGTTCAGCAAAGACTCGACTTCAGATACAAGTTTGTCCCGGTTACATCTTAATATAAGAAAAGGACAGTAATAAAACTTTTTTTTTTTTCAAAACAGGGTTTGCATCTGTTGTTTCTACTTATAATGATTACGATATTATTTAATTTAAAGTCTTAGAGTGATGAGGTGTTTAACGCTTAACCATAGGTTATTGGTTATGTGTGACGTAGCATGGCAACGACAAAGGTGTCACTTTTTCTACTACCGTAGCTGTCGTGGTTACACGGACAATAATATTTCAAAGTAGTAAAAAAAAAACTTTTTTCTTTCTAGCTCATAGTATTTTGATATCCGCCATGAAAATATATCCAATTTTATTTTATTTAAAAACCGTGTTTATTTTGTGCATTGTATTTTAATTATATTATTAATATTTTCAATTTTATTTTTGTCTTAATTTTCTCAATTTATATTTGCTTTCCTATTAGAAAACACATGTTTGGCGACTGTTATCTGTGGTTATTACAACGCGGCTCAATGCAGAATCGGATGATAATTGCATTATGATAGTCGTAATGTAGCATAATATATTCATGTGATGTGCGCGAGTTAAATATTTAAAATGTGTAAATATTTTTAAAATGTGACATATATTATATTTATTTGACGTGTAAATTTGTATTTGTGTGATAGATATTCGTAATTATGAAAGGCGTATGTGAGTTCGTTAATAAGTGTGTGTCATTTATTAATTATTTACTTATCTATTGCAAAAAAAATCTGTATCATCGTAAGTTTGTATTTTAACTACTATACTATAATATTTTTACATCGGTAAGTATTATGTGGGTATATATTAAGAATTTTATTAAATTTATTTTAAAGCATAGGACCCCAATAACAGTTATAATTATGAATGTAAAGTGTTTTGTACCGGTTTATTTTACATACTTTATGCTTCAGTCCATTTATTGTGAGGCTATGGTCATATTCAAGTTTCAGATGTTGATCGATTACTGTATTCCTTATGAATAAATGCCTGACAAAAAGGGCATCGCATTCAGAATATAAATCTTCTGTGGGATAATTAAAAGATTTAGATATCATGACTTTTGTGGAGGCTTCGGTCTCTCTTGACCACACTCCTAAGTGATTTTGTAGTTCATACACACAGCTGGGTTGACCCGACACAATCAGTAACGCTTGATTACATTGGTTACTTGTTGGAAGGTTTAGACAAGAACATATGGTGACATATGGTGAGTGTATAGAACAGGAGACCCTCTTGGTCCTTAGGGGTGACAACGCATCTGCATTTTGATTCTTCATTGAGGATTGATGTTGATGTCAACCATCAGTGGCCACAGTATCCACATACTATCAGGTGGACTACGCTCGTTTGTCATTCTTATTCTATAAAAAACATATCTTACCAATTTATTGTTTCATATATATAAATACAAGTTATGTAATATAATTTGAAACCTTTACAGTGGCGTATCATGAGTTGCTGCAGCGTGGTGCCGCGAGAGCCAAAATAGCTCCTCCCCCACATATTCGCAATTATCTTAAAAATATGGGAACGATTGTGTTATCTACGGTCTATGTATTTGTTTGTTTATTTAATTACATTTTATTGACATATTACTTAAAATTAATAAAACGATAATAAGAATTTTGTGTACATACAAATGCCAAAATGTGTGTGTGTACATATTTTATAAGTAAGTATTTATAAGTTAAATAAATACATAAATATTTATATGAATTAAATAAGTTATACAAGAATAAATTTTTAACTGTTGTATGTGTTCATTATATTTTAATCAAAAGTATGCAGTGAGTGATGTTAATTATGAGGTATTAAGCGTCCTACTCTGCCTTGGCTTCCGTTTGAATAAGTCAAACCCTCTTACCTATTTCCGCCACCAAACTGCATCGGTAGCACTACTGCGTGAAGTATTAAAGGGACTAGAAAGTCAGAATAATAATAGGATGTGGGGCATTTTATCTTAATCCCCAGAAGTGACAAAGGATTACAGTAATATCGTGTAACACACAAGAAAAATCTGTGGAATTAAATATCTACTCCTTTTTTAAGTCTACAACAAGAAGAGTTGTTGTTCACAATTAAGGAAAAGAAGTTTATCTTGTAACTTCATTTATAAATCAAATAAGGAATTAAGGCTAAAAGAAAATGCGTTGAAGCTAAATTTAAACAAAAATAGTCAAAGTGAGAGACAAATAACATTGCCTAAACAAGTTCTATGTGACCACACGTACTACAGAGAAAAGTGTTTTAAAAAGTATTGGTACGAAATGCACTACCCTCGGACCGAATTGGGAGACGCAAAACATAATTTATAAGTAACGCCACACCCCGCCACGGGACGTTGCGCCTTGCCCACTTCACTACAATTGCTAATATCGTGTGAAGTTGGATACTACCGTTCTTTCCTACGAAACCCACCTGCTCTCACGTATAAAGTCCACGAAGAACGATTGCTATACTTAGGTGTAGGCGGTATTGTGCGGCAATCGTTTGTATCTATTCAGCATATACCTCTAATATAAAGTCTGAGACGCTTGAGTTGAATGAATCCTCCTAAAATCTATGGGCTGTTATTTGCGGCGTGCAATCTACGAAATTGCCATTTTCTAGCTCGGCTGCAGTGAAGTTGTTATCTAAAAACGTTATCTCGAATAATTTAGATTTGATAAGGTATTAGTTATTCCATTACTTTATTGAATACTATCGAATGTGTGTGACTTTAACCGTGTAATATTTATTTTATTACTGAACATGGTCCTTAATATAATTGCATGTATTCTGTACAGGTTTCCAAAGACCACAGCCGAACATAAATCTCCCCACAGATTGCCTCATAAAGGGGACATTTGCCGCGCTAGGAGGCTTGATAACTGCAGTTTTTTTTAATATTTTGTAATTAGCATTAGGAAGATGCTGCTGCCCATCTCGCAGTTTGTTTCCCTTTGTCTCCTATTACGACATTCATGGTACAATATTGAGTAGTGTATGTTCTTACAACATTACAATACGATCACCAGCTTTTAATGCGAGAACATAATACGAAGAGCTCAAGCTGTAATTTAGTTCTACTCATCAAGATCACCTACAACGTATAAAAAAATTCAGTCTTGAAATTGGGTTTGACATGGTGATTTGGTTATTGCGATGCGCCATTCTCCCTCCACGATAGATGGTGCGAAGCCAGAGAGACAAGATCACCCACTGGGGTCAGTAAACGCCGTTCAGTTGCAATTGCTCGTTTTCCTGGTCTTGATGCCGCGCCCCGTCTTCACCGTTCAGCGACATTGGTAGAGCGTAGTCCTTTCTAGCAGCATAGTTATGAATAGAACTATGACAGTTATCCATCGTTCTGAAATATCGATACCCCTTTGTAGTGAAATGAGAATTATTCCATCCTCCCCGCTTGTCTTATGTGATTGAAGTAAGTGAACACTGCACCAGGTTTGGCCTTGTTATATATATTCACCAGTCCACATTACAACGCTATCGTAGGACTCAGAAAGAATTCAAGGCAAAAGGTTATGATTTGAATTTATTTATTTAAATTATTTATTAAATTGAAAATTTTTGTTTTTATTTTTTGAAAAATTTCAGTGCCATATGCATCTGCTCCGTTCACATGTTACACCCTAGTTTTTTCCAGGCGGTAAAAAAGGTCATCCAGTATATGTAGAAGATACATGTAGGGATTTCAGAATTTAAGTAATTCCTACGGACCTCCAAAATCTTATTTAAATATTTAAAATTTGTTTCCATCTTATAGTGTGTTCAATAAAGAATAAAGATTAAACAAAGGACTATTATATAAATTACATGTGTATCGGGTGGATATTTCTATTCCTATTTGCATATGTAAAGCATATGTCATAGGTTAATTAATGTTCAAGTACGACCGCCGCGTGACGTGACGCTAATCAACGTCGAATTAACATCCTCCGTATGACAGACAAATTCAGTTTAATTAACACGCTGTATTGTTATGCTAATGCTCAACAGTTATCCGACGCGAGTTTTGATTCCCGCGCTTCAGTTGATTTATGCACATTTATTTAATTCTATGATCTGTCTAGATCAGCAAAATTTATGGAGTCATTTGTTTTATCTATATTTACTATTATCACAATAATACGTCCGTCGGTATGTATACAAATTCCTAATTAAATGTCTGTATTCACAACACTTAGATCTGATTGGCAGTAAGTATGTAAGAACTTATTTTAATACCTGTAGTTTTTAATTTCAATATTTATAATTCATTTTTACGTGTGTTTATTACCGAGCTCCTCTTCTTTGTGTTTATATGAGTGGGTCTTTGAGTGGTTTAGGCTTACAATTTGACTTGGTAATTGGCGCTATTATCAAAGTCCACAAATCACCCGTGCGACGTTGGGTCTGATCGCTGGTATGTTTTAAATTCCAAGATTAGTTTTTCAGCTGTTTAAAGTCTATTACTAATTCCAATCAATAACCCCAGCCTTAGGACTGGGATTGGAGAAATAAACTATCAAGAACTTGTTAAACGTTTGTTAGTCTAAGACCAACAACATTTTAAATACAGTGAAGTGTACCTATATATTTCATGAAATCATACTCAGCTTCTTGTAAGAACACGCAGTCTCGCACACATACTCGTATGCTTCTAAAACATTGAGTATATTTTTTAAATAATAAGTGACGAATGAGCGCACAGTTCACCTGATGGCAAGTGGATGTTGTCGCCCATAGATATTCACATTTCTATTTTCGGTTAAAAATCAAAACGCAGATGCATTTTCACACCTGAGGACTAAGATGGAATGCCTTGTTTCCAATAAAAACGGTCTTCGGTTCTATACACTCACTATACGAACACACAATTACTCTAGCTCTAGCTCTTGCGCGTTTTCAACGATAATTTTGTAGCGCCCATGCGCTAGAAATATATCGTTGAAAACGCTTTCATAGATAAAATTTTATATAAGTATTAATATTATGTGTTGTACATCTTGTAGAAAATAAGCCGGGTTGACCGGGCGTCACATGGTAAAGTAAACAGCGGGTTTTTTAATCTGTTTTCTGATACCGCTACCAGGCCCCTGTCACTCTTGTTACCTGCGTGAAATAATTACCTCGTGAGGCGGCCAGGCCTATATAAGCAGTAATAAGAGAAAAGTGTAGTTTGCAAGATGATGTTGTGATCAGGATTAAGAATGGAATGCTCGGTGGTTTGGTCACGTAAAAAGAATGATCGAGGAAAGAGTGACAAAGCAAATTTTATTACTGAAGTGAACGGAAAAATTGAGGAGGGAGGCCCTAGACAAGAACTGGTGATATATTGAAGATAGGCCACATTAAGAGTACCCTTAACCGACGAGCATGTACACGTAGGTATATGGATGTAAAGGAGGCGAGATAGGTATGTCAGGATGGTGCCATGGTCGTGACAGGCGTAAGTGTTTATGCATTAAATTATTATGTATGTGTAGTTATGTGAAGCTTTTGCGCGTGATGTATAGGGACATCCGCAGCAGAGTCATAAACAAAGCAATAAATATGTTTCTTGTGTCGAATATAGGCAGTGCGAGATCGCGTGCATACACATTATTGCTCTCTGCGGGCGAATACGACGAGATCACTAGAAAAAGTATTGCAAAATGTCTGTTATTCAAATGTTATTGAGTGAGCTTAGAAATATAGAGAATACTCAAGTAAGGGAAACATGTTTCAGTGAACGACGGATTTTTTTTTTTATAGAATGGGGTGACAAACGAGCACACAATCCACCTGATGGTAAGTGGTTGCTGCGGCCCATAGACATCTACATCTATCCTCCATTAAAAATCAAAATGCAGATGCGTTGTCACCCGTGAGGACTGAGATGGAATGCCTCGTTTCCAGTAAAAAGGGTCTCCGGTTCTCTACACTCACCATACGAAATACAGCAGCATTAAGTTACTATTTCACGCTGGTATTCTGTGAGAGCGTGGTCCTTCCCCGGTCGAGCCGACCCTGTTCTTTTGTTCCGATCTACACACGCGATTACCATAGATTAAAATTTAACAAAAGTTAAATTTTAATCTATGGTAACCGCGGTTAACTATGACATCTGGAAGTTGAACATCTCAGTCCTTCCCGTGACCATGGGTGCTGTAAAGCTCTCGAAACGTCGGGTATTTAAAAAGTTAAATATACGCGATAAATTCCGTAAAAACTAGTATTATTTCAATGTGTAGTGTTCGCGTAAATATAAGAAATCGTTAGTTCGTTTGTCGCTTTTGTTGTATAAAAAAGTTGTGCTCAGAGATGGCAACATTTGAAGTTACGTACTGAGCTACCGCAACCTCTTCAACCATCTAATATTAAGTACAGCGTCTTCAACCATCTAATATTAAAATAGTGGCTTAAACCTGTCCACAGTCAACCATTCATGATTCCTGTTTACATGTACCACTATTGAACAGTTACTAAAATAAAATACCCTGGTGTATACATCGATTCAACACTCTCCTCGAAATATCACGTTGAAACACTCACGAAAAAGATCCGTAAATTAATATTTGTTTTCAAAGCTAAGAACTGCTATGAATTTAAAATGCTTTTAGTAACATAGCTCGCATTATGCCAATCAATAATTGCTCACTGCATAACGTCATGGGGAGGAACGTTGAAAAACTATATCCTGCAAGTTGAAATGGCACAAAGAGCAGTATTAAAAGTAATTCTCTTCAAACCCTATAGCTTTTCCACTTCTCCGATTTACTCAAATACGGGAGTCTTGTCAGTTCGACAATTATATATCTTGAAATCAATTTTACACAACCACACTAAGACTACCTTCGATCACGTAATTCACAAGAATAAACGATGTAAAGATCTAATCTACAGGATTCTTACAGGATACTACAGGACCTTAATTCTTTGTTGTACAACAATGTTTATCAGGCTCTGAACATCTACTCTAAGGCGTACATTACACGCCCATGCAGGTGTCAATCAATTCTATCAATCATGATTGATATAAAACTATAAATATAGAATAAAATATATATAGAAATATATGATATAATATAAACCCTCTAACGTAAATAAAGAAAAGTCAAAGCGCTTTTAAACTGAAAAAATGAAGTCGATTAAAGGAGGACAAAGACAGAGAGTAGGATGACGTTTGTTCAAGGCGATTGCAATTAGAGTATATAAATAGTTCTCGAAGGAAGAGTCTGCTGGCGCTGGCGTAACAGTGTTGTTTATTTAAGTTTTAGTTTGTTCCTTGGAAGATTTCGACGGCTTCAGACGGTTTGAAAGAAGATAAAAAGCGTTGGAAGGGTTTTTCATTCACAAAATATACATTGTTCTATCGGGTATACAAATTTATTAAGTTTTTGGAATAGAATTCATTAAAATATATTTTTATAATAATTTCCAAAGGAAGTATTTTTGGTGTACATATGCCATGGCTTGCTATATTCACAACATATATTTTTATGACAAAAGAGTATAGAACGCTGTCATTACAGTTAAACATCAAGCCATTTTTGTCACTTAATTATTAGTAGTAGTAATGCATGATATGAAGTTAAATAGTTGTTTTAGGAGAAAATAGTGAGTGATCTGGGGAAGTTACAAGTTTGTCCAGTAAACTTCTTAAATTTGTTTTCTTTTTTCCGATATACTTAACAATGTATGACGGAATTAGGTATATTTCGGCTTACGGCGGCGTCGTGTGGCAATTCGTCAACTTCCTTTTAGTATGGTAGAGGAAGGGGATGGCTCTAACATATTTTTGAACTCAAAATTTATAATCGCCTTGGTTTTAGTGCAACATAGAACATACTTCAGGTACCGATGGCTCTATAATCGTGTATCATTATCTATATACTATGTATGTAATGTTAACTTGAAAAAATGACTAAACACAGGATACCTGCGTAGTTTCTCTCACTGATTTTACTTCGGCGTTGAATAGTGTTTAACAAATTCTATAACTTTGAAATGCAAAATAATTAGAAATCAATTATAAATCTAGTCCAATAGGAGAGATTGAAGAAGACGTCCTTCGACTCTATACCATTTTAAGTGTTTAACGATGAATTGACAAGCTATCTTATTTGATTACTTGAAACAATGATTGCACAAACAATGGTTAACGACAAAAGTAAAAGAACTTTTAGGGGTAATGAACGAGTACATAGTTTGAGGACTTAATGGAATGCCTCTTTATACGTAATAGAGCCACACTGTTATAGTTTCAGCACGAATCGGATGGCTCGATCAGGGTAGAAACTTGCTCTCAAAAAATATCAGCATGAAATAGCAGCCCAATGCTGCTATATTCGTGTGCTGGTTATAGAAAACTAAAAATCATTTTATTGTAAACGAGGCGTTCCTTCTTGGTCCTTGGTCCTAAATTTCTTAGGGTAAATGTGGATGACTATGGGCCGCAGCCACTTTCTAACAGGTGGACTATTTGCTGTTTACCAGTGAAAAGGGTGTGTGACTTTCGTTATTTACGTTGCCAGCCTCAACAGGAAGCAGACCTTTGCCTATTTTACGCTGATATTCTGTGAGATAATGCTCCTCTCCAGAACTACGGCGATATCGGCTAGTAAAAAATTCTAGGTGGTTTTAGCTTAGTAGGTCGTCTGGGCGGGTCTTCTCAGGTCTGAAGGGTATAGTAACAACGCAACAGTAGACTGTAATGCACTTACCTGTAATTCTCCTGGTGGTGCAGTTGTTCATGGCCGGTGTTTGTTTGACCCTTACCATCAGCTGAGCTGCATGCTCGTTTGCCCTCTCTTTTATCAAAAAATAATTGATTGCAAGTATCAATAAGCTGCACTAGTGATTTGCTATCAGGTTCACTATACGTTTATTTGTCACTTTTAATTTTATTTAAAAAAAACAGCCTGAGTCTCCTACGTAAAATACGTAGTACACGTAGACTGTTAACTAGCTTATATGAAATGTCTTTTTGTGAAATAGCAAGTGAATGTGAAATTTTATATTTGACGGATTTTATTGCACTAAATTACTTTCCTTTAAATACGTTTTAATGTTACTTTGATTAAAATCGACAATTTCTTTAGGATATCTTTTAACGAACGTGAAATCTTCTTAATAAAATATAATTTGATGTTTGTACGTTTCAAATTACGTAACCGCTTTCAGTGCCTAGAAGATTGCAATGCAGTGGACGATATGAATGACAAGGTCGTGGAAACTGTCCATGCGGTCGGAGCTAAGTTCTGCAAGACCCGCCGCAGAAGAACACAAAAACTCTCCGATCACACTCTTAATTTCATGGCTGTTAGACGGGAGATGAGGCTGCAATTGTCAACAGATTTGACAGCATACAGGCAACTGAACAGACAGATCTCCAAATGCATACGGCAAGACTTACGCAACTTTAATACTGCTCATATTAAAACTTAAATTAATATATAATATAATAAAATTACTGTCTGCCAGAAAGAGCCAACCGTCAAAGCTGAAGACTGAGTGTGGCAGCATCGTTTCCGGGACACCTGAGATTCCGAGTGAGCTTGAGAGGTTCTATGGGCAACTGTACACATCAGCGTTGGAGCCACACGCAAGTGTGAGTAACGATCCAAGAGCAAGTCTTACCCGACACTATTCCGATGATATCCCGGACGTCAGTCTGAGCGAGATTAGAATGGCTCTCCACCACCTTAAAAACGGCAGGGCCCCAGGCGAAGATGGAATTACAGCGGAGCTTTTGAAAGCGGGTGGAACACCGGTACTTGAAGTCCTTCATAAGCTCTTCAATTCCGTCCTCCATGGTGGCACTACTCCGGAGGCGTAGAGCAGAAGTGCGGTGGTCTTGTTCTTTAAGAAAGGGGACAACGCTCGCTTGAAGAACTACAGACCGATTTCCCTTCTGAGCTGCGTCTACGTGCTGTTTTCGAGAGTCATTACGAATCGTCTCGCACGCAGACTCGACGACTTCCAGCCTCCTGAACAAGCCGGTTTCCGAAAAGGCTTCAGTACCATAGACCACATACATACCCTGCGGCAGATTGTACAGAAGACCGAAGAGTACAATCTGCCATTTTGCCTGGCGTATGTGGACTATGAGAAAGCTTTTGATTCCGTCGAAATTTGGGCGGTGTTACAGTCCCTTCAGCGGTGCCAAGTTGACTGTCGGTATATCGAGGTGCTGAAGTATTTGTACAGTAGGGCTACGATGGCTATCCGAGTACAGAACCAGAGTTCGAAACCTATCCAACTGCAGAGAGGTGTAAGACAGGGTGACGTTATATCCCCGAAACTCTTCACCGCTGCGATGGAAGACTATTTCAAGCTACTGGACTGGAAAGGATACGGTATTAACATCAATGGCGAGTACATCACTTACCTTCGATTTGCCGACGATATAGTCCTTATGGCAGAATCGCTGGAGGACCTTAGCACTATTCTCAATGACCTCAATGGTGTCTCCCAACGGATAGGTCTTAAGATGAACATGGACAAAACAAAGATTATGTTCAATGTCCATGTCACACCTATGCCGGTAGTTGTGGGGAGCACTATGCTCGAAGTTGTTGACGAGTACGATATATATATATATATATATATATATATATATATATATATATATATATATATATGATACGATATCGTGATAGACTCAGAAATGAGGATATCCGCAGTAAAACCAGATTGACCGACATAACCCAAAGGATTAGTAAGCTGAAGTGGCAATGGGCCAGTCATAGTATAGCTCTAAGAACCGATAACCGATGGAGAAGAAAGGTTCGCGCGTGGCAGCCACGTACCGGTAGGCGTAGTGTAGGGCGACCCCCCACTAGATGGAGTGACGACCTGGTAAGACATGCAGGATTCCTCCTGGAAGCCTCGATCGTGCAGGCCTGGGTGTCATCACCGGACAGGCCTGCCGACGTCAATGATGAGGCAGGGTGGTTCCAGGAGGCCATGTCCGAGATATGTGACGTGCCAATGCCCCGAGTCCGGCCAGGAAGCGCCCGGCGTCAAGTGTATTGGTGGTCGCGTGAGCTGACGTCTCTGCGCGAGGCGTGTGTCGCCGCGCGGCACCTGTACACCAGGCATCGCAGGCTCCGCATTCGTCCACCGAATGCGGCAGCCATTGAGGCGGAGCTGTACGAGGGATACAGAGCGGCGCCCTCCGGGAGGCTGTCCTGCGGGCCCGGGATCGGGCCCGTGAGGAGATGCTGGAGACTCTCAACAGAGATCCGTGGGGGCGCCCTTACAAGATGGTGCGGGATAAACTCCGCACCTGGGCCCCCCGCTGACGCAAAGTCTCCGGCCCCAGCTCGTGGAGGACGTGGTGAGCGCTCGGTTCCCTGCGCGACGGGAACATCCGCCCCCGCCTATGGCTCCGCCACCTGCGGTGCCGGAAGTGGACCACCAGGACGACGACGACGACATCCCGGAAGGGACCGGGGGTAGACCTGAGAGTGGCGGTACGTGGGCTCAAGGCCAGGAATACCGCCCCAGGACCCGATGGCTTGCCTGGCAAAGCCTGGGTCCTGGCCTCGGAGGCTCTCGGGCCCCGACTGGAGGGGCTCCTAAGCGCATGCTTGGAGAGAGGCCAATTCCCGCTTCGTTGGAAGACGGGGGAAGCTGGTCCTCATTCGGAAGCCGGGGCGCCCTGCGGACTCTCCGTCCGAATACCGGCCCGTGGTGCTGCTCGACGAGGTGGGCAAGCTCTTTGAAAGAGTCATTGCAAACCGCCTCGCCGAGCACCTTGCGGGGACGGGGCCGGATCTTGCGGAACACCAGTTTGGTTTCCGCAAGGGGCGCTCTACGGTGGACGCCATCATGCGCGTGAGAGCCCTCACGACGGGGGATGCAGTGGCCAGAGGGGGGTTGTCTTGGCGGTGTCTCTCGACATCGCCAACGCCTTCAACTCCATGCCCTGGAGCTGCATTAGGGAGGCACTCCGGTATCACCGGGTGCCGACCTATCTCCGTCGTATAGTCGGGGACTACCTGACGGACAGGGCCGTCATCTACCCCGGTCGCAACGGTGAGTGGAACCGGCGAGAGATGTCGTGCGGTGTCCCACAGGGTTCGGTTCTGGAGCCACCTCTGTGGAACATCGGTTACGACTGGGTGCTTCGCGCCGACCTGCCTACCGGCGTCAGCGTAGTTTGCTACGCTGACGACACGCTGGTACTGGCACAAGGGGGGTCGTACGAGGCGGCGGCGGAAACTATAACACGCGGGGTTGCGATAGTCGTTGAGAGGATTCGGCAACTGGGTCTCGAGGTGGCTCTGCACAAGTCCGAGGCCATGCACTTCCATGGTCCTCGGAACAGGCCACCACCGGGATCCTCAGTGATGGTAGGAGGGGGTATCCATCGGCGTCGATTCGACGCTGAAGTACCTAGGACTCGTCCTCGACGGCCGATGGAACTTCGTTGAGCACTTCCGACGTTTGGCTCCCAAACTGGAACGGACCGGGGCTGCCTTCAGGCGGCTCCTGCCGAACCTGGGAGGGCCAAACGCCTCCTGCCGGAGGCTCTACGCGGGGATCGTGCGGTCCATGGCCCTTTACGGGGCCCCGGTGTGGGCGCGTGGTTTGGCGCGGCTTGCCGTCCACCACCTGAACGCGCCCCAAAGGGTGATAGCCGTGAAAATGGTTCGCGGCTACCGCACGATCTCCCGCGAGGCGGCGAGCCTCCTTGCCGGATTGCCGCCATGGAATCTGGAGGCGATAGTCCTCGCGCGCCTGCACGAATGGCGTGCGGAGGCACTGTGCCGTGGGGAAACCCCGCTGCCGCGGCAAGTTGTCTCGCAGCGGACAGACTTCCGGCACGATCTCACGGCGACATGGAGACAGCGACTGTCGCAACCCCGTGCTGGGCACGCCACTATAGCGGCGGTAAGACCCCTCTTTGAGGAGTGGCTTGAGAGACGCCACGGCATCCTCACCTTCCGCCTGACGCAGGTCCTCACCGGACACGGTGTGTTCGGGAGGTTCCTGCACCGAATCGGGCGGGAGGAAACGCCCGGGTGCTCCCACTGCGAGGATGGACCAGAGGACACGGTGGAACACACCGTGGAGGTGTGCCCTGCTTGGGCGGAGCACCGCCGTGTCCTCGTAGCGGCGATAGGCGGCGGCGACCTCTCGCGTCCGGCCCTGGTCGAAGCCATGGTCCGGAGCGAGACGGAATGGGATGCCGTCACCACCTTCTGCGAAGCAGTGATGCTAGCGAAGGAGGTGGCGGAGCGGGAGAAGGAGAGAGCAGCAACTTTCCTCCCCGGCCGCCGCGGGAGACGCCCCGGGCGTTGGGGGCTACGTCGTGGCCCCCCGGCCACCGTAGGCACGGGCCTGTGGACGGCGAGCAATGTGTAGCTCGTCGTCCGTCCGTCTAATGACGACAGGCCGTGTCGACGGCGCGTTTTGTTCCACGCGCGCCTCAAAGAGCTGTCAGCAGCGTGAAGGGGCCCGCAAGGGCCGACGCCTGCCGGGGCTGCGGGCTGTTCGAAAGAGATACCGCGGCTCCGGAACGTGAGGGCACTGAAGGAACACGGATGGTTTTTAGTCAGTAATGTCTGACACTCCCTTACGCTCCACCCAGAGCGAAAGACGTCATTAGATGATTTTCCATCCGCAAAAAAAAAAAAAAAAGGGCGACCCCCCACTAGATGGAGTGACGACCTGGTAAGGCTCAGGCTGGCTCAGGACCGTGCTTTGTGGCATTACTTGGGGGAGGCCTATGTTCAGCAGTGGACTTGTGAAGGGCTGTAATGATGATGATGATGATGACGTTTCAAATTCAATTCATATGGACGCCACACACAGTCAGTTCAACTGATCATTCCAACTGATCAGTTCAAACTAAAACTGTTGATATTTTTTAAATAATGATGTTATGTGATAAAAATGATGTAAGCAATAAATTAGTCCCACGGCTGTGTAAACTTGGACTCACTCCTACGGACGTGTAGAATTAAGCTTACGCGGCAATCCCCTCTCCGCGTGTGAACTATATGCTAGAACACTGTATTTCTGACAATATACTTTGGGCCGTTTTAGAAGTAACATTCCTTTTATTTAAACACCCAAGAGCGCACAATATTTCATGGCGACCCTGCCAGGCGGTGCGCTGCAGCAATGCAAGCGCACCGCTGCGGCCCCGCAAAAGTTATTAAAAAAATACATGAAGAATTGTTTAATAATAATAATCACAGAATTGTCATAATCCCGGATATGACGAAATCCACTGAAATCAATAAAGAAACCTCAAGAACTTCTTTCTTGAGGTTTCTTTCTTGATTTCAGAAATTCGTTTTAGTAACAAACAAACTCACCTTCCAGCTAATAGTAAAAAGCTTGGTTAAATAATGTTCGGGTAATGGATGTACATTTAATAATAATTAAAATTTTATATCACCAGCATCATTATCATCATTACAGCCCTTCAAAAGTCCACTGCTGAACATAGGCCTCCCCCAAGTAATGCCACGAAGCACGGTCCTGAGCCACCTGCATCCATCGACTTCCTGCATGTCTAACTAGGTCGTCACTCCATCTAGTGGGGGGTCGCCCTACACTACGCCCACCGGCACGAAGCTGCCACTCGAGAACCTTTCTTCCCCATCCGTTATCGGTTCTTCGAGCTATATGGCCGGCACATTGTCACTTCAGTTTACTAATCCGTTGGGCTATGTCGGTCACTCTGGTTTTACTGCGGATATCCTCATTTCTGAGTCTATCACGCAGAGAAACTCCGAGCATAGCCCTCTCCACAGCTCGCTGAGTGACCTTGAGCATCCTCATACGGCCAGCAGTGAAGGACCACGTCTCAGATTCGTAAGTCATCACTGGCAACACACACTAATTAAACACTTTAGTTTTCAGAGATTGAGGTATACCTGACGAGAAGATGTGTCGTAATTTCCGGAACGCTGCCCAGCCGAATTGAATTTGTCGATTGAACTCTCAGTCGAAGTTGGACTTACCTAGTCGGACTATTTATCCAACATACTCGTCAACAACTTCGAGCATACTGCTTCCAACAACTACCGGCATAGGTGTGACATGGATATTAAACATGATCTTTATTTTGTCCATGTTCATCTTAAGACCTATCCGTTGGGAGACACCATTGAGATCGTTGAGCATAGTGCTAAGGTCCTCCAGCAATTCTGCCATGAGCACTATATCGTCGGCAACCCAAAGGTAAGTGATGTACTCGCCATTGATATTAATACCGTATCATTTCCAGTCCAGTAGCTTGAAATGGTCTTCCAACGCAGCGGTGAAGAGTTTCGGGGATATAACATCACCCTGTCTTACACCTCTCTGCAGTTGGATAGGTTTCGAACTCTGATTCTGTACTCGGATAGCCATTGTAGCCGCTCTGTACAAATACTTCAGCACTTCGATATACCGACAGTCAACTTGGCACTGCTGAAGGGACTGTAGCACCGCCCAAATTTCGACGGAATCAAAAGCTTTCTCATGGTCCACATATGTGAGGTAAAGCGGCAGATTGTACTCTTCGGTATTCTGTACAATCTGCCGCAGGGTATGTATGTGGTCTATGGTACTGAAGCCTTTTCGGAAACCGGCTTGTTCGGGAGGCTGGAAGTCGTCGAGTATGCGTGCGAGACGATTCGTAATGACTCTCGAAAACAGTACGTAGACGCGGCTCAGAAGGGAAATCTGTCTGTAGTTCTTCAAAAGAGCGTTGTCGCCTTTCTTAAAGAACAAGACCACCGCGCTTCTGCTCCACGCATCCGGAGTAGTGCCACCATGGAGGACGGAATTGAAGAGCTTCTGAAGGTTTTCAAGTACCGGTGTTCCACCCGCTTTCAGAAGCTCCGCTGTAATTCCATACTCGCCCGGGGCCTTGCCGTTTTTAAGGTGGTGGAGAGCCATTCTAATCTCGCTCAGACTGACGTCCGGGATATCATCAGAATAATGTCGGATAAGACTTGCTCTTGGATCGTTACTCACACCTGCGTGTGGCTCCAAGGATGATGTGTACAGTTGCCCATAGAACCTCTCAAGCTCACTCGGAATCTCAGGTGTCCCGGAAACGATGTTGCCACACTCAGTCTTCAGCTTTTACAGTTGGCTCTTTCTGGCAGACAGATCTCTGGCAAAGACTTTGGAGCCCTGGTTCCGCTCGATCGCTTCTTTAATACGAGCAGTATTAAAGTTGCGTAAGTCTCGCCGCATGCATTTGGAGATCTGTCTGTTTCGTTGCCTGTATGCTGTCAAATCTGTTGACGATTGCAGCCTCATCTCCTGTCTAACTTTTTGTGTTCTTCTACGGCGGGTCTTGCAGAACTTAGCTCCGACCGTATGGACAGTTTCCACGAGCTTGTCATTCATATCGTCCACTGCGTTGCAATCTTCTAGGCACTGAAAGCGGTTACGTAACTCGAGCTGAAAGGTTTCGGGATTCTGGATTAGAACTCGAGGAGGACGGAGCGTTGACTTCATTAGACGAGACCTCTCCAACTTTATGTTTAGGTTCAGTGTGCCTCTAACCATTTGGTGATCGCTGCCGGTTTTCAGTCGGCCAGCTGCTGGCCGACTTTATGGAGAAAGAGAAAAAACTTATATAAAAACAGTTTAATAGAGAAGTAAATAATATAAGATTAAAATATGTTAAAAAACGTTAAATGTTATGTTAATATTAATGATAATGTTATGTTTATGAGCTCACGTCCGTCGCCGTTATGGTGATTACGTGAACTAACTTAATTTTTATAATTGTCGAACTATAGCGATTGCTTAAACTTTTTATGATTTGATTTGCTTAAACGTAAAATGTTAACGCGAGCAGAAATGTACAGTTGGACCGTACATGCTGCTGGGCCAAAATGTAAAAAGATGATTATAATGTGAGTTTGATGTGTTAGGTGATCTTATGTAAGTAACAAGGTGATAAACTATTTGTAACTGAATGAATGATTGTTATTTTGTTAGATGAAAATGATGACATTATCTAATTAATGATATAACAAACAATTTTATAATTAAAAATTAAAATGTCAATGCGGTATGGGAGAACGCGCTTTGTTTTGTTTGTCAACTTCACACGACAGATCACTATGGCTCATATGTTGACGGTCAACATCACAATTTCGCGCACTAGCACTCACTGTGAAAACACTAGGCTTACGGTTAGACTTTCTTTGATTCCCCGCACTCACTGCACTGACACCACTCGCCAACTGCAGCTCGTAGTCCGGGGAGATGAGCGCACGCCGCCGCCGTCGCCAGCAAAAATTCGACGTCGCGCCACACGAACACCGCCGCTACGACTGCTGCCAATACGATTAACACGTAGGTGATTGCGTAGTGATGGATGTCGTGCGACGATAATGTGGTTAACTGCACGTTATTCTGTTTTAGGTCTTGTATTTGGCGGTCTAAGTTTTTTTTTAAAGAATATTAACAATGCTATAACATTACTAATATTCCCCTTAACCACTAGTGGTAAGATTTAATTGCTTGTGTTACGAGTGGTTCACGCCAGTAGTCGAATGGCGGATTCGAACCCACGACCTTTTCGAGTTCGCGGTCCGCGCCCTGCCATTAAGATGTCGCTTGGTTATAGTTAAGTTATATTAGGAGCTGTTTAAATCTGATATGCTGGTGTCATTTTCGTTTAGAGGTTTTGAAGTTATGCTTATTTTCATGACGTTTCGTAGTTGATGTATAGTGTTGTATACAATGCTGTTCTTCTAAGAATAACTCTGAATGTTCTGTTATTTGTTCTATTTCTCAAAACTTCTGAATGTTTTCAATGTCGTTTGTGATAACATTACATTGAAATATTTTAACACTACCACACAACAACCACCCGAGCTGCGTTTATTGTGCGATAGGCTGTGATGAATCTCCCTTTGAAATGCCACCTAACATAATCATAGAATAAATACCAGCACCGAAGAGTAAGTCCACTGGATGCCTGTATAAAACTCAAGACTAGCCAAGTTTATGTTTTCTATAAATGACCATGAAGGCTTTGCGAACGATTGGTTTGGCAAATTTTTAATTAGGTTATTGATTATATAAACATTAGTGTTGAAAGAATAGTCATTAAACATGGACGTACACGTAATATTTAACATGCCCTTACAAATGTTTTCCTTTTCCCTAACGCCATATTTAACTCCCTTGCAGTGCTGTCTTTTCAGGCCCAAGGTTTGTGCAGCATTTTCACAGACAAGCGAAATTTGGGATCCCTGATCTATCAAAGCTCTTTTGATTTGATAGGTTCCATCCAACGCCATGACTTTCACCAAAGCTGTCGATAGTAAAATTTCTCCTCCATAATTATTTTGTGACAGGTGCGAAGTGTTTGTCACGGACTCGTTAGATTTTTCGCAACCTGTGCACCGGATATGGACTTAGTGCACGCGTAATATAACAGAGTATTATGTTTCTGCAAACATTTGCGGCACCGATGTATTGAAATACGTGAATTTGCGTTGTGGCTAAATAAACAATTTATGCAAAGTTTCAATTTTTTGGTGGTTTTCACTTTCATTCCATTTGACATATTTAAAAATGTTTTGCAATTGTAAATGCCATGATCATCATTACAAAGAGGACATTTTATTCCACTAACGTTATATGATTTTGCAATCGGTTTGTTTGTCGTAATTTGATTAAAATTGAATTACTTTTTGTAATTATTACTCGATGTTGAATTGAAGTTATGTTGAGACTGACCGTTTAATTTTGATGTATTATCCTGTTTTCGCCGACATAATTCAAGTGCTGTAAATTTGCTTTCTAAGTAATCCAGAAACTCCTGTAGCACTGGTAGATCTCTGGGCTTCTTTTGCGATTCTATATATCCTGTATATGTTTCCATGTCAAATTTTTGCGATAGTATGTGTACTAGCAGCGGATCCCATGTGCTAATATCTACGTCTAAGTTTTTGATAGCGTTTAGCATTCTAAAGATGTATCATGTATTTTTTTAATTTGATTTACCGCTTGCTGCTGAATATTAGGGAAACCAAGCAATGGGCTAATGTGAGATACGAAAATTCGTCGCTTGTTTTCAAACCTATGATTTAAAATTTCCCAACAGGTTACATAATTTTCTGAACTAACATTCAAATGCTGTATTAAACGCTCTGCATCACCTTGGGGTTTACTCTTTAAATATTGCGTTTTTTGAGCGTTTGAAAGCGACGGGTTGTTGTGAACGCTTTCTGTGAAAAGATCTTTGAATGGTATCCATTGGTTATAATTGCCATTAAACGTAGGGATATCCATTCTAGGCGTACAGGTTTCTCGGTGATTGACAGACCACAATTTGGGATTGAGTTTTCTCTTCAAATCCATAAATTCCTGTTCGTACATACTAAAAGTAGTAGTATACTCTTCGTCATCCCCATTGAGATCATGATCAATTTCCCAATGCATAGAATCTATAGCCGACCATCGCGACTCCAATGTTTTTAAAGAATCTTCGAATTCCCATTTTTCCGTAATATTATTTATGTTTATGCAACTAACAGACCTTTTAAATGCCTTAAAATTAATATATTGTTTTCGCAACATGTCATCCAACTTACTGGTCGCTCTTCGATGTACCTGTGGGCGGAGAGCCTCTTGTGGCTCCGCCGATTTTCCCGAAGACGGCTCACCTAATCCACGCTGTTCCACTTGTTGAGTTGTTTTACCTTCAGGGGCTGATACTGCAAATTTATGATTTCTTTTACCGAGTTATATTGCTCCCATGCAATTTCGTACTCGGAGTTTGTAAACTAGGGATGTGTACGACTCTCACTTTTTACAAGTTGACTGTGATTTTTCCGATAATGTTGCCAGTATGATTCCAAAACCTCAAGTTTTTATTTTAAAATAATCTATTGTTTTACGCTCTGACCCATCTTTTTAATATTGACACCAATTTTACGAATAGCTCCTGCAATCTCGACCTGATTAGCGTGTACGTTTTCCATGTTGCTATTAAATGCAGAACTGTTAAAAAAAGGAAAGATCTTACTTTGACACTGCTGATTACTGCTGCTGCTGCTGCTGCTGCTGCTGCTGCTGCTGCTGCTGCTGCTGCTGCTGCTGACCAACTTGCTGACTCGTTGCTTCTTGACCTAGACAAGCTGCTGCTTGGCCAAGCCAAATGTTGTGGATGTTGAGCAAGATAACTACTGTTATGTTTGAGTTTAAAATGTTCGCTAGTTCTCACTGTCACGTCACTGTCTTTGACACACGGGGGTCCAATAGACTTGACGAAGGACCCAAAAATTTTTATTTTTCGCTCGAAGGACCAAAAAAATGTTCGGATATTGGACGTATGTTTAATAATGATTAAAATTTTATATAAAAACAGTTTAATAGAGAAGTAAAAAATATAAGAATAAAAAATGTTAAAAAATGTTAAACGTTAATGATAATGTTATGTTTATGAGCTCACGTCCGTCGCGGTTACGGTGATTACAGAAATGTACGGTTGGACCGTACAGATAATAAGTAAATATATTCTGTTATTTTTTACCGTTCATCTTATGGTAAGTCGTTACTGCAGTCCATGCACAATTTAATGCGACACGAGTAGTTAAATATTTGAGGCAGTCATAAATGAAAGACGATTTGAACGAGCGCCTTTGAATAAAATTTTTACTTGAATTACTGTATAAAAATAATAGTACTACATACTTAAAACCTTTAGTTAATTTGCCCCTAATATTGCTGCATTTTCCGAAAATTCGTCTTTGTTTTGTAAGTAATATATAGGGTATGATTTTTTTTTACTTTTCAGAAAACTTATTAACGCAGTTAAGTTTTATTTAATTTGTCTAATAAATATTCTGCTACACGCGACCGTGGCATTTACAGTAATGTACACAGTGGTATTTACAGTCATCAGCGATTTTTCCGCAACGACACGACTGAGAAACTTTCAAACCTACACCTTTTTAAAAGGCCGGCAAAGCACCTGCGATTCCCCTGGTGTTCCAGGTGTTCATGGGTGACGGTGATCACTAATATAAAATTAACGCTTCACACTTAAAAATTCTAAGCGACTCTTATTTTGACATACAGTTTGTACCTAGTTTATCCATGCTGTCATGTTATGGTCCTATCACAAATGGATCGGCTACATCAACAAAGGTCCGCGCTCTCACAAAATACCTGTACTGTACCTTAAACAAGTCTAACACAGTAATTTAAAAAAAACTCGACTGTAAAAAAAAGGTTAATTTAAAAAAAGGAGAAATTTAATAACAACGTCAACCCAATTATCAAAACCCGTCAGACCGCTTAAGCTAGAGCATGCCAAAGAAATAGACATACATACAAATATTCTAAAAACAATACCCTCCTTCTGGGGCAGTCGGGTAAATAGTAACTTTATGCTACTGTGTTGTATGGTGATTGTAGATAGCCGGATAGCCTTTTTACTGGAAACCAGGCATCCCATCTTAGTCCTCAGGGGTAACAACGCATTAGTTAGTAGATAGAGTTAGATATGTATGAGCCACACAATATGCGTGCTCGTTTATCACCTTTATCCTTTAAAAACTGTTGAATAGTCTCTTCGGAAATATTTAGAACTACCTAAATCAATAAAATACTTCTTCCGTTTATATTTGTTGTCAAACTGAGCGCTCGTAGCATATAAGCTGCTGAGCCTCGCGATATATCAATAGGATTATCCGCATCACTCTGTATTATACTTTAACAGCGCGCTGTGAGAGTTCGCTGACTGTAATCCATTCGTTTGGGCGTGCTATTTAGTAACCGTTTCGCAGTTCATTCATGATTAATCAAGCCGGGCTTTGATCTAGTAAAGGGAACAAATTCAATATTGATATTACATTTAATCAATAATGCAATGCATTTATTTGCTCCATATCTTCCCGACACAGGGAAACTAAAACATAAGGCTTCTACCTAATAACAAATGCCAAGAGTTGTAATTATGGAAAATATCTCACCATAAGGCAGTATATGGGGGGGAGCTACGTTTAGAAGTGGACTTCTGATAGACTGTAATTATTATTATTATTATTATTGTATTTTAAGTCTTTGTTTCAAGGTACACAAAATATTTTTAATACAATATGTACAGAGCACCAGATCCAATACATCCATCAATCCATCTATTCAGTGTCCCACGTAACGCTAGTCTAAGGACATTATCGAATCTATGACGCGTCTGCTTCAGCAGTTGTCACTTCTTGTTGACTTAACCAAGGTTCGATATTGTGCGAAGTTGGTATTAGCTTTCAGTGCTACACCTACATGCAGAAGTGAATGATTCTTTTCACAAAAAGAATTCCATCCGATCGTACATGGATGTGAGAATCGATAATCGTTTTCACCTAATTTCGCTAAAGGATGCAGCAAACTTTTCTTTGCCCCTCCTCACTCGGGGAATACTCTCATAAATGAGAAGGGGTCTTCGCCTAAAAGATAGATATGACATATATAGGTGGCTACTTTCGTTTAATTTTATTTTTAAATAATATATTCTGTGTTCACCTTCATCTTCTCCTTCTCTTTTAAGTCTGGAATATGACTGGAAATGGGTCTTTAACATTTTGGGTAAGATTTTTCTTCGCTCAATAAATAGAATGAAGATAGAGGTGTAATTCTAAGAGATCTAATTCGTAGGATTCCTTTTCTGTCTACGAGTCCTTGCGCGTAACTCCCATGTCTTACCTATTTTTGACGTCAAATAGCAGTGCTGACTCTGCTGTGTACCAGATGAAGGGTATAGAACCAGTATAAGAGTGGGCTACGAAGGTTTCAATCTTAGTCCTTAATGGTGACAGAACATATCTGTAATCTTTTTTCTTTAAGGTTGGCTGCAGGCGTCCATATAATGATGAAGTTCTTTCCATCACGTGGACTATAATATCGCTTCTCACTTCAGCTCACGCTGCTGATCTTGACACTGCTGCCTGTCGCTGATTTTTCTATATAGAAAAATGGTGATAAACGAGCAAACAGTCACCAACTCCTATCATCGTTTAAGAATTAAAATGCAGACATAGACAGTGTTGTCATCCCTGAGGACTAAGATGAAATGCCTATTTTCCAGTAAAAATATTAAAAAGTTCTCCACAGTCACCATACAAAACACATCAGCATAAAGCTGCTATTTTACACTGGTATACTGCGATAGCATGGTCCTTCTCCGATGAAGCCGACCCATTCGTACTACAACCATTATAAAACTGCAACATAGCTATATCACGTAATAAAATATTTGGGCTATTTATGTCTGGCGTTAACTAAATAGTCTTACAGCCATTTATTAGTATAAGGTTTTACTGGAATTTCCCATTATCGCCTATATATATGTGACACACACGGGACAAAATAGATAAAATAAATATAAGTTTATCTTGTAACACATTTAAGCAATTTGCTCATAACAATAACATATTTTAAATTTTGTAAATGCCTAATTATGTTTACAACTCAGCTTAGTTTTGGTGCTGACAAAGTACTTAGATGCTGTCCTTCTGTAAGTGCATATGAATATATATAACAAAAAATATACGAAATTATATTATTTATTATGTAATATTAAGTAAACCCGTAAAGCCGTGGTAGCTCAAATGGTTAACGCTCGCTGTAAATATAACAGAACGCGAGTAACCCGGGTTCGAACCCCGCCGGCACCAATAAAATTGTTAATTGCAATTTCAAATCCTGATTTACCACGTGCTCGGCGGTGAAGAAAAACATCGTGAGGAAAACTGCATGTCTGAGGAATAAAAAAAAATATTTCGAAGACATGTGAAGTTCGCCAACACGCATTGGGGCAGCGCGGCGGACACTTCCTTGCCCTAAAAACCCCCTCAGAAATGAGGGGAGGCCTGTGCCCAGCAGTGGGACGTATATAGGCTGTAACTTTATTTTTATTAAGTAAACTGCATACATAAATTTAATCCATTACACATTTACTAATATTAATTAGTAAATAAAAATTAGCAATTTTACTGAAATAAAATTATAGATATAGAATAGAAAAGTAAGTAAGACACAGTGTATATTTTTCAATATACACTGTGTATTATACTGTATTTATTTATATTAAAACAACTGAACAAATGAAGCTCGGAGTGAAATAAGGCAGTGGATTCTTATCGCCGCCATCACACGGCAACGAATCCATAATTAAGTCCTTCACAGTTTAGCTCACAACTTAACTTAAACATCGTAATATATTATGTTGTAAAGTTCAAGCAAACTTTACGCTAACTGTAGGAAATTTATACATATTCTAGCAAAGGCGAAGCACGTGACTGTTCAAGATCCTTAAATTTCATGCGTCGTTAAGCTGGAGAGAAATATCTCAAAACTCAAGTTCGTGCCACGCGATTACTGCGATAAATTGTAAATGCATTATAGTTTTTTCCACAGTTACTGTTTCGTTTTGTTTATAAAATTTCTTTTGGTAAATATGTGACAAGTATTATTTGCATACAAGAATCTACTACCCCATGTCATCATAATAGATTCGCTTAGGACCGACCCACACGTACCATAACCACACTTAATCCCGATGACAAAATGTGGTCACGTGTGAATAGTGTGACTGCAGCTATTTGCAGTTGCGATGTGGTTATGCGATAAAATGTCAGTGTTGTTGCTAGTAGCGACCGCTAGTTCCATGTGGTTCCGTAGTGGTTGCGTCGAGGTTGTGTTGTAGACGGTATCACTCACGCAGTCGATAATGACGGCAAAATGTGGTACATGTAAATTGTACTATTTATTTCCAATACAAAATGCGTCCACCAACGTGTATGTGGTTGTGGTTGAGGTTGTGGTTGTGGTGTGATTGTGGTTGTGGTAAGTGTGGGTAGTTCCTTACGGCATCATTACCTATGGCAATCGTGAGAAGGAAAAGGGCAATAGTAGATAGATAATTACAATAACGGAAAACTTATGACTACAAACGGGGGTCATATCGCTTTAAACGATTTCTGCCTGACAAACCGAACGTAAAAGGACATTATAATTTTATATTTTGACGGATAGGTGCAACGTGCAATGTGAAATAAACAGAAAAAAATTATTAAAAATAATATTTATAAAAATATATTAATAATATATACATTATTTAATGAATATAAATATATTATATTTATATACATACTTATAATATATATACATAGATATATACTTTTTAATTTAATATATTCAAACATATACTGCAGAGAAAATTTAACAAAAAAAATCAAGTTTATATGAAAAGAGGAAATACATATAATTTATTATTATAACGGGAACGTCAAATAATACTCCTGAAGTAGTTTTTTAAAAGACTGTAAAAATTGCGCTTTCTGAATGTTAAGTGGTAATGATTTCCAAAGGCGCGTTGCTGGTGAAGTAAATGATTTATTATAAAATGAAGTTACGCTGTAAGGAGTATTTAAAGCCAAGCTATACACTGAACGCAAATTGCGGTTATGTCATGTCGATAGTGAAATTGTTCCTTAAGGTATCTTGGAGATTTCGGATCAAACAGTACACAATAAAGTAAAGAGAGTATATGGACATCCCGGCGAAGGCAAATAGGGAGCCACTTGAGTTGATTTCGAAACTGGGATACATGATCATATTTGCGTAAACCAAATATAAATCGAATGGATATATTCTGAAGAGGCTCAAGCATGTTTAATTGCTCCATGGTAATATCAGTGTAGCATACGAGTATATCAGCATAGTCTAAAATAGGTAGCAAAATGGAATGTGCTAAAGCAATTTTGGTAGAAATGGGCAGGAAATTTTGGAGTCTTTTAAGACTTCCACAAGCTGCAAATATTTTCTTGCTTATCTGTTTATGTTTTGGAGCCCAATACATTGTACTATCAATTAGAACCCCTAGATTTTTTACAACCTTACTATAAGGAATAACAGAATTCTCAAAACAAACAAAGGGCAGCGTATGCCATGTAATTTTTTGTAGTAGTTTGCTGCTACCTCTCACTATTACCTGTGTTTTACCAGGGTTAACCTTGATTCCATAAGATGTGCAAAATTCAGAAATGATTGTGAGATCACGATTTGTGGATAGCACGATGGATGGAAGTTTTTCAATACTTGTTTGAGAATATAATTGGAGATCGTCCGCATAAAGATGGTAGAGAGAAGAAATTCCAGAAGTAATAGAGCGTATGAAAATTGAGAAAAGGAGAGTACGTCTGTGGTACGCCTGCATCTAGAAAACACCACGAGGAATAAGTGTCTTCAATACGGATGCATTGATGGCGTCCAAACAAGTAACTACGAAACCAGTCGGTTGCTGCTGGAGATACGTTAATAGAACGGAGCACAGCTAGAAGTATGTCGTAATCGACTATGTTGAAAGCATTACTTAAATCAAGAAGAGTAAGAATAGTATCTTCCTGTTAAGAAATAAAATATTATAAATGCGGTAACCAATCAATCCACTTACCACCGAGGCGAATGTAACAAATATTTCTCCCTCGCTATACGGCTATATTTGACAGGCCGTTATGGATGCTAAAATAACATTAGTTTTAGGTGAAATTATATTTTTTACGGTATCCTCAAAAGGTAAGCGTAGTGTAAGTCGGCCTCAAATAGTAGAAGAGACAAACTGGTAAGACATGTACAAAGTCGATGGACACAGATGGCTCAGGATTTTATCCTACAATTTGCTAACCGATACGAGGTAACTACTCGAGAGAACTTCGACAAAATTTTGAGCTATAAGGCCGGCTTATTGCCACATCAGCTTACTAATCCGTTGGAAAAATGGTAACTCTAACTCTGCGGAAGATATCCTCATTTCAGTCTATTACAGAGAGCAACCCCGTACATAGTCTCTACTAACACCCCCCTGACTATGCACAATACATAAATCGTTACTGACGATGTAACTAAAATGTTTTGTGCTAATGGTGTAGATAAAATAATTAAATGGGTAGTACCCCATCTTGGTCCTCAGAGGTGACAACGCAACTATAGCTTTTTGATATAGTATAATGGTGACAAAAGAGTACACAGTCCATCTGATGGTTGGTGGATAATGTGGCCCATAGACATCTACGTTTTTCCTCAATTATGAATCAAAATGCAGATGCGTTGCCACCTCTGGGACTAAAATGAAATGCCTCCTTTCCAGTAAAAAGGGTTTTTGGTTCTTTTCGCTCATCATACGAAACACAGCAGCATTAAACTGCTATTTTATACTGGTAATTGTTGCATATTGTAAAATGTAGTGGGGAGTTTTAGCCGGTAAGCGCGCATTGTATTTCCGTCGTCAGTCTAAATAAATGCCTGTACTCGACGCCCCCCTTTTATTTATCAGTGGCGACGAGGATAAAACTTGGTTCGGTGTGGAACAATTTTGTTTGATCGTGTCGTAGACAATAGTCGCAACAATGTCTGTAGGCAAAATCAAGAACTTTGATGTGAAAACCGACAACTATGAAAAACAGCATATGTGGATCGGTTAGAAATATATTTTGTGGTTAACAAAATAACGGACGGATCGGTGAAGAAACATAAGAATTGTTGTCTACGTTGGCGAGTCCTAAGAAGCCGTCAAGTCTATCGTATGCGGTCGCGGTGGATCTACTGCGTGCACATCTGCAACCGACACCATCAATCCTGGCAGAACAGTACAGATTTCGCCAAAGACGGCAAGTAGCAGGCGAATCAATAGCGAACTACGTGGGGGACTTGAAAAAGATGGCTAGATATTGCGAGTTTAAAACTAACTTAGAGGAAAACCTACGAGATCAGTTTGTGTGCGGTCTGCGGAGTGATTTTATTCGACAGAGGTTATTTGCAGAAAATGATCTTGATTATAAAAAAGCGCTACAGTTAGCTAATACCCTAGGGGCAGCCGAGCGGGATGCGGGAACTGTGGAGGGCTCGCGGGAACAAAATCCGGACCGGAAACTTAGCGAGAAGATACATAAGTTAGGAAACAGAAATTGTTCAGCGTGCGGTGGCGACGAATATAGCTCACAAAATTGCAGGTATAAAAATTTTGAATGCAGTTACTGTGGGAAAAAAGGCCATTTGCGAAGAGTATGCATGAAAAAGGAATTCGATCGTCGTATGACATCGGATAATTCAAATTCAAACGTTGCGCGAGGAAGGTCACGCAGAGGTCGCGCGCTCGGCCACAGCGCGGACGGCGGGAAGCAGCGCCGCGGGGCGGGGCCGGCGGCGGCACGTGGTATGCGGATGTCTGCTCGAGCGACCGCTAGCGCGGGCATCCACGCTGCGGTGCACTGGTTGAGCGGGCCGGCGACGGATGACGTCTTTGAGGATGATCAGAACGCGTCTGATGATGGCGAGGAACTGATGTATCAGATGTCTTTAGCAAAGTATAGACCGGCATGAGAATCTATTTGACGGCACATTTGGCAAGTATATTGCTGAAGAGGTCAAGCTGCACGTGCGCGAGGGAACGCAGCCGATTTATTACTGCGCGCGGCCCGTGCCGTACGCGCTACTCCCGCGGGTGGATGCAGAGTTAGACGCGATGCTGCGCGCAGGCGTCATCGAGCCGGTGGACTGCTCGGACTGGGCCACGCCGTTGGTTATAGCAAGGAAGGCGGACGGCGGAATACGGCTGTGCGCGGAATATAAGGTGACAAACAACAACAACAAACTGAACAAATCTTTGTTGGTCGATAGGTACCCGGTTCCAAAAGTAGAAGTTTTATTTAGTGGTTTGAGTGGTAATCGTTACTTCATCAAGCTAGATCTTTCACAAGCATATAATCAGTTAATTTTAAATGAAACGTCTAGAAACCACACTGTTATTAATACGCATAGAAGACTGTTCAAATACAACCGCCTAGTGTATGGTCTCGCTTCTAGTCCCGGAATTTTTCAAAAGATAATGATAAATCTCTTTAAAAAGGTGCCGGACGTGGTTGTGTTTTACGACGATATACGAGTACTAATAAAAGGTAAATCGTGGTATTCGCATTTAAAAATTATATAACAAGTATTTAGTATCTTGGAAACTAACGGATTAAAAATAAAAAAATAAAAATGTGAGTTTATGGCTCCCCAAGTAAAATATATCTACGGAAGTTAATAAATGCCAAATACAGTTCGCTCTCGCAGAATTATCAGAAAATTAATAAAATCTTCTTTATGTTTCATCTTCTCTCTCTCATTTTCCTATATATTTTAAGTATGCATTAGTGGTGTAAGATTATCCAATACCTCATATTAGTTCGTGGATGTCGCAAGAGGTTATATGGGAAAACAAACCAAAAGGTGAACAGCAGCGTTTTTCTTATAATAACTTTAAAAAAAAACTACGGTTGCTTAAATATATGGCAAATATCCTCGTTATGAGGCATAGTATGGGGGGGGTTATGTTCCGCAGTGGATTTTGATAGGCTATAATGATTGAAAAGAAATAATCAATAGGGTTTTAACACAAAAATTAAAGAAATTCTATTTATAAAATTATTATAATTATAAAAAACGATTGTATTTTATATTTACGTTACGAACGCGATATCTTCCTCGATTGTGAACCGACTATAATGATTATTTTTATTGAATAATCTTTACCTCAAGAGTGGACTATGGTGTCAAAATAGGTATTAAAATTTTAATGCATACTACTACGACTACATATATAGTTTAGTTCACTTATATTTCGTCGTAGTCGACGGATTCGTGACGCAATGGCTTAGCAATGAGTTACAGCGCTGGGGGCGCTGACTAGACTAGCGCTCGGATAACAACATGAGTAAAAATAGAATGCAGAATTGAAGCATGTTTAAAATAAATCGAAAACAAAAGCACAGTAAAACGATACGACCAAATCACGAGCTTTAGGTAAACATTGAATTTACTTTATCGTTAAGATTTGGCACTACAACAGACTTAGATTTTCTTTCTCATTATGGCTGATTGGCGACGTTACAAAGAACACGTTTACACCTCAGTTGACTATGCCGATATGCATCTCCGTTACAATAAAACGAGGCGCATTTACACCAGAGCAGGTGTATCTTATTTTGCCAGGGATGTGGCGAGGATTTACGCGGTACGATACCGTTTTAAAACGATACGTACGTATAGGCTTTTACAACAAAATCCCAGAAAATATACAAAATTTGACATACACAAAATTCAAAAATTTTATTAAATTAAGTTTGTATAAAAAGGGTTATTATAATATTAAGGAATTTATGGATGATAATAACCCCTAAGAAGAGTGATCGCTACCAAGATATTTCTAATTTGTTTTGTGTTGTTTATTTTAACGTACACGACTGTAAGCCATTTTTTTAGAAAAAAATAGTATCGCTGGGTTTCTTGCTGGTTCTTCCCAGGACAGAGGTGTTTTTTTGCGAACCAGTGGTAAAAGAAAAAAGTGACTTTCTTCGATAAGTATTGTTTACAATCTATATTGAATAAAAAAGTTTCTGTTTCTGTATCATTATTGTGATCATTATAATGACCCTCCTCTCTCTTAATTGCCGTGATCATCAGGGCCCATAATGATCTCATAGTTTTAAGTTAAAATTTAAAATGTTGTCAACACTTTAACCGTAACATTATGGATGCAATAAACACGAGTAATATGAATATGAACATCTATATGCTTATAACTCTCTGACGTGGTGATGAGGTAGATATCACCCTCTCCCCTATTTCCAGCAGTGCGTGCTACTGGATTCCAATCTGAAGGGTGTAGGGAGCCACTGCTTATACACTTACAGTCTTAATTCTCAGAGATGACTATGAAACCGTAGCCTTCTTTGCTTAAAGTTGATTGCATGGGCTACAGCCACTTAACATGAGATGGACTGCAAATTAGTCCATAATTTTAGTATAATAAAAAGAACTATAAAAGAATAATCCCAATGTTGGAAACAGGAATTTAAAAACCTCGACTGCGTGAAAGAGTTTATTCAAAAGAGAACATTTATATTCCCTTTGTCACTTCTACAACTAAGGTAAATCCAATAACACCTCATAATATGTTAAGATCCTGCTGCTTAAGGTCTGCTGCTAAAGCTGTTTAAGATACTAGGGAAATAGACATACCTACATTCATACACTAGAAAAACATTACCCTTCTTTGGGCAAGCGGGTAAAAATATATATGTATTAAACTTTTTGGAATACTTAATTCATTAGAAAGTTAGGGAAAGCAAGCTTGAACTAATAACACTACATAACCTTTAATATTACTTCAGCCGCTGAAAAACATTCTCAGTCCACAGCTCCCAAGGCGCGACACCGACGCAAGTACGAGGCATAATGGCCGTTTCATTGCTCAGCAGACATAATGAACTTATCTCTCGCGCGGTGTAGGACTTAAGATAACACATTATAATACTAGCGAATTAAATATATTCATGCTATAGTAAAGTAAATGTTTTCTGTTTTTCTTTAATAAACGTTACTCCCGCAATAGTATTTTCTCCGGTATCGGAGGCAGTTATCATAGGGCAAATATTAGTAGACCATAAAAGTACTTGTTCTTTGCGGGATTCGAATCCGGAACTGATAACTTTATGTTAAGCTACTGCACCTAGGGGCTGTCGATTTTGGAATACTTTGGTCATATGGCAACGCTGTGAGGGCACCACAATCACACACAGTAACGTATCAAACAACAAAACTCGTAGTACTCTGAAATACTTACCCTACTTGTAACTCACGCTATCGAAGTTTCCGGATACCTGCTACAACTACTATGTATAAACTAACTTTGAGGAGAAAGCCCTGCTTACTTCTTCTGTAAATCCAAGGTTGTATGTAGTACAAGCGGTACGTAGACGACACTTACCCAATTCTACCTTTAGATAAAGTAACTGCATTTTTAGACCATCTTAACTCTATAAATTCTAAAATTCAGTTCACAATAGAGTAAAAGGCAAACAAATCTTTAGCTTTTATGGATGTGTTAGTAATTCGGAATGCTAATAACACCTTGAGCCACACTGTGTATAGAAAAAAGACCCATACAGTTAGATATTTAAACGTTGATTCTCACCACCATCCTTCACAGTTAGCTACGGTGGGTAAATCTTTGTTTCAGAGAGCACGAGGGATCCGTGACAGTAAACACTTGGCTGCCAAGCCCCAACACGTCAGGCAAGTTTTGCAGAAAACCAGTTTCGGGTTCCGCGTCTAGGTCACAGTGAACGAGTTAAACCGGCCACAGTCGAGCGTTTACCTGCTGTACTGCCATATGTCAGAGGAGTCACTGACAAGATTGGCTACATCTTAAAGCGCACTTCTATTAAAACATTCTTCAATCCGCCGAAGAAAATTGGTCAGTTTTTACCATCAGTCAAGTGTAATGTCCCTCTGCATGATGCAAGAGTGTACAAGCTTGATTGTGAATGTGATCTCTCCTACATACGATAAACTAAAAGATCTATTAAAATCCACGTAAAAGAACATATGGCTGATATGAAGAATCGACGCTCCGGGAAATCTGCGAACATATACAGGATCGCTCTTGTCACTACATCAGATATGATAGACCACAAATCCTCGCTAAAGAACACCGATTCCTTCCAAGAATTACTCGTGAGACTTTTGAAATCAAAAAACATCCTAATTTCAATAGAGAAGATGTCTGGGTGCTACCATCTGCTTGGGATCCTATAATTAATAAAATTAAATCCCAACCCAAGCATACAACTGCAAGACTGCAAGATACCATAAGTTCATACTGCATAGATCGGAACAAAAGTTAATAATTTTAATCTATGGTAACCGCGTTTAATTATGACATCTGGACGTTGAACATCTCAGTCCGTCCGTTTGAACATCTCAGAACATCCCCATGATCATGGGTGCTGTAAAATACTTGAAACGTCGGGTATTTAAAAAATTAAAAACACGTGAGAAAATCCGTAAAAACTAGTATTATTTAAATGTGTAGTGTTCGCGTAAATGTAAAGTACTAATTTGGTAATGAACTAACTAGTTGTGCCCGCGTCTTTTTCCACGTGAGATTCTAATCTGTCGACTTTGTAATGTGCTATCACTTTATCACCGGTATTGACATTTTGTTGTGTGATAGAGAGAAAATCATAAACAATAAGAATAATATATTGACCGGTAAAGAATTACGCTCGTACAGAATACCAGTGTTAGGTACTGCAGTGATTAGTCTGGCGAGTGAAAAGATTATTCCTCAATATATTATTAACCATTTTATACAGTTTTCCCATCCATCCAAACATTACAGTCCCCCACAAGTCCACTGCTAAACATAAGCCTTCCCCAAGGAATGTCAAAAAGCACGGATTTGACTTACTGCATCTCATACCAGAGCCATCTAGTGGTGCCTTCCCTACATTTCGCTTACCGGTACGAAGCTGCCATTCGAGAATCTTACTGGTAAGAGGTTTGATTATACCCAATTTAATTGCTTTGACTTATAATACGTAGCGGATAGGACAAAAAGAATTCAAGCCTATTCAAGCTATATTACGGTTAAAGCTCTTATGGCTCGGCTACTATCCCTTATTATTTACTTAATACTAATATCTAGTGTAGGGGGGTGGGGGGGCTACTCGACACTTCAAGTGTTTCGTGTGGTAAATTTAGAGAAGCGGAGACCGATTATACATATACTCGTACATCACTGTGATATAATCACAAGAAATTATGTGCCTAGAAAATTTTCTCTAAGTGATTGTAAATTTCAAAAAAGGGCCGGAAATAACCTTTTCTAATATTTGATTTACCTCAGACCTTCATTTTATTATTTTTGCTCCATCATTTCATCATCATTACAGCCCTTCACAAGTCCACTGCTGAACATAGGCCTCCCCCACGTAATGCCACAAAGCACGGTCCTGAGCCAACTACATCCATCGACTTCCTGCATGTCTTACCAGGTCGTCACTCCATCTAGTGGGGGGTCGCCCTACACTACGCCTACCGGTACGAGGCTGCCACTCGAGAACCTTTCTTCCCCATCGGTTATCGGTTTTTCGAGCTATATGGCTGGCCCATCGCCACTTCAGCTTACCAATCCGTTGGGCTATGTCGGTCACTCTGGTTTTACTGCGGATATCCCTATTTCTGAGTCTATCACACAGAGAAACTCCGAGCATAGCCCCCTCCATAGCTCGCTGAGCGACCTTGAGCGTCCTCATACTGCCAGCAGTGAAGGACCATGTCTCAGGTCCGTAAGTCATCACTGGCAACACGCACTGGTTATACACTTTAGTTTTCAGAGATTGAGGTATACCTGACGAGAAGATGTGTTGTAATTTCCCGAACGCTGCCCAGCCGAGTTGAATCCGTCGATTGACCTCTCGGTCGAAGTTGGACTTACCTAGTCGGACTATTTGTCCCAGGTAAACGTACTCGTCCACATCTTCGAGCATAGTGCTCCCAACAACTACCGGCATAGGTGTGACATGGATATTAAACATGATCTTTGTTTTGTCCATGTTCATCTTAAGACCTATCCGTTGGGAGACACCATTGAGGTCATTGAGAATAGTGCTAAGGTCCTCCAGCGATTCTGCCATAAGGACTATATCGTCGGCAAATCGAAGGTGAATGATGTACTCGCCATTGATGTTAATACTGTATCCTTTCCAGTCCAGTAGCTTGAAAACGTCTTCCAACGCAGCGGTGAAGAGTTTCAGGGATATAACATCACCCTGTCTTACACCTCTCTGCAGTTGGTTAGGTTTCGAACTCTGGTTCTGTACTCGGATAGCCATCGTAGCCCTACTGTACAAACACTTCAGCACTTCGATATACCGACAGTCAACTTGGCACCGCTGAAGAGACTATAGCACCGCCCAAATTTCGACGGAATCAAAGGCTTTCTCATAGTCCATATATGTCAGGCAAAGTGGCAGATTGTACTCTTCGGTCTTCTGTCGCTCTGAAATCTGCCGCAGGGTATGTATGTGGTCTATGGTACTGAAGCCTTTTCGGAAACCGGCTTGTTCGGGAGACTGGAAGTCGTCGATTCTGCGTACGAGGCGATTCGTAATGACTCTCGAAAACAGCACATAGACGCGGCTAAGAAGAGAAATCAGTCTGTAGTTCTTCAAGAGGGCGTTGTCGCCTTTTGTCGCCACGCCTCCGGAGTAGTGCCACAATGGAGGACGGAATTGAAGAGCTTCTGAAGGACTTCAAGTACCGGTGTTCCACCTGCTTTCAGAAGCTCCACTGTAATTCCATCCTCGCCCGGGGCCTTGCCGTTTTTAAAGTGGTGGAGAACCATTCTAATCTCGCTCAGACTGACGTCCAGGATATCATCGGACTTGCTCTTGGATCGTTACTCACACTTGCGTGTGGCTCCAACGATGATGTGTACAGCTGTCCATAGAACCTCTCAATCTCACTCAGAATCTCAGGTATCCCTGAAACGATGTTGCCATACTCAGTCTTCAACTTTGAAAGTTGGCTCTTTCTGGCAGACAGATCTCTTGCAAAGACTTAGTAGCCCTGGTTCCGCTCAATCGCTTCTTCAATACGAGCAGTATTAAAGTTGCGTAAGTCTCGCCGCATGCATTTGGAGATCTGTCTGTTCAGTTTCCTGTATGCTGTCAAATCTGTTGACGATTGCAGCCTCATTTCCCGTCTAACAGTCATGAGATTAAGAGTGTGATCGGGGAGTTTTTGTGCTCTTCTGCGGCGGTTCTTGCAGAACTTAGCTCCAACCGCATGGACAATATCCACGAGCTTGTCATTCATATCGTCCACTGCATTGCAATCTTGTAGGCACTGAAAGCGGTTACGTAACTCAAGCTGAAAGGTTTCGGGATTCTGGATTAGAGCACGAGGGGGACGGAGCGTTGACTTATTCATCAGACGAGACCTCTCCAACTTAACGGTTAGATTCAGTGTGCCTCTAACCATTCGGTGATTGCTGCCAGTTTTCACCCTTGCGATCACTGAGACATCACTGAACAGTTGGCGTCTGGTCGTCATAATGAAGTCAATCTCATTTTTTATCGAACCGTCGGGGCTCGACCAGGTCCACTTCCTGTGGGGCCGCATTCTGAAAGAAAGAGTTCATTATAAAGAGTCCCTCTTTCTCCATAAAGTCGGCAAGCTGCTGGCCCCTTCGGTTCAGTTGCCCTACTCCAAATTTCCCTACCTTCAGCTCACCGCGTTCTCTGGAAGTATCCTCATACATTTCCTCCACCTTCTCATCGGGATATGCTGAGGTTGAAGCGTAAACATGTATGACCTTAAGCGAATACCGTTTGGTTAATCTGAGTATCAGGTACGCGACCCTTGTCGACACACTCCCAATCTTTACAACGTTGTTGATGAGAGACTTGTGGACGATAAATACGACACCTCCTTGGGACAGATGGTCGCCCTCCCGGTGATAGAACATGTTGCCGGACTCGAGGATTGCCGTGTCCTAATATCCAATAATATGCCAGCGCAACTTATCTACCTCTTCTTCCAGCTCCAGTATTTTCTCTTCACTCCTCAGGGTGCGTGCGTTATATGTTGCCAGGTCGAGTCGTCGTAGGTGGCAACCAAACCTCCACCGGTGATTCTTAGCACCACCTGCCCCGCCGTTACCATGGTCGTCACTGTAGCCAGGAATAGCGAGGCCGCCGGGGACTGGGGGCCGTTTGTTTGCGTCGTTATTCATGGGGGGATATTTGCCATAGTTGCCACGATTGGCGAGCGGGTTGGCAACCGCAGTTTTTTTATTATATCACAGTTGTTATCAGGAAGATGCTGCTGCCCATCTCCTGCTTGTCTCCCTCCGTCGCCTCTTACGACACCCACGCGAAGATAGGGGTAGTGGATATTCTCAACCGCCACTATACGGCGTTTTGTTCCAAACATATAATATTGCGTATTTTTTCAAGACATGATTTTTTTTTTATTTTGATAATTTACTATGCCAAAACACTTGTTTTTTTAAGATAGCATACATTTAGTCGAAAACGATCAAATCTTTTTTTCAATCAATTCTTTTTTTCCCATCCGTTCACCAAGCGGTGCGCACTTTAGATCGTACAATACCTACCTTACGTCCGCTCCATAGGAGCACTAATTAGATTAGAATTATGTAAAATTGTGTACCTATGAAAAAACTATTTTTTCGTTTTAAACAAAACCAAAGACACTATGCAATAGATAATAGTATCAAAGACAAAGATATGCTCTTTTATTTTAAACCATAACCTGGCAATGTTTCTTAGAAGAAAAAAAAAAGAAATCACTCTGAACTTTCGGCGTTCCACGTGTCGCTTTGATGAAGGTGCTCCGTCTTTTTTATAGAATTTTATATTTGTGTCTAGACTAAAAACGAAAGTATTATACTTTTTTATATTCCTTGTAATATAGTAAACACGTAGATATATAATTTGTGGTAGAAAAAGTGAAAAGTAAATTGCCAAAAGTACTTCAAAATCCGGAAGGCCCATTTTGGCGGTTGGGTCATAAATGTGTTATTTTTCAAATTCTCATTTATTTTTAGTGTAAAATGTAGGTAAAAATAGTTTTCTTAATTCATATTTCAAATAACTTGACGTTGTATTTATTTCAAATTCACACAAAACTATTTTGAAACTATTGTTCGAAATACAGATAAAATAATATTATTATTTTTTTTTATTTTTTAATATTTTAATATTTTGGTATGAGTAACGAATAGAAACACATAAAACATAAAAATATATATATTTCCAAACATTTTCATATAAATTTCTCCAAAAACAAAAGTGTAGAATTCAAATTAGTAGTAATTTTGTCACTAAAATTGAAGTATATACTATTACTATGCTATACAGGGTAATTTATGTATTTTATTACAATTTCTAGCAACCAAAAATAATTTTATTCGATAGTTTATACATTCAACAAGAAATAAAAGCCTGTAAGTTTTATCCATAAATATTGTCTCAAAGTGAAAATATAGCAAAATTTGCAATATAGCAAAAAATTTTCTAACTTACAAATTTTCCCGCCATTAAGGTCCCGAGCGAACGGGAGTATAACATGTCGCGCGCTGTCAGAGCATACCGGTTAGGCGGTTAAAAATCACAGTTAGGTATATCCCCATACAGAGGATTTGCTTTCATTAATCCCATCCCAGTATCGGGCACCTTGCACTTATGACGTTGTTCCCAAACGCCGGTCTAGATATTTCGCATCTAGCGTATACGAGATGGTTGTACTGCCATCTCATGAAAGCCATGAGATTATTTTGAGGTTTTCCATAGTCTCCTCTGGATGTCATACATCCACGAGAGAAAATGGGGTGATGGATTCGCTCACGATACTACCATCGTCGTTACAGCCCATCAAAGACCAATTCTGTGTATGAACTTCCATCATACTCGGCCTCAAAGAGGCGATAGTTGTCATAGGTGCCACGCTGGACAGGCGGGCTGTCAGTATTTAAAGTTTTTTTATTTCAGTTGTTGTCGTGGAAATTCTGTTTTCCATCCATTTTCATTTCCCTATATCGCATCTTACGACTCTCGTAGGATGATAACATAGAAATAAAAATACAAACAATTTATTATGAAAAAAACGGCATACATAAACACTCACGCCTGTCACCCAGAGGGGTAGGCAGAGACTACAGACTTCCATTTAGCACGATCCTGACACACCTCTCTCGCCTCCTTCACACCCATAATCTACGCATACATGCTCTTCGGTTAAGAGTCATAGTCATAGTCATAGTCATAGTCTTTATTGCAATCAAATGGTTACAATAGATGTTATGTTTAAAAAAAGTCCGCATTTGAACCCAGTTTGGGCTTAGCAATTATAAAAATATTATTTATGATTTTTAAACTACAATATTGGATTTCATTAATACACTACATTATTAGATTATATTGTCTATGTACATAGATTGTCGAGAAGATTCATCATACCGACGTTAGATCTCAGGAAATGGCATATCTCATAGTGATCGGCTTTCTTTTTTCTCTTTTTTTTTTTTTTTTATAAAAATTTATTTTTTTCCTTCTTTTTTCCTTTTTTTTTTTTTTTTATTTTTTTGAAAAACTTAAAATTTTCTCTCTCTTCTTTTTTTTTTTTTTTTTTTACCTTTTTTCCCCAACATATTTTTTTAAAAAATTTTTTTTTTTTTCAATCAAATCTCTTTTTTTTTTCCTTTTTTTTTTTTTTTTTATTTTTTTTTTATTAAAATTCCCCTTCCCTTTTTTTTTTGTTTTGTTAAACTCCAATTCAACCTTTTTTTTTTTTTTTTTTTTTTTTTTTTTTTTCTCTCTCCTCCCCCATTATAATTTTTTTTTTTAATTCCCCCTCTCTCTAGGTGATGAAATATAATTTTTAGAAGGTACTGTAACCGAAGATATTGGTTTCTGAATATTTTTCTTTAAAGCCTTCCGACAACGGTTGCATTTCCATTTTTCTTTACTTTCTTTTTTCATTAAGCTGAATAAAGGATATGAAATATTTGCACATTCTAGGTCAAATATCTTATTACAAATTGAACATGTCATAGATTGTCTCTTTTTTACATTTTTCTTACATTTTTCACAACTCTCCATCTTCAAGTGCCCTCTAGTGGCGGGCTATAGTACTGCTTTGTTGAATATATCAGATTCTAAACTCTGATTTATATCGAATGCAGCAGCTAGTACAATCGGTCGCCGCGAGGTAACGCTATTTACTTGCTTATGGCAGTTTTTTCTGGTGTTTGTGTATAGGTGTCACTAGTGGTAGATATTCAAGATCAGCTGATATAATACTAATATAATATTAATATAATACTAACACTTGGTTTTGTTTACATTTTCTTCTTTTCTTCTACTAATTTTGAAGTGTCGCCGTTAGATGTCGCCTGCTTATCTTTTGATAGAGTGAAGCTATTGTATATAAAATGGCGCTGTTAAGTTAAATATTATAACGGTTTGTTTTTAAATATTACTACTACTCCAGTTATGATTGTTCTTTGTTACTATTTCACAATTCAAACATTTTTCATTATTTACACTTTACACTTTTTCATGTTACACTTAGCACTGTACGTGGATTTTTAACACAAAAGTTTGTTTTATTGACGCGGGTTTTAAATTAGATTACATAAATGTTTCTTTTCATATGAAATAATGTTTTTGCTTTTTAATTCACAATCACTTAATATTTCTTTAAGATAACACTTTCAATAATAGTTTATATACTTATTATTCTTTTAAAGTAAAAAAGTGAACGAAATTATAGTTTAATATATTTTTAAACTTAAAATAACACGAGAGCTGATGTGAACTTGTCAAAGCGCCCTCTGTCTCTCAGGTGACTCCGACTAAGGATGCTCCTAATTTGGCCCGTTTTCAATAAATCGCCAATTTGGTCGATAAGTTTTCGCCTAGGACGTCCCTTTCCGACTCTGTCATTCACTTCTGCAACATAAATTTTCTTTGTCATTCTCTCCTTATTCATTTTTTCCACATAACCAAATCACCGAAGCATTCCTTTTCTTAATCCTGGTCACAACATCATCTTGCAAACTACACTCTTCTTTTATCACACAATTTCTCACCCTGTCATTCAGATTCAGCCCGCTAACATACTCCTTAACGACCGCATTTCTACTGCGTTCATTCTACTCTCGTGCTTCTTCTGCCACACCCAACTTTCACTAACATACGTTAAAGTAGGGACCAACACAGCATTGTGAATATTGTGCCATACGTGCCTTTTTCGACACATTTTGACTCTTCACAATAGAGTGTAGGGCCCCATTTACTCTATTGCCTGCATTCACTCGTCGTTCTATATCCTTATCACATCTCCCATCCCTGCTAAATACGATACCCAAATATACAAACTCATGTACTTGCTCGATCAACTCCCCTTCTATTCTTATTTCACATATCGTTTTACTTTATTCTCTTTCAAAAACCATAACTTTCGTCTTACTTGCGTTCACTTTCATACCTCTTTCTTTTAGTGATCTGTTCATTAATGTAACCATCATTTGCAACTCGGCCGCCGATGACGCAAGAATAACTTGATCATCGGCGCACAAAAGGCATTTGACGGTTAACTCACCTATTCTTAACCCGCATTCTTCAACTTTCAAATTTTGCAAACAACTGTCCATAAATAGGTTGAACAACCACGGGGAAGCCACACAGCCCTGTATGACACCTTTGTGGATGCCAAACCAGTCCGAGTAGACCCCGTTGATCCTAACACAAGCAGAGAGTCTAGAGTATAAAGAGACTCCAATACATGTATCAAGCCAACGCTCAACCCAAATGAGTTCAGTGTTTGCTATAGCATATCCCTATCTACTCTGTCATAGGCCTTTTCCAAGTCCATGAACGCACAAAAAACCTTTTGGTTTTTGGCCAAAAACTTCTCCGAGGTCATACGCATGGAAAAGACTTGATCTGTACATCTCATTCCCTTTCTAAATCCCGCTTGCACACCCTAAATTTTTTCATCAGTTTCTTTCACGACCTTTTCAATCAGTAGCTTAGCATACAGTTTTCCCACAATGCTAAGAAGGCTGATACCACGGTAGTTTTTACAGTCCTGCTGCGACCCTTTTCCTTTATAAACTGGGACTATCACGGTACCCGCTTAAGTTCCCAGCATAAATTAAACAAGGTGTGCAGCAGGCCTGCCACCACTTCCTCCCCAGCCCTTAGCATTTCGAGTAAAACTCTATCATATCCGGCAGCCTTACCTGCTTTCATGCTTTTCATTGCTTTCATTATTTCATCTATACTTATCTCGCTACCTCTTTCCTCTTCTTTCGGAGTTTCTATTTCATTTAATTCATACGTCTCATATATCTCCTCAATCATAAACACGCTTTCAAAATATTCCTACCATCTCTTTAAACTCAAAACTTCATCATTCAGAATAAATCCATTCTCGTCTCTTATAGCATTCATTATAGGCTGTTTTGAATGTCCCCTGGCAGTTTTTACAAGTTTCCAGAACATTTTAATATTCGCCTGGAAGTTATCCGATATTCTTCTATCATTCTTATCCGGTCTTTTTGTTTTTTTCCTTTCAACTACTTCTTTTACTCTCTTATTTACATGTCTAAAGACTGCCTTTTTTCTTTTGGTTGTTACGTAGGTGAATCCCGCTGCAGCTATGATACCTATGCATAGAGCTGTAGCACAAACAGGTCGGCTCTACCACGGTACCAATCTCTCACAGAATGCCACCGTAATACCAGAAGAACAATGCAGCTGTATTTCGTATGATGAGTTTAGAAATCTAGAGACCCTTTTTACTAGTAACGAGACATTTTGTCTTAGTCCTTAGAGGTTACAACGGATCTACTTTTGTTTCTTTATCAATGATAGATGTAAATGTGTACGGGCCTTAGCATCTTTCACGATCAAGTAACAGTAGCCTTATGCTACGGTTCGGTCTACAAACTTAGAGAGTCGTGGATTCGAATTCGTCGTTCGACAACAATAGTAAACTAATCTTAACACAAGAATTTTTATGGCAACAAGAGTAGAGTAGAGTAGTACTAAGTTACTAATATTCTTATTTTTATATCCTTTCATCCAACTACCATTGCGTGGATTATGTGCTCGTTTGTTAAAAAATATATATCTAGCTGCTACGCCTTTAACTAATACAACGTAATTGAAGCTTAAACGATTTGGGAAACGTAGTAATGCTTACATAAGCCGAAAATCTTATGAATATTCTTATAAAACTTAAGTGACATCCGAATTTTCAGCCCACTTGATGGTAAGTGGCTACTGCAGCCTATGGACGGCTGCAGTCAGCTGCAAACGAAGAAGGTTAGAGATCCGTTTTGAATTCTGAATTTGAAAGAGTCCTACCACTTGTACAAATTGTCCTAAGTAGTTGTAGATACGATGCCCTAACTTACATAAAATATATACTCTTGCTTTCAGTTGGACCGTGTGTCTCTTTTCAAAACATTTTTAAATGGTATTACATTTCCAACAAAAAGAAGTTCATATGGAAACCAATCGCAATTATTTAAGAATATTGAAATAGGAAATCCGGAATATCATTTCGCATGGCTAATTTCACTGAATTCCACATAACTATTGTAGCGAATAAGCACCACAGCAGTCTGTGATAGAATCTGGCTTTACTTTGCGGAAATCCTTAATTAATTATTTTGCAACCTTCCGCTAACTATATACTATAATTTGCGTAAGGTTGCAAAATAATTAATATTTTTAGTATTTTCATCATTTTTTTCTTTATAATGGACTTGTTCTTTCTACTTTTGCCAGTGTCAAGTTATAAAAATTATCCTTTTTAATAATTCGTTTAATATTTTGAAATTTTGGGAGATTTTGACGGCAGTTTGAGATAGTAGAAACATGCTTCCATGCAATGCTATGTTCTATTTCAGGTTACCTCTGTCGTATATGTCGTATACCTATCGGGTAGTGGATATTTTAATGAAACAATTGTACTTGTTTAATATAAGTATTGGACTTGTGAGACGTTGTAATGTTGTTGAAAACGATGATTCATCGTAATAAAGACAAAATATTGTAATTGCAAGGTTACGTTTTACCTCGGAGTCAGACTGACTTAATACCTCTTTTGTACCTAACTTTGTCGAGCAGCAGTATATGCACTGGTGTGTTCCAATTTTAGGAGGTCAGTATAATGAAAGCCTGTGAGGCATTTCATTCTTGTAGGTGACAGGATTACTTCTTCAACTTAGGCGTTTGTTTGGTTAGGTACCAACAACTACGTATTTTCTGCCACCAAGTACGAGTAACTGTGCATGCCATGCTATGTTCTGGTTTTAAGGATATAGAGCTAGTATAATTACGGAAGCTGCGAAGCATTCCATAATAGCCCTCAGTGGTGACAACGCACCTGTATCCTTCTGCGTGTGGGGTTGGGTGCAGGTGTCCATGGGCTGCAGTAGCCACTTACTATCAGGTCGAATGTTAGTTCGTTCGTCGCTTCAGTTGTATAAGAATGTTGTCCTCAGAGATAGCAACACGTCTGATCTCTTTGCTTGAAGTTACGTACTGAGCTACAGCAAACAATTCAACAATCTAATATTAAGTACAGCGTCTTCAACCATCTAATATTGAAATAGTGGCTTAAACCTGTCCACAGTCAACCATTCATGATTCCTGTTTACGTGTACCACTATTGAACAGTTACTAAAATAAAATACCCTGGTGTATACATCGATTCAACACTCTCCTCGAAATATCACGTTGAAACACTCACGAAAAAGTTCCGTAAATTAATATTTGTTTTCAAAGCTAAGAACTGCTATGAATTTAAAATGCTTTTAGTAACATAGCTCGCATTATGCCAATCAATAATTGCTCACTGCATAACGTCATGGGGAGGAACGTTGAAAAACTATATCCTGCAAATTGAAATGGCACAAAGAGCAGTATTGAAAGTAATTCTCTTTAAACCCTATAGCCTTTTCACTTCTCCGATTTACTCAAATACGGGAGTCCTGTCAGTTCGACAATTATATATCTTGAAATCAATTTTACACAATCACACTAAGACTACCTTCGATCACGTAATTCACAAGAATAAACGATGTAAAGATCTAATCTACAGGATTCCTTAAGAGACATCGCCGTTTGCAAAACGACAACTTTTTGGGACCTTTATTCTTTATTGTACAACAATGTTTATCAGGCTGTGAACAACTACTCTAAGGCGTACATTACACGCCCATGCAGGCCTCAATCAATTCTATCAATCATGATTGATATAAAACTGATGGTGACTGATAGGCGTACATTACGCAGGCGTCAATCACTGCATTACACGGTAGGTTATTCGTCAATCACAACCGTGACATATATATATATATATATATATATATATATATATATATATATATATATATATATATATATATATATATATATATATATATATATATATATATATATATATATATATATATAAAATATATGAGATAAAATAAACCCTCTAACGTAAATAAAGAAAAGTCAAAGCGCTTTTAAACTGAAAAAAAGAAGTCGATTAAAGGAGGACAAAGACAGAGAGTAGGATGACGTTTGTTCAAGGCGATTGCAATTAGAGTATATAAATAGTTCTCGAAGGAAGAGTCTGCTGGCGCTGGCGTAACAGTGTTCTTTATTTAAGTTTTAAAATAAAAAATATACATTGTTCTATCGAGTATACAAATTTATTAAGTTTTTGGAATAGAATTGATTAATATATATTTTTATAATAATTTCCAAAGGAAGTATTTTTGGTTTACATATGCCATGGCTTGCTATATTCATAACAAATATTTTTATGACAAAAGAGTCAGACGGTGTCATTACAGTTAAACATCAAGCCATTTTTGTCACTTAATTATTAGTAGTACTAATGCATGATATGAAGTTACATAGTTGTTTTAGGAGAAAATAGTAAGTGTTCTGGGAAAGTTACAAGTTTGTCCCGTAAACTTCTTAAATTTCTTTTCTATTTTCTTATATACTTAACAATGTATGACGGAATTAGGTATATCTCGGCTTACGGCGGCGTCGTGTGGCAATTCGTCAACTTTCTTTTCGTATGGTAGAGGGTGGGGATGGCTCTAACATATTTGTGAACTCCAAATTTTTAATCGCCTTGGTATTAGTGCAACATAGAACATACTTCAGGTACCAATGGCTCTATAATCGTGTATCATTGTCTATATACTATGTATGTAATGTTAACTTGAAAAAATGACTAAACACAGGATACCTGCGTAGTTTCTTTCACTGATTTTACTTCGGCGGTGAATAGTGTTTAACAAATTCTTTAATTTTGAAATGCAAAATAATTAGAAATCAATTATAAATCTAGTCTAATAGGAGAGATTGAAGAAGACGTCCTTCGACTCTCTACCATTATTTTAAGTGTTTAACGATGAATTGACAAGCTATCTTATTTGATTACTTGAAACAATGATTGCACAAACAATGGTTAACGACAAAAAAAGAACTTTTAGGGGTAATGAACGAGTACATAGTTTGAGGACTTAATGTAATGCCTCTTTAAACGTGATAGAGCCACACTGTTATAGTTTTTGCACGAATGGGTTGGCTGGATCAGGGTAGAACCTTGCTCTCAAAAAATACCAGCATAAAATAGCAGCCCAATGCTGCTATATTCGTATGCTGGTTATAGAGAACTGAAAATCATTTTATTGTAAACGAGGCGTTCCTTCTTGGTCCTTGGTCCTAAATTTCTTAGGGTGGATGTGGATGACTATGGCCGCAGCCACTTTCTAACAGTTGGACTATTTGCTGTTTACCAGTGAAAAGGGTATGTGACTTTCGTTATTTACGTTGCCAGCCTCAACGGGTAGCAGACCTTTGCCTATTTTACGCTGATATTCTGTGAGATAATGCTCCTCTCCAGAACTACGGCGATATCGGCTAGTAAAAAAATCTAGGTGGTTTTAGCTTAGTAGGTCATCTGGGCAGGTCATCTCAGGTCTGAAGGGTATAGAAAGTCATCTTGATCTTTATTGAGGTGACAACGCAACAGTAGACTCTAATGCACTTACCTGTAATTCTCCTGGTGGTGCAGTTGTTCATGGCCGGTGTTTGTTTGACCCTCAGCTCTCCTCTCTTTTATCAAAAAAAAAGGTTCATTTGCTAAATTCAAAATAAAGTGACAATAAAAATTCACTAAGGTATGTTTACTTGTCACTTTCAATATTATTTTTCAAAAAAACAGTGTGAGTCTACTACGTAAAGTACGTAGTACACGTAGACTGTTAACTAGTATATATGAAATGTCTTTTTGTGAAATATGCAAATTATACTAAATTAGTAGAAGTACCAAAGCCAGACAGTAACTGCCTAATTGAAACGAGGACACCCTGCCGTAGTGTTGTTAGGGTTATAATTTAATTGCAAGAGCCGCTATTTTGCGAGTGACGTGTGAAATTTTATATTTGACGGATTTTATTGCACTAAATTACATTCCTTTAAATACGTTTTAATGTTCCTTTGATTAAAATCGACAATTTCTTTAGGATATCTTTTAATGAACGTGAAATCTTCTTTATAAAATATAATTTGATGTTTGTACGTTTCAAATTCAATTCATATGGACGCCACACACAGTCAGTTCAACCGATCATTCCAACTGATCAGTTTAAACTAAAACTGTTGATATTTTTTTAAATAATGGTGTTATGTGATAAAAATGATGTAAGCAATAAATTAGTCCCACGGCTGTGTAAACGTGGACTCACTCCTACGGACGTGTAGAATTAAGCTTACGCGGCAATCCTCTCTCCGCGTATGAACTGTATGCTAGAACACTGTATTTCTGACAATATACTTTGGGCCGTCTTAAAAGTAACATTCCTTTTATTTAAACACCCAAGAGCGCACAATATTTCATGGCGACCCTGCCAGGCGGTGCGCTGCAGCAATGCAAACGCACCGCTGCGGCCCCACAAAAGTTATTAAAAAAATACATGAACAATTGATTAATAATAATAATCACAGAATTGACATAATCCCGAGTATGACGAAATCCACTGAAATCAAGAAAGAAACCTCAAGAACTTCTTTCTTGAGGTTTCTTTCTTGATTTCAGAAATTCGTTTTAGTAACAAACAAACTCACCTTCCAGCTAATAGTAAGAAGCTTGGTTAAAAAATGTTCGGGTATTGGACGTATGTTAATAGTCTACGAATAATAATTAAAATTTTATATCACCATCATCATTATCATCATTACAGCCCTTCACAAGTCCACTGCTGAACATAGGCCTCCCCCAAGTAATGCCACGAAGCAAGGTCCTGAGCCACCTGCATCCATCGACTTCCTGCATGTCTTACCAGGTCGTCACTCCATCTAGTGGGGGGTCGCCCTACACTACGCCCACCGGCACGAGGCTGCCACTCGAGAACCTTTCTTTCCCATCCGTTATCGGTTCTTCGAGCTATATGGCCGGCCCATCGCCACTTCAGCTTACTAATCCGTTGGGCTATGTCGGTCACCCTGGTTTTACAGCGGATATCCTCATTTCTGAGTCTATCACGCAGAGAAACTCCGAGCATAGCCCTCTCCACAGCTCGCTGAGGGACCTTGAGCATCCTTATACGGCCAGCAGTGAAGGACCACGTCTCAGATCCGTAAGTCATCACTGGCAACACGCACTACTTAAACACTTTAGTTTTCAGAGATTGAGGTATACCTGACGAGAAGATGTGTTGTAATTTCCCGAACGCTGCCCAGCCGAGTTGAATTTGTCGATTGAACTCTCAGTCGAAGTTGGACTTACCTAGTCGGACTATTTGTCCAACGTACTCGTCAACAACTTCGAGCATACTGCTTCCAACAACTACCGGCATAGGTGTGACATGGACATTAAACATGATCTCTGTTTTGTCCATGTTCATCTTAAGACCTATCCGTTGGGAGACACCATTGAGATCATTGAGCATAGTTCTAAGGTCCTCCAGCGATTCTGCCATGAGGACTATATCGTCGACAAACCAAAGGTAAGTGATGTACTCGCCATTGATGTTAATACCATATCATTTCCAGTCCAGTAGCTAGAAAACGTCTTCCAACGCAGCGGTGAAGAGTTTCGGGGATATAACATCACCCTGTCTTACACCTCTCTGCAGTTGGATAGGTTTCGAACTCTGATTCTGTACTCGGATAGACATCGTAGCCGTTCTGTACAAACACTTCAGCACTTCGATATAACGACAGTCAACTTGGCACCGCTGAAGGAACTGTAGCACCGCCCAAATTTCGACGGAATCAAAGGCTTTCTCATGGTCCACATATGCCAGGCAAAGCGGAAGATTGTACTCTTCAGTCTTCTGTACAATCTGCCGCAGGGTTTGTATGTGGTCTATGGTACTGAAGCCTTTTCGGAAACCGGCTTGTTCGGGAGGCTGGAAGTCGTCGAGTATGCGTGCGAGACGATTCGTAATGACTCTCGAAAACAGCACGTAGACGCGGCTCAGAAGGGAAATTGGTCTGTAGTTCTTCAAAAGAGCGTTGTAACCTTTCTTAAAGAACAAGACCACCGCGCTTCTGCTCCACGCATCCGGAGTAGTGCCACCATGGACAACGGAATTGAAGAGCTTCTGAAGGACTTCAAGTACCGGTGTTCCACCCGTTTTCAGAAGCTTCGCTGTAATTTCACTCTCGCATGGGACCTTGCCGTTTATAAGGTATTGAAAAGCCATTCCAATCTCGCTCAGACTGACGTCCGGGATATCATCGGAATAGTGTCGGATAAGACTTGCTCTTGGATCGTTACTCACACTTGCGTGTGGCTCCAACGTTGATGTGTACAGTTGCCCATAGAACCTCTCAACCTCACTCAGAATCTCAGGTGTCCCGGAAACGATGTTTCCACACTCAGTCTTCAGCTTTTACAGTTGGCTCTTTCTGGCAGACAGATCTCTGGCAAAGACTTTGGAGCCCCGATTCCGCTCGATCGCTTCTTTAAACGAGCAGTATTGTTGCTAAGTCCCGCCGCATGCATTTGGAGATCTGTCTGTTCAGTTGCCTGTATGCTGTCAAATCTGTTGACGATTGCAGCCTCATCTCCCGTCTAACAGCCATGAGATTAAGAGTGTGATAGGAGAGTTTTTGTGTTCTTCTACGGCGGGTCTTGCAGAACTTAGCTCCGACCATATGGACAGTTTCCACGAGCTTGTCATTCATATCGTCCACTACATTGCAATCTTCTAGGCATTGAAAGCGGTTACGTAATTCGAGCTGAAAGGTTTCGGGATTCTGGATTAGAGCACGAGGGGGACGGAGCGTTGACTTCATTAGACGAGACCTCTCCAACTTAACGTATAGGTTCAGTGTGCCTCTAACCATTCGGTGATCGCTGCCAGTTTTCACCCTTGCGATCACTGAGACATCACTGAACAGTTGGCGTCTGGTCGTCATAATGAAGTCAATCTCATTTTTGTCGAACCGTCGGGGCTCGACCAGGTCCACTTTCTGTGGGGCCGCTTCTAAAAGAAAGAGTTCATCATAAAGAGTCCCTCTTTCTCCATAAATCACCGGCCGACTTTATGGAGAAAGAGAAAAATTTTATATAAAAACAGTTTAATAGAGAAGTAAAGAATATAAGATTAAAATATGTTAAAAAACGTTGAATTTTATGTACAATGTTATGTTTATGAGCTCACGTCCGTCGCCGTTATGGTGATTACGTGAACTAACCTAATTTTTATAATTGTCGAACTATAGCGATTGCTTAAACATTTTTTGATTTGATTTGCTTAAATGTAAAATATTAACGCCAGCAAAAATGTACGGTTGGACCATACATGCTGCCGGCCCAAAATGTAAAAAGATGATTATAATGTTAGTTTGATGTGTTAGGTGATCTTATCTAAGTAACAAGGTGATAAACAATTTGTAACTGAACCTAATGAAACTGAAAATGATTGTTATTTTGTTAGATGAAAATGATGACGGTATCTAATTTATGATATAACAAACAATTTTATAATTAAAAATTAAAACGTCTATGCGGTATGGGAGAACACGCTTTGTTTTGTTTTTCAACTTCACACGACAGATCACTATGGCTCATATGTTGACGGTCAACATCACAATTTCGCGCACTAGCACTCATTCAACACTCAACACTAACACTTTCTTTGATTCCCCGCACTCACTGCACTGACACCACTCGCCGACTGCAGCTCCAAGTCCGGGGAGATGAGCGCACGCCGCCGCCGTCGCCGCCATCGCCATCGCCACACGAACACCGCCGCTACGATTGCTGCCACTCCGATTAACACGTAGTTGATTGCGTAGTGATGGATGTCGTGCGACGATAATGTGGTTAACTGCACGTTATTCTGTTTTAGGTCTTGTATTTGACGGTCTAAGTTTTTTTAAAGAATATTAACATTACTAATATTCCCCTTAACCACTCGTGGTAAACTTTAATTGCTTGTGTTACGAGTGGTTCACGCCAGTAGTCGAATGGCGGATTCGAACCCACGACCTTTTCGAGTTCACGGTCCGCGCCCTGCCATGTGTCGCTTGGTTATAGTTAAGTTATATAAGGAGCTATTTAAATCTGATATGCTGGTGTCATTTTCGTTTAGAGGTTTTGAAGTTATGCTTATTTTCATGACGTTTCGTAGTTGATGTATAGTGTTGTATACAATGCTGTTCTTCTAAGGATAACTCTGAATGTTCTGTTATTTGTTCTATTTCCCAAAACTTCTGAATGTTTTCAATGTCGTTTGTGATAACATTACATTGAAATGTTTTAAGACTACCACACAACAACCACCCGAGCTGCGTTTGTTGTGCGATAGGCTGTAATGAATCTCGCTTTGAAATGCCACCTAACATAATCATAGAATAAATATCAGCACCGAATAGTAAGTCCACGTGACAAGTGTTATAAAACTCAGTATCAGCCAAGTTTATGTTTTCTATAAATGACTATGAAGACTTTGCGAACGATTGGTTTGGCAAATGTTTACTAAGGTGTTTTCATTATATAAACATTAGTGTTGAAAGAATAGTCATTAAACATGGACGTACACGTAATATTTAACATGCCCTTACAAATGTTTTCCTTTTCCCCGACGCCATATATCATAACTCCCTTGCAGTGCTGTCTTTTCAGGCCTAAGGTTTGTGCGGCATTTTCAGAGATAGGCGAAATTTGGGATCCCTGATCTATCAAAGCTCTTTTGATTTGATTGGTTCCATCCAACGCCATGATGTATTCTGTAATTAATTACGTGACAAGGCCGTAAATATTAATAATAATAATTGCCTCCAGACTGAATTTCGGTCACAGCGGTCAGTCTCTGCAGAGACTACAGCCATCTGCTTAAAGATATGATTATAGCGCTCGACTGTAGTCGTAGTGTAGTATTTCCTCACTCTCATAGTTCGATGGGACAGCAGTCAACATGACGGAGAAAGATCAGGCACAGTATTTACGGGCTTTCCGAGGCACAGGGGTGAAACACTGCCTACTTCCTGATTCCTGGTTGCTACTGAGAATTTCTTGACAAGAAAACGTAATAACTGACTTAGGCCCGACTCGGGATTTGAACCCCATGATCATGGAGTTCCCATGATCAGCAATCGACTTTACAACCACTAAACTAACGAGGCTCACTGTAGTTATTGTTGTAGTTTTAACTGGCTAGGAATGTATTTTTAGAAGATAGTGATATGATAATTAACGCTCAAAAAAACATAACCTGAAAAAACAAAAAAGCACAGATCGCAGATATACTCTTAATGAACGTGGACTTGTTTTGTGTTCGTCAGCAAAAATCGGCTACATCTTTGCTCTGGGGACCTGAGCAGGCTATCTACGGAAGTTAATAAATGCCAAATACAGTTCGCTCTCGCAGAATTATCGGAAAAGTAATAAAATCTTCTTTATGTTTCATCTTTTATCTCTCTTTTTCCTATATATTTTAAGTATGTATTAGTGCTGTAAGATTATCCAATACCTCATATTGGCCCGTGGATGTCGCAAGAGGTTATATGGGAAAACAAACCAAAAGGTGAACAGCAGCGTTTTTCTCTTAATAACTTTAAAAAAAACTACGGTTGCCTAAATATATGGCAAATATCCTCGTTATGAGGCATAGTATGGGGGGGGGCTATGTTCCGCAGTGGATTTTCAAAGGCTATAATGATTGAAAAGAAAAAAATAATAGGGTTTTAACACAAATATTAAAGAAATTCTTAAAACAATTTTATTTTATATTTACGTTATGCACGCGATATCTTCCCTGATTGTGAACCGACTATAATGATTAATTTTATTGAATAGGCTTTAACTCAAGAGTGGACTATGGTGGCAAAATAGGTAATGAAAATTTTAATGCACACTACTGCGACTAGATATATAGTTTACTTCACTTAAATATCGTCGTAGTTGACGGTTTCGTGACGCAATAGCTTAGCAATGAGTTACATCGCTGGGGGCACGGGGCAAGTATTAGTATGGCCTACAAATAGTATATTGTTCCGGGTATGGATGTTTGTTCTTGTGAAATGAATGTATGTAAAATGCCCCCATGATACAGGAGAAAATCCTAGTGAGAAGCTTTTAAAAAAGAGTAATAAAGAAATGAAAGGGATGGAGTAGAATACAAATATTTAAATAGTAAATGTGACCTCAAAACACAAAAAGAAGAGATTTCATCAGATGTTAGCTCTTATAGAATACCCGCATCAATTAGCAGCTTAATTATTCTGTTTCGTAAAATGAGTTCAGAGAACCGCATGCTCTTTTAAGTAGAAATGAAACATTCCATCTTAGTTCCCAGGGGTGAAAATACATCTCCATTTTGATTCTAAATCGAGGATAAATGTAGATGTATATGGGCTATAGCACCCACATAGAAACAGGTAGACTGTACGCTCGTTTGTCACCCTCAGTAATAAGTTAATATTTTTGTTTGTATTTAGAAGCTTCGACTTACTTTAGACAATTGAGAGTCTATATATAAATATATAAGCGAAATACCACTGACTGACTGACTGATTGACTCATCATGATATCTCTGAAATTATACAACTGAATGACTTGATATTTAGTATAGCCACTCATTTTGCAATGTAGAGACGATCATTAAGAAAGGATTTTACGATAGCACAATAAAGAAAAATCTTGATATTTTATATCAATGTTATTATCGTCTATTATCGTGCGTTCAGCGAAGCGAGCGGGTATCAGCTAGTATTTTAAATGAACATGGAATACGTGACCAGCAACGTCTTGAACTTGTGTAAGTTGCGTAGAGTAAGTGTCTAGTGCCAAGGACGTAAACAATTCTAGAGTATCTAACATATATCGACATTGAATCCAAGATCAAATATGGCTGACATACTTGTGCTATGATTTTATAAAAGTACTTTGGATTCCGCTTTCACTCCGTCACCTCATAGTAAAAAAATCGAACATCGCACTTGCAAAATATATATCAATAGAAAGAAAAAGGTTTAAAATTTATAACTTGGAAACAATGAAGACATTTAAAGTATTGATTTCATGCAGTTTTTGTCATTCAATATTTTTAATTACGAGGGGCACACTGAAATTATCGGGAATGGAATATTTCGGATTGAGTTACAATAAAATCTTTTTTAGAATTTGAACACTGGCCTCTTAGAATCTTAATGACATTCAAACAATTAAAAAAATGTTTAAAAATAAAAACTATGTTGGTTTAAAGTTGACCCATCGTTAACAGAAATGGATCTCACGCGTGAATATTTCCGTGCCATAATTTATCACAATTTTCGTCGCGGCTTCTCCCAAGATAAATGTCTCAGCGAACTTGTTTCGATTTATGATGTTAAAGCACCGAGTCAAACGACAATATGCCGCTAATATGCCGAGTTCCGACGCGGTCGTGTGTCGCTCAGCACTGTTTCTTCTGCAGGTCGACCAAAAACAGCGGTCACGCCTGAAAACATCGCAGCTGTGCGAACTATTATATTAGATGACCGTCATGTGACATACGAGCTGATTCGGACTGTTATCAGTGGCGGAACGACTGCAATTCAGTCGATATTACATAATGAGCTGTGTGTAAGAAAGCTAGTTTCCCACTGGGTTCCTCACAATTTGTCCGAAGAGCAAAAGGCGGCTCGTGTAGATTGGTGCCGGAATACACTGCAACGCTTCGACAGAGGGAAGTCAAATGCTGTTTATACTATCGTCTCAGGTGACGAACCATGGATTTATTCATACCAACCTGAAAGAAAACATCAGTCAGCAGTTTGGGCCTTCGAAGACGAGGTAAAACCAACGAAAGTGGTTCGCTCCCGCAGCGTGTCAAAGAAAATGGTCCCTCCTTTTGTCTCGAAAAGGGGGCATGTTGCTACAAATCCTTTACAGGAACACTGAACGGGTACCGCTGGGTGCTATATCACTAAGTTATTAAGAAATTATATAATTTATAAATAAAGTTTAAAATTTAACCGTTGTGTAATAATTTGAAACTACACCGCCGATCTCAGAATAATTTTTCTGTATTTATGAGCCGAAGTTCTACGTTTTAGTTTTCCAGCGCCATTCATCAAATGGTTTTTAAATTACTAATAAATATAATAATAATTTACATTTTTATGTTTAAATAACTAGATTTATAAAAGCATTTGTTCTAAAGTTTTATTTTTAGTTTTTTCGTTATTTAATTTAAAAGATAATATTGAGATCTGTCAAAAATTAGAAACTTATTTAACTGGCCTGTCTGCAAATATATTTATTATCTTTATAGTTTAATTTTATCTAACACATTGCTATTCATGATATCATATCGTCAAATATATTTTTACCGCTAGTATAGACGATAGCGTATTTTTAACAGAAACAGAATTTACATTCTATCGCTGATATTACTGGATAGTATAGTTTTGGCTTTCATTATTTCATATAATATTAGCGGCATCTACATCATCATCATCATCATCATTACAGCCCTTCACAAGTCCACTGCTGAACATAGGCCTCCCCCAAGTAATGACACAAAGCACGGTTCTGAGCCACCTGCATATATCGACTTCCTACATATCTTACCAGGTCGTCACTCCATCTAGTGGGGGGTCGCCCTACACTACGCCTACCGGTACGAGGCTGCCACTCGAGAACCTTTCTTCCCCATCGGTTATCGGTTCTTCGAGCTATATGGCCAGCCCATTGCCACTTCAGCTTACTAATCCGTTGGGCTATGTCGGTCACTCTGGTTTTGCTGCGGATATCCTCAATTCTGAGTCTATCACGCAGAGAAACTCCGAGCATAGCCCTCTCCACAGCTCGCTGAGCGACCTTGAGCGTCCTCAAACGGCCAGCAGTGAAGGACCACGTCTCGGATCCGTAAGTCGTCACTGGCAATACGCACTGGTTGGTTGTACAACCTAGTTTTCAGAGATTGAGGTATACCTGACGAGAAGATATGTCGTAATTTCCCGAACGCTGCCCAGCCGAGTTGAATCCGTCGATTGACCTCTCGGTCGAAGTTGGACTTACCTAGTCGGACTATTTGTCCCAGGTAAACGTACTCGTCAACAACTTCGAGCATAGTGCTCCCAACAAATACCGGCATAGGTTGACATGGACATTAAACATAATCTTTGTTTTGTCCATGTTCATCTTAAGACCTATCCGTTGGGAGGCACTATTGAGGTCATTGAGCATAGTGCTTAAGTCCTCCAGCGATTCTGCCATAAGGACTATATCGTCGGCAAATCGAAGGTGAGTGATGTACTCGCCATTGATGTTAATACCGTATCCTTTCCAGTCCAGTAGCTTGAAAACGTCTCCCAATGCAGCGATGAAGTGTTTTGGGGATATAACGTCACCCTGTCTTACACCTCTCTGCAGTTGGATAGGTTTCGAGCTCTGGTTCTGTACTCGGATAGCCATCGTAGCCTTACTGTACAAACACTTCAGCACTTCGATATACCGACAGTCAACTTGGCACCGCTGAAGGGACTGTAGCAACGACCAAATTTCGACGGAATCAAAGGCTTTCTCATAGTCCACATACGCCAGGCAAAGTGGCAGATTGTACTCTTCGGTCTTCTGTAATGCCCAGGGTATGTATGTGGTCTATGGTACTGAAGCTCGGAAAAGGAAGTCGTCGAGTCTGCGTGCGAGAAGATTCGTAATGACTCTCGAAACGCACGTAGACGCGCCATCAACATACTTACTAAATAAACTAATGATAGGTCACAATAGATAATAAAATTCTACTGAATACTTATTCAATTAATACGAAATTTAATTGTATGAAAAAGAAACGCTCCTTGAGATTGTTATCTCTCTGTTGCACCATATCCAATAAACTAGGAGATGGTCAGCAGCGATTAAGAAAATAAAAACTGTAGTCGCCAAGTGTGGCAAAATCAGTAAAACTTTTCTACTTACCTATATTCTTCCAATGAATGAATAAAAAATGATCCGAGTCATGTGGGAACTACGAATTCTTAATCTACGTTTCTTAGCGCCTCAGAATGCTAAGTAACTAGGCTTAAGATCCGTGAAAAAAACTCTATCCTAGTCTCTATGCCATTCATTTCAAAAGTTTGAAAGAAATTAACAGGAAATTGATAGGAATATATTCAGTGTGAAAGTTGAAGTAAAAAATGAACGGGGAAAACCTTTTTAGGTTGATTGATGCTACTTTTGTAAAATAGTACTGAAAGATCTATCTCAATATTTCAAGTCGACTTCACTTGGGAGTTTATCGTTGCCATGAATACGTAACGTAATAAATGATTATTACTCAGTTATATTATATCTGCTCTATTATACGACTATGTTTATAAAGTTCTGTTTAAACTACGATATAATGTATGGAATATATCCAATATTGTAATGTCACATTCATACTTTGGGCAAACCCATTATATTAAATACGTTAAAAATTATTTAGCTAAGGTCTATGTCATTTAACAAAATTATGTGTCACTAAATTGAGTGTACAATCCCCGCAACTACTAATAATAACACCACAACTACTAATAATAATACCACAACTCCCAACATAACTACATTAGGAAAGACACACCACTGTCGATAAAACGCCTCGTGTTTTGCCTATAAACGTGTTATCTAATTACGTATTACAACAACGTATTTAAAGTTTTAACGCTATCCCAAACTCGTTAGTCACTTTAATATTCAAAATAGACACCGTCAGTTCGATAATTGGTAGAATCAGGCGTTACTTTGCGGAAATCCATTATAATAAAGATTTAGATTAATTTCCAAACTGCATCCAACTAAGGTTGCAAATTAATTAATATCTTTACTACCGTTAGTTTGCTTAGACGTTTATTCCCCGATTGACCACCCTACGGACGATCTCGTATTTTCTACATAAATCTATATATCTAATTCGTAGATTTATTAATTTCTGAACCACTCCGTGGTGCAGTGGCTTAACAATGCGTGCAGCGCTCGGGGCCATGGGTTAGAATTCCGCACGGAACAATTATGCGTATGGTCTACAAATAATTATTCCAGAACTAGATATGTTTGTCGTTGTGAACTTAATTTAAGTGAAAACAACTACCCTAATTATCTATAACATTCTCCACAACGAATTATGTTCACGGTGGCCAGTCTCCACGTAGACTAACCATCTGAGCAAGCACAGATGCACTTTCTATTCCTTCTATCCCTTATTTAGATGGGACCATTATCCGACACGACTGGAGAGAGATCAGGCACAGAACCAACGGCTTTTTGTGATTTTCGAGGCTTAGGGTAAAACATTGCAAACTTTATGACCCGGAATTCAAACCCAAGACCTTATGATCAGAAACCGGGCTTACAACCACTAGACCAATGAAGTAGTCAACTTAACTAACTACGTACCTATGCTAACTTCTAAATGGACTTATCATAATGCAAGAAAAAGACAATAAAATGTTTAAAAATGTGAGTTCATTACACCTAGTTAGCGTGTTATATTAAATTGCTGAGTTGTAGAGAGACCTTTTTACAGTTTTTTAACAGTAGTAGAGCTACGCGGCAGCTTTTTTTGTCATACGGATGGGCCGGTTCAAACTGGGGTGGTACCAAGACCTCACAGAATACCAGCGTAAAGCAGAGAGCTACCTCTGCGTTTCGCTTGTTGAGTGCAGGTGGCCGGAGGCCCATTTCCCCCACCCCCTTATCATGGTAGATGAATTAAGAGAAGATCTACCCCAAGTGAGTACAAGTACTCCTGATGACGGAGAATCCCTCGCTGAGCATCCACGACCAAGTTATCCTACTCTTCCGGGGCGTGGGTGCTAAGGCTGCTCTGCGTATTTTCGGGGAATTGCCCACATTCCACTCGCGACAAATACTTCTTGCGGCAAGTGGAGCAAAAACACCAAGGCGACCCCTGCCACGCTGTCCATAAATATTTGCTACATCAGGGGACTTCATTCCAACATTAACGCTGTACACCACTATCTGGAGACGGTGAAGCCGGCCATGCTTTTTTTAACCGAAACTCAGGTGTCCTCTCCGGCTGATACTTCATTTCTCTCCTACCCGGGGTACAAATTAGAACATTCTTTTGTGCCACGGGCTGGAGTTTGCCTATACGTCAGAAAGGACATCTGTTTTTGACGCGTCGGCAATCTTGAAGGTACGGACGGTAGTGACGACCATCCGCGCGTCTGCGGGTGCCTCTATAGGTCCTATAGCTGTAGCACCGAAACAGACCTCCTTGACCACGTCCAAATGAATACCTACAGTTTCAATATTATATAGTGTATTTATCGTACATAAAAATAAAATTATTTTTGCAAAAATAAGTGATATTCATTCTGTAAATACTAGGAACAGAGAAGCTTATAGTGCCATTTACTAGACTCCACCGAGTCAGTAATTCATTCTAAGCGCGATGTATACGCTTTTACAACAAAATTCCAGAAAATATACCATATTTGAAATACACAAAGTTCAAAAACTTGTTTGTATAAAAAGGGTTATTATAATATTAAGGAATTTGTGGATGATTATAACCCCTAAGAAGGGTGAGTGAGGCTCTTTCTAATTTGTTTTGTGTTGTTAATTGTAACGTACATGATGTAAGCTATTATTTGAAAAAAAAAAAATAGTACCGTTGGGTTTCTTGCTGGTTCTTCCCAGGACAGAGGTATTTTTTGCGAACCAGTGGTACCTAAATGAAAAAGTGACCTTCGATAAGTATTGTTTAGTTATAGTTTATAGTTTCTGTATCATTATTGTATCATTATAATGACCCTCTTCTCTCTTAATTGCCGTGCACTTCAGGGCCCATAATGATCTCATAGTTTTAAGTTATTGTTTTAAATTAAATTTTTAAATGTTGTCAACACCTCAACCGTAACATTATGGATGCAATAAATAATATGAATATGAACATCTATATGCTTATAACTTTCTGACGTGGTGTTGGGGTGGATATCACCCTCTCCTCTATTTCCAGCAGTTCGTGCTACTGGATTCCAGTCTGAAAGGTGTATAGAGTCACTGCGTATAAAGACTTTCAGTCTTAATTCTTAGGGATGACTATAAAACTGTAGCCTTCTTTTCTTAAAGTTGATTGCATGGGCTACAGCCACTTACCATGAGATGGACTGCAAAGTAGTCCGTAATTTGAGTTTAATAAAAAAATTATAAAAGAATAATCCCAATGGTGAAAACAGGAATTTAAAAAACTCGACTGCGTGAAAGAGTTTATTCAAAAGAGAAAATGTATATATCCTATGTCACTTCCACAACTGAGGCGTATCCAATGACACCTCATAATATGTTAAGATCCTGCTGCTTAAGGTCTGCTAAGACATACCTACATTCATACACTAGAAAAACATTACCCTTCTTTTTGGGCAATCGGGTAAAAATGTATAATGTATTAAACTTTTGGAATACTTAATTCATTACAATAACACCACATAACCTTTAATGTTACTTCAGCCGCTGAAAAACATTCTCTCAGTCTACAGCTCCCAAGGCGCGACACCGACGCAGGTACGAGGTATAATGTCCGTTTCATTTCTCAGCAAACATAATGAACTTATTATGTCCCGTGCGGTGTAGGACTTAAGATAACACATTTTAGTACTAGCATTATTATTGTGGTATCTATATAATTTTCTCACCTGGTTGGGTTCTATAAATATATAATTATAAATTAAAATGAAAAGATAAATGTACATAAATATCAATAAAATAAAATAAATACAAAAACTACATAAATAAATAAGATCCAACCAGATGGGAGCCCTCGGTAGGGGAGACCAGACGGCCGAGGGTTAGGGGGAACGGGAAAGAAACCGGCGGACGATGCGGGCGGTATCGAGGAGCACCGCCTTCTGCATTTGAGCCCGGAGCGGTCCGTCACGGAGTCCCAGTCGCCTCAGATGTCCCGAGAGGCTGACTGGGATTAGCCCATTCGCAGAGACGACTACAGAATAACGGTCGACACACCACAGGCCGGGCAACATTTTTTTGTTTCCGAGCTGAGGAGAAGCCAACAAAGAAATACCGCAAGCCGAACAACCGGAGATGACATGCCTAAGTGACTCCCCGGGATGGGACAAGCTCGACAGACGTCGACGGTGCCATCCTTTAGGATGTATCTCCGATAGTTGTTGGTCTTAATAACCTGATCCTGTATTGCACAGACAAAACCCTCGGTTTCCCCGAAGAGGTCACCGAAACGTAGCCAGTTGAGAGAGGCGGCTGTATCTACGGAAGGGCTCATGTAGAGCCCTGTAGTACCTCCCGTGGAGCTTCTTCTCCTTCCATACGGTCTCCCGGTCGGAAATGCTAAGCACTGCTGGGTCCTGCCATTGCTCGTTGGCCAAGGATAGAGGGGTAAGCCCTTTATCACTAGAAATGACGTTACTATAGAATGGATCATCCGATCTCGCCAGGAAGTAATGACGGAGGCTGCACACCTCGCGATTATGCATAGTGAGCGCGCTCAGAAAGCCACGCCCACCATGCTTTTGCGGCAAGTACAGCCTCATTACCGACGATCTCGGATGATGCATCCTACGGGACGTCATGGTAGTGCGGACTTTTCTATCCAGGGCGTTAAGTTCAGTCTGAGTCCACCTGAGTATGCCAAAGGTATACATTTTTTTTTATTTATCAAAAGTATTCTTACGTATTTGCTTGATTTGTACCATTAAACCAATAGTGGTTTGTATTGGTACTCACATTCGTAACTAACGCACTGCTTTACATAAATATTTAATTAATTTACTAAAAGTTAAAAAAAATGTATATACATATAAATAAATACGCCTTCTTTATTTTGTAAGTGGTAAGCACCCATTTTCAATTCTCACCTGAACTGTTCTCACCTGGGACTATTCAACGAACCGGTTCTATTAGGCAGCGCAATCTTCTTAACTTTATACAGGCTGTTTCACTATTATACAAACTAAATTATAACTATGATTCTAAATGATGTTATAAGACGATGTTCTTTATATTATTGTAATAATATTTTTTGAGTTTATGTTTATAGTCTTTTGTATTTAAATCTTTTTGAATGTTTTGCGGGATGTTGTTTATAAAAGTTGGGATTAAAAATTCAATAGTTCGCCTACCATAGTAATTTGAGATCCTAGGCACAATTAATTTTTGTTTAGTACTATTTCTTGTAATTACTGTACGAGATACGGGTATTTGGATGCTTTTATTGTTGAATTGTTCTATTAATAGGGTCATGTGAAGTTTCATATGCATAGGTAAAATATTACAGTAATTAAAAGTGTCTAATACGTTTTCTTTATATTGTTGTATTATTTTTCGGGGTACGATAAGTTTAAGTAATCTTAGCTGTAGTTTATATATTTTTTCAGTATATTAATTAAAGGTTCGTCCATAACTTGAGATTCCGTATGGTATAATTGACTCAGCTAAGGCTTTATATATATTCAGCAGGACTTTATACGGTACTTTAGGCTTTAAGATATAGAATTTAGCCAGTATAGCTCGTAACTTCTCACAGATAGAATCTATGTGAAATCTCCAGCTAAATCTATTGTCTATAATTAGTCCTAAGTAAGTGTGATGCGTTACTTGTTCTATTGCCTCACATTTACAAGCGTTAGTTGAAGCGCAAGATGAAGTTGATTTGTGCAGACATCTGTGACTGTGAGCAACGATCTTGAAATACGTGTTGTGTTTTAGATGGCTTGAGTGAACGTGAATCACTTTGGTTTTATTTGCCTTTTAATTTAGAGGTAGATTTGTTAGGTTGAAAGCCGTATTGTGAATGTGATAGGATGTCATTTTTATTGTAAAAGTCTTGTATCTGATTACAAACATATTTTTCTATTATCTTGTCAATGACTGGTAGGATAGTAATTAGTCTATAGTTGGCATAATCATTGTGACTACCTTTTTTTATATATCGGTCTAACTATACCTATTTTTAATTCATCTGGATACTTTGCTTGGCGCATGCTATTATTTATTAATTTAACAATAATTCCTATCATCTTATCACAGATAGATTGTATTTCAATACATCGGATATTATCCACACCAGGAGATTTATTGATTTTAAGGTTTTTTACAATCTTCGTCACACTTTCATTTGAGGCTCTTTTAAAATACATAGATTTATTTTCGGGGAACATATATTCTGATTCATTTAGAAGCCGTTGGTTACATTTTGGAAGGATTTTTTAACACAATTTCTAAATTCTTTTGCAAAGTTATTAGGTATTGATTTTGCGTCAATATTATTTTTATTAAATGTTTTTAATATTGCCTCATCCACTGAATTTTTGTTTCGACCAGATAGTGTATTCAAAATTTGCCATAGATTTCTAATATTCATTTTATTACTATTTATTTGTTCCATATAATATTTATTTTTACACTTTTCTATTATTTTACGTGTCTTATTCCTTAATTTATTAAACTCTAATCTTAGTAATTTGTCCGTAGGATCATTTTTCCATTTAATGTATAATTCGTCTTTCTTTTTACACATGCTATTAATTTTACTATTTATCCAGGGATCTTTATTTCTATTACTTATTTTATTACTTTTTTTGATATATTTTGAATCATTGTAACAATCATTGAATTTATTTTTGATGCAATTGTAAATTTTATTTGGACACTCTGTATCTCTGACTTCGCTCCAATCTAGATTATTAAGTAAACTTTTAACTTTATGATTATCAATCTGTTGGATTATTTTTCTATCACTCTGTATTTGTGTTTGGTCGAATCCTACGCACGAAAGTATAATCATGCGATGGTCAGCCAATACAGTTCCGAGCGCGGCCGAGTACAGATCTAACGAGCGCGTACGAGTAAAAATGTGATCTATGCAACTGGGAGTTGTTTCTTGTGTAATCGGATATCGCGCTTGTTAGACCGCTCTCGGACATACTACTAATGTAGTAGTCTCGGATGTTGTCGCATGTTTTTAAGTCTATGTTAACGTCGCCTAAGAGATAAGTGTCACATAGTTGAAACATAGATTTTGATAACAGGCTACTTATTTCCTTTACAAATAGTTGCTTACTCTCACTTGGTGGTCTATAAACAGCACAGATGTAAGCGGAGTATTTGTAAGGCGTAGTGATCTTACCGATAATAATCTCACAGTGTATTAACGAGTGACTTACTGGCGCGAATGAGTGAACATCTCTAACATATAGAATTATACCACCGCCTTTTCTATTTTTGCGCAACATACTGTGCATTCTATAGCCATAAATATTAAACATAGAAACTATATTGTTATTTATGTTTACTTCGCTTAAGATTAAAATATCAATAATCATTTTAGAAGAGTTAATTAATTGTGTTACATAGCAAAAATTTTTTATCAAAGATCTTATGTTAGTGTGGACAATATTAAGATAGATTTTATAAATAGGGGGTATATGCAAGCGAAAGTTGTTAATATCTGCACAATTTAATATTTCTTCATGATCAGAAAATAGGACTTGGGTTACTAATTTTGAAATCTATTACCGCTTGGAACTTTGGCCGATTATTTCCGTTAGTGCTGAGAGCTTCTCAATGTCAGCTTCGCTTCGCGCGACCTTAGACTTGGATTTGTCGTCTTTACGTAGTAGCACCTTTCCATCTTGGAACCAGACGTATTTGTAGGCCGGTCTTAGTTTTTGTTGTGCTAGCCATAATAACGACTTATTGGCTTTGGTCAGGGCGCGTCGTATGATCACTTTCGTCTTAGCAACTTCCACAGGGGCCTCGGATATGATTTGTTCTACCACTACTGCTTCCTTTTTCGAGGCTCGCACCCATAAGCTTACATTTTCTGCATGCTTGAACTGCACCTGGATGTTTCCATCTTGGTTATTTCGCTTTCTACACGTGTAATATTCACTACTTCCGTCCTGTCCATGTTGAGTGTCTCAGCTAGTTTGAGAGATATATTTACAAGGTTTTCGTCTTTAGCTTTAGGAATACCTATCACTTCTATCACATTGTCTAAACGCTGTTGTTCAATATTACGTAGATATTGTTTCAGTGAGCTCATTTCAAGCTCAAGATGGGTTTTTTCGTTATGAAGGTAGTTGTACTTCTTTTCTAATTCCTGGATATGTTTGTTTTGAGCTTTCACAATTTTGGAAAGATCATCAATTTTTGTGCAACAGAAGCTCACTGATGCTTCAATTGGTTGAAGTTCTTTCTTTAAAACTTTTTTCATTTCTGCTGTTATATCTTTTAGAAACTTCTCTGTGTCTATCATACAATTGCCGGAGTTATTGTCAGAGACCGCGACATCATTGTCTTCATCGTCTTCTTCTGGAATAATGAAGGATGACTTTCTGTTAGGTGTATTCTGATGGCACTCTTCGCATGTCCAGTCTAGTCTGTCCGCATTACGAAGCGCAGATAGTTGCTTCGCGTTGAGACCAGAGCAAGCTTTACTAGCATGAACCACCTTGCCACAGGATCTGCATTCCAGTCCGGATACCTTTGTGGTTATCCCTTTGTTACAGATGTCACATTTAGTCATTTTCTTTTCGTATTGAAATTTTATTTATGAGGGTAGTTACCAAACGTATAGAATAGTGTTACCACCGAACCGACACACACAGCAGCGCGAGAACGAATCAATCATGAGGACAGGCATGACCCAACCGTTATATGCATGTGTCTTATTCACACCGGACAAAAAGCTGTTAAGCACTTTGGTCAAGCGTGCATAAAACACGTATTATTATTATTATTATGTGGGGATATCAATATAGTTTTCTCATCTGGATGGGTTCTATAAATATATAATTATAAATGGAAATGAAAAGATAAATATACATAAACAACAATAACATAAAATAAATATAAAAATACATATATAAATAAAAGCCCTACCAGATTTAGGCCCTCGGCAGGGGAGACCAAACGGCCGAGGGTTAGGGGGAAAGGGAAAGAAACCGGCGGAGGATGCGGGCGGTATCGAGGAGCACCGCCTTCTGCATTTGAGCCTGGAGCGGTCGGCCACGTAGTCCCAGCCGCCTCAGATGACCCGAGAGGCTGACTGGGATTAGCCCGTTTGCAGAGACGACTACAGGAATAATTTCGGTCGGCAGACCACCCCACATGTCGGTCACCTCGTGAGCCAGGTCCAGATATTTTGTTTGCTTATCTGTTTCGGCTTTCACAAGGTTCTCGTCACACGGAATGGTAATGTCGACCAAAAATATCCTTGACTGTGCCCGGTCCATCAGCACAATATCAGGCTTATTCGCAAGAATAGTCCTGTCTGTGATGATGGTCCGGTCCCAATAGAGCCTGGCGCGATCATTTTCGAGCACGGCTTCCGGCAAGTACTTGTAATACGGCAATTTCCGATCCACGAAACCGTATTTCAGAGCGAGCTCCTGGTGTAGAATTCTGGCTACTAGGTTGTGCCTGTGCAATTAATTAATTGCAAATTATTATTATTATTATTATTAATACTAGCGAATGGAAATATATTCATGCTATAGTAAAGTAAATGTTTTCCCTTTTTTTTAATAAATGTTACTATTTATTTATAGTATTTTCTCCGGTATCGGAGGTAGTTAACATAGGGAAATTATCATTAGACCATAAAAGTACTTGTTCCGTGCAGGATTCGAATCCGGGACCCGCAACTTTATGGTAAGCTACTGCGCCTAGGGGCCATCGATTTCGGAATACTTTGGTCATATGGCAACACTGTGACGGAACTACAATAACACACAGTAACGAATCAAACAACAAAACTCGGAATACTCTAAAATACTTACCCTACTTGTAATTCACGCTATCGAAGTTTCCGGATACCTGCTACAGCTATGTAGATAGCTACAGCGTGTCTATTGCCCGCAGCATATCCAATAGACGCCTTATACGACACTCCCGCGACGAATATATTAAAAGAACAAATAGTAGGTTATATTATACAGTCTTATAGCTCATTCTTCTCAAACATAGTTTTGGTTTAACAAAAGTTTTAACAAAGTAATGTGGCGTCTCCCAATATACTGAGCCCGACTCTGCCCTGTAGACCAACTGAGAAATTTTATGAACCTATTATGAACTTATTTATGTACAGTATTTATTATTGAATAAAGCTATATATACGGATTTTACCGTGTTTAATTTTCTTATTTGAACTTATTATTAAATAAGTTCAAATAATAAAACATATTATTTGAACTTATTATTATATTCTTATTATAACTTATTATATTCCCGACGAACCAGGTACTTTACAGCACCCATGGTCACGGGGGTGGGGGCTGAGATGTTTGACGTCCCAATGTCGTAGTTAGACCGGCTACCTTCAGTTTTTGAATATTAATTTTTGTTTCGATCTACCCAGAACGAGCTTACATATTGTAACAAAAAGCACCCGAAAAGTCGGAAAACTTCAAATAAGTTAAAACAAGAAAATTAAACGCGATAAAATACCTATATATTGTATTATACAATGCGCATAAATTTAAGAAATCATTATAGTGCTATTTATTATTTAAGTAAGATTTAAATATATTTCTGTACTTACTGTATAGTCTAGACTAACCTTGATAGACACACTTTTAAACAAAATGCCTCGCAAGTACAATGTATATTCCGTATAACCGTATAACCGTCCCCGGTTCTTTACACTCAACATATAAACACAGCAGCGTTAAGCAGCTATTTCACGTTGGTATTCTATGAGAGCGAAGTCCTTCGCCTGTTGAGCCGACTCATGCGAAAACAAGCATAAAGACTTCATTTCAATTGTCACTAGAAGGCTGGAAAAAACAACATGCCCGTAGAATATGCAGTATTACTCAAACACTGCCTTAGATCTGACTACTTATTGAGAAAGGAGAAGTTCTACAAGCAAGAAGATAGTGTGGCGATGGGCTCACCTGTATCTTCCATTGTCGCTGACATATTCATGACGGACTTTGAGGATAAAGTCCTGCTCACTACTCCTGTAAATCCAAGGTTCTACAAGCGGTAAGTAGACGACACTTTCACAATTCTACCTTTAGATAAAGTAACTGCATTTTTAGACCATCTTAACTCTATAAATTCTAAAATTCAGTTTAAAATGGAGTTGAAGGTAAGCAATTCTTTAGCTTTTCTGGATGTGTTAGTAATTCGGAATAATGATAATACCTTGAGCCACACTGTGTATAGAAAAAAGACCCATACAGATAAATATTTAAAGGGTGATTCTCAACACCATCCTTCACAGTTAGCTACCGTGGGTAAATCTTTGTTTCAGAGAGCACGAGGGATCTGTGACAGTAAACACCTGGCTGCCGAGCTCCACCATGTCAAGCAAGTTTTGCTGACAACAAGCTTCGAGTCCCGCGCCTATGTTACAGTGAACGAGTGAAGCCGGCCACAGTCGAGTGCTTACCTGCTGTACTTCCATATGTTAGAGGAGTCGCTGACAAGATTGGCTGCATCTTGAAGCGCGCTTCCATTAAAACATTCTTCAAGCCACCGAAAAAGATTGGTCAGTTTTTACCATCAGTCAAGTGTAATGTCCCTCTGCATGATGCAAGAGTGTAGAAGCTTGATTGTGAATGTGATCTCTCCTACATACGACAAACTAAAATATCTATTAAAACCCGCGTTAAAGAATATATAGCTTATGTGAAGAAACGACGCTCCGGGAAGTCTGCAGTCTGTAAACACATACAGGATCGCTTGCGTCACTACATCATATTATATTTTATTATAGACCACGAATCCTCGCGAAAGAATATCGATTCCTTCCAAAAATGATTCGGGAGGCTATTGAAATCAAGAAACATCCCAATTTCAATAGAGAAGATGGCTGGGTGCTACCATCTGCTTGGGATCCTATAGTTAATAAAATTATATCCCAACTCAACAATACAACTGCAAGACTGCAAGATACCATAAGTTCATACTCGCGTAGATCGGAACAAAAGTTAATAATTTTAATCTATGGTAACCGCGGTTAATTATGACATCTGGACGTTGAACATCTCAGCCCCCCCCCCCCCCACCCGTGACAGTGCTCAAAACGTCGGGGATTTAAAAAATTAAATATACGCGATAAAATCTGTAAAAACTAGTAATAAAGAAGTAAGAAAACCTTTTGTAAAGTACTAATTGGCTAATTAACTAACTAATTGTGCCCGCGTCTTTTTCCACGTGAGATTTTATTCTGTCGACTCTGTAATGTGCTATCACTTTATCACTGGTTTTGGTATTGTGTTGTGTAATAGAGAGAACAATCATAAACAATAAGAATAATATATGTGGTAAATTCATGCTGCAACAACTTATAGTCGCTGTATGAACTAATCAGCTTGACCGGGAAAGAATCACGCTCGTACAAAATACCAGTGTTATGTATGTTGTTTTATGTATGTTGTGTTTAGTGTGGCAAGTATATTATTCCTCAATATTGTATGAACCATTTTATACAGTTTTCCCATCCATCCATACATTACAGTCCCCCACAAGTCCACTGCTAAACATAAGCCTTCCCCGAGGAATGTCAAAAAGCACGAATTTGACTTTCTAAATCTCTTACCTGAGCCATCTAGTGGTGCCTCCTCTACATTTCGCTTATCGGTACGAAGTTTCCATTCGATAATCTTACTTGTAAGAGATTTGATTCATATGTATACCCAATTTGATTGCTTTGATTTAGAATATGTAGCTGATAGGACAAAAAGAATTCAATCCATTTTTTTTTGCGATGATAAGGCAATAAATCCACACACATGATGTACTTACAAGATCGAAAGTATGTCACGTTCGAGTGCTGTTCAGAGAAAAAAGCTGACGTGGTTTTGCCATGAAGCTGAGAAACAAATGAGACGACACATTTTTAACAAAGCTGAGCGTACAATTGCTAGTAATTAAAAAAAATTAACAATGCAATTGAATAATAACAAGAGTTATATGTGGTAGAACCACACTGTAGCTATATTATGGTTAAAGCTCTAATGGGTCGGCTACTATCTCTTATTCTTCACTTAATAATAGTACCCGGTTGACCGAGTTTTGCTCGGTTTTTTTAATTCGTGTGTTTTGGAAATTATATTTGGATACAAATTACATACTGATGAAATACGAATAATATTTTTTGATCTTAGCGACATAATAGAAAAAACTGAACTGGTTATTTGAATAAAAAATCATGAGTGCAATTAGTATAATTTAAATTGTCGTGTTATTAAAAATACTAAAAAAAGGGCTCGAAAAAATAGATTTTCTCAAAAAAAAGAAAGGAACTTGAAAAAAAAAATTAAAAAAAGTCGGTCGGTCTGGGCTCGAACCATGGTATTACGATTTTGTGACCGCCCAATATACCAATTAAGCTATTTGTAATCATTAATAAACTGTCAAAATTTACCTTTTTATTCTAACGATATTGTAGCAGTTTTTCATTGCCTAAAAACACGGACAAAAAGACATTTTCTAAAAATAAATCCTAGCTAGATCGATTTATTGCCCCCGAAACTCCCTGCACACAATATTTTATGAAAATCGTTGGAGCCGTTTCCGAGATTCCGATTTATATATATATATATACAAGAATTGCTCGTTTAAAGGTATAGGAATATATATGATCGGGGTTAGGGGAGGTGGGGCTGCTCGACACTGCATGTGTTTCGTATGGTAAGTTTAGAGAACCGGAGACCGAATATTCTATTACTATTTATGTAAATCTATGTTAATATCACTGTGATATAATCACAAGAAATTATGCGCCTAGAAAATTTTCCCTAAGTTTGAGATTGTCTTGCGTGTGAAATTTTCAACAAAGGGCCGGAAATAACCTTTTCTAGTATTTGATTTGCCTCAGACCTTCATTTTAATGTTTTTGATCCAAACATATAATATTGCGTATTTTTTCAAGACTTGAATTTTTTTTTTTATTTTGATAATTTACTATACCGAAACATTCGTTTTTAAGAGTTTTTAAAAGAAATCCTGGTCCATCAATTCTTTTTCTCCCTCATTAGGCCGTAAAAATCACAGCTAGGTTTTCCCCATACAGAGGATTTGCTTTCATCAATCCCATCCCAGTACTAGTCGCCTTATGACACTGTTCCCCATCGCTGGTCTGGATATTTCGCATCTGGCGTATACGATATGGTTGTATGTGACGGATGGTTGAGATCATCGTGAGGTTCTCCTCTGGATGTCATGCATTCACAAGAGAAAATAGGGTGATGGATTCGCTTACGCTACTACCATCGTCATTACAGCCCATCAAAGACCACTTCTGTATACGAGCTTCCATCATACTCTGCCTCAAAGAGGCGATAATTATGGACAGGCAGGCTGTCAGTTTTTAAAGTTTTTTTTATTTCAGTTGTTGTCGGGGAAAATCTGCTTTCCATCCATTTTCATTTCCCTATATCGCCTCTTACGACTCACGTGGGATGATATCATAGAAAGAAAGAAACAAACAATTTGTTATGAAAAAAACGAAGTTTCGTAAATTTGACCTTGAACGTCGAAGGCGTGCCATAAAAGGTCATTACACAGGATCAGTTACGGTGACACCACAACGCTGCTTTTCACTAATAACCAGAGAAAAATAAAGGAGATAATAGCTTAGAGAGTAAAGGTATTGAAATAATAAACAGAAAACAAAACATTCTTTAATCATAGCTCTACTGAGCCAGGAATGTGTGGCTGACAGGTATGTTCATAGATTTATCCTACTTCTAAGGTATTTTTTCAATGGATAGGGTGACAAACAAGAACACAATCCACCTGATAGTAAGTGGTTGCTATAACCCATAAACATCTACATCTATCCTCGATCACGAATCAAAATGCAGATGCGTTGTCACCCGTGAGGACTAAGATGGAATGCCTCGTTTCCAGTAAAAAGAGTCTCCGGTTCTCTACACTCACTATACGAAACACAGCAGCATTAAGCTACTATTTTACACTGGTGTTCTGTAAGAGTGTGATCCTTCCCCAGTAGAACCGACCCAACTAAAAAAAATATAACGTGGTAAAAACTTAAAACTATGAGTATCAAAAATTACAAACAAAAATTTTAACCACCACAATTTTAAAAGGTGAATGTGAATGGTGATATGGGGTAGTGGGTTCACTAATAGCCTAATTAATTTTGTAACGGCTGTCTTAACTTATATGAAATATAAAATAAATAACAATGTGTTGAGTACGGACAAATGTTCTTAAAGGCATATACGAACAAAGAGTAGAGGCGACTTCCTGCATGTCTTACCGGGTTGTCACTCTACATTTCGCATACCGGTACGAGGCTGCCACTCGAAAACATTTTTCCCCATCCGCAGTCGGTTCTGCGAGCTATCCTCATTTCTCTGTCCATATCCGGCTGAGTGACCTTTAGCGTCTTCATATGGCCAGCAGCGAAGGACCATGTCTCAGATCCATAACTCATCAGTGACAATACGCACTCGTTGTAAAATCTCGTTTTCAGTTTTTAAGTAACCTGACATATGTGTCGTAATTTCCCGAACGCTGCCCAATTATTGAATAACTTCAAAGAATTGCATTTGAGGAAACACTTAATTGACTACATCATGTTGCGCAAATTCTTTAAGTAGATATATGAAATATAGATTAAAGGTAAAAATAACAAACGAAAATAAATATATTCAGTTAAATTTAGAAAGTCGTCACACCCGAACTATTAAAAACCGCTGTTTGAGTTTTGTTTTGGGTACACGGGTAAAATTAATACAGAAAGTTATTCTTATAAAACTCTGGTTGTTACCTAGGTGAACTCCGCTGCAGCTACGATACCTATACATAGAGCTGTAGCACAAACAGGTCGGCTCGACCACGGTACTAATCTCTCACAGAATACCACCGTACCAGTGTAGTGTTTCGTATGGTGAGTTTAGAAATCTAGAGACCCTTTTTACTGGTAACGAGACATTTTATCTTAGTCCTTAGAGGTGGCAACGGATCTGCTTTTGATTCTTTATCGATGGTAGATGTAAATGTGTACGGGCCTTAGCATTTGATGATCAAGTAACAGTAGCCTTATGCTACGGTTCGGTCTACAAACTTAGAGAGTCGTAGATTCGAATTCATATTTACTAGTCGTTCGACAACAATAGTAAACTAATCTTAACACAAGAATTTTTATGGCAACAAGAGTAGAGTTACAAGAGTAGTACTAAGTTACTAATGTTCTTATTTTTATATCCTTTCATCCAACTACCATTGCGTGGACTATGTGCTCGTTTGTTAAAAAATATATATTCAGGCACGCTTTAACTAATAGAACGTAATTGAAGCTTGAACGGTTTGGGAAACGTAGTAATGCTTACATAAGCCGAAAATCTTATGAATTTTCTTAAAAACTTAAGTGACATCCGAATTTTCAGCCCACTTGATGGTAAGTGGCTCTGTGGCCGCAAAAGATCCGTTTTGAATTCTGAATTTGAAAGAGTCCTACCACTTGTACAAATTGTCCTAAGTAGTTGTAGATACGATGCCCTAACTTACATAAAATATATACTCTTGCTTTCAGTTGGACCGTGTGTCCTTTTCAAAAGATTTTTAAATGGTATTACATTTGCAAAAAAAAGAAGTTCATATGGAAACCAGTAGCAATTATTTAAGAATATTGAAATAGGAAATCCGGAATATCATTTCGCATGGCTAATTTCACTGAATTCCACATAACTATTGTAGCAAATAAGCAGATCCTAATAACAAGTCAGTGGTGTAATTATGACGGTAACAATGACATTATTTTCTTTAAGTGATAGAATCTGGCTTTACTTTGCGGAAATCCATTATAGTAAAAATATTAATTATTTTGCAACCTTCCGCTAACTATATAATATAATTTGCGTAAGGTTGCAAAATAATTAATATTTTTAATATTTTCATCATTTTTTTCTTTATAATGGACTTGTTCTTTCTACTTTTGCCAGTGTCAAGTTATAAAAATTATCCTTTTTAATAATTTGTTTAATATTTTGAAGTTTTGGGAGATTTTTGACGACATTTTGAGATAGTATTCGATGACGAATTTATTTCAAGGCAGGCGCCTCAACACACAATAACTTGAGGTTTACATCACCATCAGAACACATGTTTTATTACTTTACAATAAAAATAAATAATATACTTGTAGATATTCAAATCCAATTTAAAGAACTACCAAGACATTATTTATAAAATAAACCGGTACTCCTACTCCCTAGGCGTAGTCCCGAAATCATGGAAGCAGGCTTTCGTCCACCAGATCCCTAGAAAGGCGACCGCTCTTAAAGAATAACAGCGGAAAATAGCATAATACCGCTTTATTAGGTGCAATGGGTGACATGAACCGATGCCCGTTTTGGTATCAAGCCATCATTGGCAATAACACATTTGTATTTTGCTTTTTAATCGAGTATGGATGAAAATATCTGTCAGCCACATTTAACACTTTTGTTAAGTTTTTTTGTAGAATAACGGTGATAAGCGAACAAACAGACCACGTGATGGTAAGCGGATGCTGTAACTCATAGACTTCTACATCTTTCTTCGCATAAACAAAATGCAGATGCGTTGTTGCCCCTAACCTAAGTTAAAATGCTAATTTCAAATGTTTTCGGGTTTCCGGTTCTCTACACTCGTCATACGAAACACAGCATCATTTAGCTGCTACTACACGCTGGTACTCTGCGAGAGTATGGTTGTTCACCATACGAGCTGACCTATTTGTGCAACAACGATAATATAGCTCACCGTGGTTCTACCATGTGTACCAGGTGCAGTAAGTGCCAGTTTAGCACCACGAATTATGTAAAAGAGTTATTTAAAACAAGTGAATGACATACATAAACACTCACGCCTGTCATCCAGAGGGGTAGGCAGAGACTACAGACTTCCATTTAGCACGATCCTGACATACCTTTCTCGCCTCTTCCACATCCATATACCTACGCATACGTGCTCGTCGGTTAAGGGTACTCTTAATTTGGCCCATTTTAGTATATCGCCAATTTGGTCGACAAACTTCCGCCTAGGACGTCCCTTTCCGACTCTTCCATTCACTTCTGCAACATATATTTGCTTTGTCAGTCTTTCCGCATTCATTCTTTCTACATGACCAAACCACCGAAGCATTCGTTTCTTAATCCTGGTCACCGCATCATCTTGCAAACCACATTCTTCTTTTATCACACAGTTTCTCACCCTGTCACTCAGATTCAGCCCTAACATACTCCTTAGCGACCGCATTTCTACTGCATTTATTCTACTCTCGTTCTTCTTCTGTCCACACCCAACTTTCACTACCATACGTTAAAGTAGGGACTAATACACCACTGTGAATTGCCATACGTGCCTTTTTTGACACATTCTGACTTTTCACAATAGAGTGTAGAGCCCCATTTACTTTATTTTACTTTATTTACAAGTGAATGAATTCGGCATAAATTTGTTAATCAGAGAAATGAACTATGTTTTATATAAAAAATTGCAGTTAAAGATGTTACAAAGTACACCTGGACTGAAACTAAGACATCTGGGCGTGAGCGATGCGACCGTCAGAGAGAAGACTTCGCTAGGTAATCTAATACAGACCAATAAATGAGACAGCATAGGAGCTGAACCATTTCTGCTAGAAACATGGTTGTTTGCAAATATACAATTATATCTTCACATATTTGTAGAATAATTTGGCAGCAGGTTTGAATCCTGCAGAAAAAGGGATTTGTATAGGTTACAAATAATTGTTCCCAGTCTGCTTGTTTAGATTACAGCTTATATACATCCCACTGCTGGGCACAGGCCTCTCCTTATTTCTGAGAGGGTATTAGGGCAAGGAAGAGTCCGCCACGCTACCCCAATGCGTGTTGGCATACTTCACATGTCTTCGAAATTTTTCTCGAATTTATCAGACATGCAAGTTTCCTCACGATGTTTTCCTTCACCGCCCGAGCACGTGGTAAATCAGCACTTATAATTTCAATTCACAATTTCATTGGTGCCGGCAGGAACGAACCCGGCTTTCTCGCGACTTTGAAATTCTAAGTATAAGTATTTTAAGTATAATAAGTATTTTAAGTTCTAACCACAACCACAACAACTACCAAGGCTCTGCTTGTTTGTCCATATGCAATTTATGTACGTAAACTGCCTCCACTGTCGCTGTGTTGAATGGAGGTAAGACACTTAAAAAGTTGGAGCCTTAAACTTTGTGACCTTATTTAAGTATTCAAATGTTAATCTGCTCAGACATTGTATAAAATATTGCAATAAATATAACTTATTAATTGACATTTGTTAATTTGATTACAGCCCACAAACGAATATAATCTTCTTTCTTCTCTTACTAGAGAACAAGAGAGGTTAATAAATTTAAAGGTTGTTTAACTATTCGTTTTCAAATAACTCACTATTTTCAATATAAAAACGGGTACATCAATATCGCACAAAACTACACTACTACACTTAAAATTTGAGATAGTGGTTCTGGTGTTTTCTTCGAGTTCAATATTTATAGATGACGCCTCAGGGAAAGCATTAATCAGGGAAAGATCTCTGCTATTGACTTATTTCGCATATATTTCTGAAAGTTGGCATGGTCTTTCCCCGGTTGAGGCAACTCATTCATGCCACAATCATAATATCAGCTATATTAGCGTGAATCTACCAATTCTATAAATATGTTTTGACAAATATGTGAGGTGCTCACGGAGATGAATAATGTTATATATAACATTCATATAGTAAAATATAATTATATGAAAATATAAGCTGATAGGATACTAACATTATTTCATTAGATTTTTTGTGAAAATTGTCAATTAGCATAAATTGATTTAGCGAGAAAATTTGGGTAACTCTAAGCCAATTTTCTCAGAAATGAGACTGACAGTCCTTTCAAATGTGAAATTTATAAAGAATTAGTATATAATACTATTCTCGTTGAATTGTTTTTCCACATTATTTATCAGAAAGAAGATTTTAATTTTCTTTCTATGTGCATCCATTAGATGCAAAAAATATGATCTAATGAATTATAACAGCATCATTAATGTAATAACGAATTGGCAACCGTGGCTTAGTCACCAACGATAAAGCTTAGAGGAACTTACATGGCTGGCTCTAAGTGAAGGGCTGGCTCGACCTGGCCACTCCACTTTGTTTTGGTGGAGTGTGGGAAAATGGGTGTCTTAACGTCACAACCGAGGTGAAGTCACGGAGGGAAAGGAGAAGCGAATTCCGTAGAGCCGCACCGCATGCGGTGGTAGTTGGGTCGCGGGGGATAGGAGTGCTGGTATTCCCGCGGCTGAAATTCGGTTTGTGGTGAGATGCTCCTTTTCTTTGGCCTCCATGTATCCAGCTTGGGAAGGGAGGATGTAACCATTGTGCAGGTGAAGTTGAGGTCACAGCGGTAGGCACACCTTCTTTTCTGGTGCAACTTTCATAAGAAGGAAAAAGGTCGGCACTAGTGAGACTGCGAACGCGTCGAAAGCGTTCTCATGGCCCTACCGACATGCGGCTAAGGTGTAACGCCATAGGTTTTTAGTCAATGCGGGGCTGACATAAACCATCCTTGTTTTCGCAAGGCAAACTACTCTGGTTCTTCTGCGGATATCCTCATTACGAAGTCTATCACGATGGCAGAAAAGTCACAAATTTGAATTTTTCTATTATTAAAGGGAAACAGAAGGGAAAGAAAGAGCCTTCAGATTCAGGAACATAGTATTATAGCTTACTACTCAGTCAGTTCGAAGGAATAAACGTAGGGAGCGGGATAATAAAACTATGTATCAACGATCGCGAGGGTGCTTGTCGAAATAGCAAGAGAATAAATTGTCTGTATATATCACGCTTGTACTTGATATGTAACATCATTGTAGTCACATGTTACAAGAGTATAGCAAGTGATTTGAACAAGCATTCTAAATTAATTTATTCATAACAACCTGTCAAAATTCGTGATATTTTCCATATGGGAAGGGGTAACACTTGATGTAGGTTGGCACGTATTGTAGGCAGATTAGCTTCTACAGTTTTTTAAAATATTCTTAAGTTTTTATTGAGAATGCATCTGCCTACGTCACCCACACTATGATTTTCTAAACTGCATAAGGACAAACATCCATAACAACATACGCCAACTTTATATTCATATATAATACACAAATTATAGTTATTTTACATACTTCTCAGTGCAATAAATGAACTGACAAATGAAAGCGCCGAATCTTATACGCTGAAAGCCATGACCCAAAATTACTATTTCCTATTAATGCCTTATAAAACAGAAATAGGGCGCTATAATGTGAGAGAGTCTAGTGAGATATTGGGACACATATATATCTTGCTTGCTTGATGTTAAAGAACGTGATAAATCTGCCTTATTAAAATAGACATAATTTGTCTGTTTAAAACTATATCTATAATTACTAAATGATTTAAAAGACTTATTTTATTGTACTAAAATTAGATATTGAAAATAAACACAAGGGACCCGCTCCGGATTCGCCTGGGTGGGGTGTATTGTTGTTGCGTCATTTAGATTTTTGAAATAATTATCAAAACGAACACTTTTATCTATGGCTCCATTTCATAAAAACATTAGATAATACATATAGCTAAGATCACTCCTAGCATTGCTCCCTACCTGTTACGGAAGTTTCGGCACAATCAGTTCAGTCATTTAAAAGATTAACTCGAGAGACCTAGATTTTACAAATAGTTATTCATGTATTGAAGACTGCAAATAACCTCCTGAGCTCGAGGTAAAAGGCAGTTATTTTGATATTACAGAAAGGCTCTTTAAGTTTATATATATATATATATATATATATATATATATATATATATATATATATATATATATTGTTACGCGTTACAGTTAATGCCTGGTACATGGCGACACTAGTTACCACTAGCGCCTTCTAGTATCGAGTAGCAGAACTAGGAGAGTCAAGATCCTTATGGAAATTCCATGAAAATTTTTCTAGAACTATCGACACCTATTCAGTCGGGACCGGTATGTATTCTAACATTCTAGATGTTTCTACAGTTATAAGGCCGGTACAGACCGCGACCCTAGTCAGTGTTGAATTGGCTATTCTAACGAATACTTCGATGCAATACAACAGCGAACTAAAGTGATCAGTAGTACAATTATGTTTTGTTATCAGTGTGGTTTGAAGTTGTAACTAGTGTTCTGTAATTAAAATGTCGATTTTGGTAATTAAGTCGGCAGTTTTTATTGTCATGAACCCCAAGCTCGTAACAATATGTATAGATAACATTAATCCTTATATTAAAAAAGAAATAAACTAAGTTCACTAACTCATATTAACTAAATAATGTAGGAAAAATCATCGCGGACTGGCTACTTCTATAAAAGTAAAAGTATTATCTGCCAGATTGTGGGTAGTCATTGACGATGACAAAAGTGAATAGGTTATATTAGGATAACCTGAAACGGCAGGAATTCCATCTTAGTCCTTAGAGGTGACAATGCATATGGACCTTTCTTTATTTGAAGTTGGTTGTAGGTGTTCATGAGCTGTAGTAGTTACTTACTATCAGGCGCTTTAGTCACTTAAATTTAATAAAAAACTGAAGCGAGATTTCCGGTGTCCCGGTCAGTGTTTACAAACTGTTGTGGCTCATTAACATTAACGATTTGCATGAATTGGAGTTTCGGGAAAATTCTTAAATTTCCACAGAGATGATTAAAACTACTTTTACGGATTTTATCGCGTTTATTTTTACTTTTTTATTTTTAATTCCCGACGTTTCGGGCGCTTTCCAGCACCCATGGTCACGGGGGACTGAGATGACTGACGTCCCGATGTCATTGTTAAACCCGGAGTACCTTCAGCTTTTTTAATTATTGTTTATGGTCCGATCTATGCAAAATAAACTGACTATGTCCTGAGGTCTTGCGGTGGTATGCTTGGGTTTAGTTTTAATTTTATTGATTATAGGATCCCAAGCAGGTGGTAGTACCCAGCCTCCTTCTCTATTGAAATTAGGATGTTTTTTAATTTCAATAGCCTCACGTATCATCCTTGGTAGGAATCGGTGTTCTTTCGCGAGGATTTGTGGTCTATCAAATCTGATGTAATGGTTGGGGCCGTCTAGGATATGATCACAAACTGCAGACTTCCCGGAACGTTGATGCTTCACATCAGCTATATGTTCTTTTACGCGGGTCCTAATTGATCTTTTGGTTTGTCCTATATAAGAGAGACCACATTCACAATCAAGCTTGTACACTCCTGCATCTTGTAGAGGAATATGACACTTGACGGATGGTAGGAACTGACTAATCTTCTTCGGCGGCTTGTAGAATGTTCTAATAGAAGCTCGCTTCAAGATAAAGCCAATCTTGTCTGTGACACCTCTGACATATGGTAGTACAGCAGGCACACGCTCGACTGTGGCCGGCTTCACTCGGTCACTGTGACGTAGGCGCGGGACCCGAAGCTTGTTGTCGTGCAGAACTTGCTTGACGTGCTGAAGCTCGGCGGCCAGGTGTTTGCTGTCACAGATCCCTCGTGCTCTCTGTAACAAAGATTTGCCCACGGTAGCTAACTGTGAAGGATGGTGGTGAGATTCACCGTTTAAATATCGGTTTGTATGGGTCTTTTTCCTATACACAGTGTGACCAATGGTGTTATTAGGATTTCGGATGACTAACACATCTAGGAAAGGTAAGGAATTATTTGCCTCTAACTCCATAGTAAATTGAATTTTAGCGTTTATGGAATTAAGATGTTCTAAAAATGCAGTTACTTTGTCTGATGGTAAAATTGTGAAAGTATCGTCTACGTACCGCTTGTAGATCCTTGGTGTAACAGGTGCAGTAAGGAGGGCTTTCTCCTCAAAGTCTTCCATGAATATATCGGCGACAATGGGAGATACAGGTGAGCCCATCGCCACACCATCTACTTGCTTGTAAAACTCTTCCTTCCACAATAGATAGCCAGATGTAAGGCAATGTCTTAGTAATACTGCATATTCTGCTGGCATGTTATTTTCCTCTAGTTTCCTAGTTATAATTGAGATGCAGTCTTCAACAGGTAGGCATGTAAATAGAGACTGAACATCAAAACTGACCATGGTTTCATTGTCAGTAAGATGTAGGTCTTTTATCTCACTGACAAAATGGTATGAATCCTTAGTGTGTGCTCTTGTGTGTCCTCTGAGTGGTGATAATATTTTAGCTAAGTATTGAGCCAATCTGTAAGTTGGCGAATCAATCTGACTCACTATTGGACGTAATGGAGCATTCGGTTTGTGTATCTTTGGTAACCCATACAACTTCGGTGGTTTGGCACAGGAAGGTATTATCGAATTAACGTCCAGATTCAATTTTTCGGAGTATTTCTTAATTAGATCGCTAGTTGTTTTAAGCGTATTAGTTGTAGGGTCTGTTTTGACCTTTCGATAAGTAGTTTCATCCGACAAAAGTTGTTGTATTTTAAAATTGTAATCTGACGTATCCATTATAACCGTAGAATTACCTTTATCTGCGCGGAGAATCGTAAGCTCTGGTCTGTTGCGTAAGTTTTTCAACGCGTTAAATTCATTTTTGGGGAGATTTAATTTCGGCGCTGAACTTCGACGTAACATAGACGAGATGTCTTGACGTATGGCCTCTAAATCTTCATTACCAATATTATTTTTATACAGACAGTCCTCAACACTACAGATAATGTCCTCATACGGTATTTTTCGCGGTGCTATTGCGAAATTAATACCTTTTTCTAAAACTTTTATTGTGGCGTCGTCCAGTGTTTGTTTTGATAAGTTGTAGACAGCGCGTTGTTTATGATTCGTGTCTGTGGTCAACGATTTCGTATGTTGGACATTTGATTTAGTTGTTAATTTATGGTATTTATCAATGTGTTTATTTTTGCATTCATTGTATTTAGTTGTTTCGCGTTTATCTAAAGTTTCCATGCAATTTTTATAATCAAATGTCGATAAAACTGTCTTTAATTCACTGGACGAATTGTCTATGGTTTTGTTTATGAAATATAGATCGGTACGTTTTTGCTGAATCACCGTTATTAACAACTTTTTACTAGCCTGATTTAAGATCTTGGCGCTTCCTCGAATGTCTTTTTTAGTGGATATCTTGACACACGTAGGAATGAGATTATGATCTCTGCATCTCTTCAAGAAATTTAAAGCTGTTATGTATCTTGCGCGCTTGGTCTTTAGATCTTCTAATCGGCGTATTTTATTTGCTATTTCCAGTCCGTACTGGTTAACATAATGATTTCTTATATTTACGCGAACATTGCACATGATTAAAACTACTTTTACGGATTTTATCGCGTTTATTTTTACTTTTTATTTTTAATTCCCGACGTTTCGGGCGCTTTCCAGCACCCATGGTCACGGGGGACTGAGATGACTGACGTCCCGATGTCATTGTTAAACCCGGAGTACCTTCAGCTTTTTTAATTATTGTTTATGGTCCGATCTATGCAAAATGAACTGACTATGTCCTGAGGTCTTGCAGTGGTATGCTTGGGTTTAGTTTTAATTTTATTGATTATAGGATCCCAAGCAGGTGGTAGTACCCAGCCTCCTTCTCTATTGAAATTAGGATGTTTTTTAATTTCAATAGCCTCACGTATCATCCTTGGTAGGAATCGGTGTTCTTTCGCGAGGATTTGTGGTCTATCAAATCTGATGTAATGGTTGGGGCCGTCTAGGATATGATCACAAACTGCAGACTTCCCGGAACGTTGATGCTTCACATCAGCTATATGTTCTTTTACGCGGGTCCTAATTGATCTTTTGGTTTGTCCTATATAAGAGAGACCACATTCACAATCAAGCTTGTACACTCCTGCATCTTGTAGAGGAATATGACACTTGACGGATGGTAGGAACTGACTAATCTTCTATCTGACTAAACGTCGGGAATTAAAAATAAAAAGTAAAAATAAACGCGATAAAATCCGTAAAAGTAGTTTTAATGATGTGCAATGTTCGCGTAAATATAAGAAAGCATTATGTTAACCAGTACGGACCGGAAATAGCAAATAAAATACGCCGATTAGAAGATCTAAAGACCAAGCGCGCAAGATACATAACAGCTTTAAATTTCTTGAAGAGATGCAGAGATCATAATCTCATTCCTACGTGTGTCAAGATATCCACTAAAAAAGACATTCGAGGAAGCGCCAAGATCTTAAATCAGGCTAGTAAAAAGTTAGTTAATAACGGTGATTCAGCAAAAACGTACCGATCTATATTTCATAAACAAAACCATAGACAATTCGTCCAGTGAATTAAAGACAGTTTTATCGACATTTGATTATAAAAATTGCATGGAAACTTTAGATAAACGCGAAACAACTAAATACAATGAATGCAAAAATAAACACATTGATAAATACCATAAATTAACAACTAAATCAAATGTCCAACATACGAAATCGTGGACCACAGACACGAATCATAAACAACGCGCTGTCTACAACTTATCAAAACAAACACTGGACGACGCCACAATAAAAGTTTTAGAAAAAAGGTATTAATTTCGCAATAGCACCGCGAAAAATACCGTATGAGGACATTATCTGTAGTGTTGAGGACTGTCTGTATAAAAATAATATTGGTAATGAAGATTTAGAGGCCATACGTCAAGACATCTCGTCTATGTTACGTCGAAGTTCAGCGCCGAAATTAAATCTCCCCAAAAATGAATTTAACGCGTTGAAAAACTTACGCAACAGACCAGAGCTTACGATTCTCCGCGCAGATAAAGGTAATTCTACGGTTATAATGGATACGTCAGATTACAATTTTAAAATACAACAACTTTTGTCGGATGAAACTACTTATCGAAAGGTCAAAACAGACCCTACAAAACTACAATAAAACGCTTAAAACAACTAGCGATCTAATTAAGAAATACTCCGAAAAATTGAATCTGGACGTTAATTCGATAATACCTTCCTGTGCCAAACCACCGAAGTTGTATGGGTTACCAAAGATACACAAACCGAATGCTCCATTACGTCCAATAGTGAGTCAGATTGATTCGCCAACTTACAGATTGGCTCAATACTTAGCTAAAATATTATCACCACTCAGAGGACACACAAGAGCACACACTAAGGATTCATACCATTTTGTCAGTGAGATAAAAGACCTACATCTTACTGACAATGAAACCATGGTCAGTTTTGATGTTCAGTCTCTATTTACATGCCTACCTGTTGAAGACTGCATCTCAATTATAACTAGGAAACTAGAGGAAAATAACATGCCAGCAGAATATGCAGTATTACTAAGACATTGCCTTACATCTGGCTATCTATTGTGGAAGGAAGAGTTTTACAAGCAAGTAGATGGTGTGGCGATGGGCTCACCTGTATCTCCCATTGTCGCCGATATATTCATGGAAGACTTTGAGGAGAAAGCCCTCCTTACTGCACCTGTTACACCAAGGATCTACAAGCGGTACGTAGACGATACTTTCACAATTTTACCATCAGACAAAGTAACTGCATTTTTAGAACATCTTAATTCCATAAACGCTAAAATTCAATTTACTATGGAGTTAGAGGCAAATAATTCCTTACCTTTCCTAGATGTGTTAGTCATCCGAAATCCTAATAACACCATTGGTCACACTGTGTATAGGAAAAAGACCCATACAAACCGATATTTAAACGGTGAATCTCACCACCATCCTTCACAGTTAGCTACCGTGGGCAAATCTTTGTTACAGAGAGCACGAGGGATCTGTGACAGCAAACACCTGGCCGCCGAGCTTCAGCACGTCAAGCAAGTTCTGCACGACAACAAGCTTCGGGTCCCGCGCCTACGTCACAGTGACCGAGTGAAGCCGGCCACAGTCGAGCGTGTGCCTGCTGTACTACCATATGTCAGAGGTGTCACAGACAAGATTGGCTTTATCTTGAAGCGAGCTTCTATTAGAACATTCTACAAGCCGCCGAAGAAGATTAGTCAGTTCCTACCATCCGTCAAGTGTCATATTCCTCTACAAGATGCAGGAGTGTACAAGCTTGATTGTGAATGTGGTCTCTCTTATATAGGACAAACCAAAAGATCAATTAGGACCCGCGTAAAAGAACATATAGCTGATGTGAAGCATCAACGTTCCGGGAAGTCTGCAGTTTGTGATCATATCCTAGACGGCCCCAACCATTACATCAGATTTGATAGACCACAAATCCTCGCGAAAGAACACCGATTCCTACCAAGGATGATACGTGAGGCTATTGAAATTAAAAAACATCCTAATTTCAATAGAGAAGGAGGCTGGGTACTACCACCTGCTTGGGATCCTATAATCAATAAAATTAAAACTAAACCCAAGCATACCACCGCAAGACCTCAGGCCATAGTCAGTTCATTTTGCATAGATCGGACCATAAACAATAATTAAAAAAGCTGAAGGTACTCCGGGTTTAACAATGACATCGGGACGTCAGTCATCTCAGTCCCCCGTGACCATGGGTGCTGGAAAGCGCCCGAAACGTCGGGAATTAAAAATAAAAAGTAAAAATAAACGCGATAAAATCCGTAAAAGTAGTTTTAATCATGTGCAATGTTCGCGTAAATATAAGAAATCATTATGTTCCACAGAGATGTAAAAATTTTGAACGTCAGCCAAATGTCGTTTGTGATTTGAAACTTAAAACTATTTACAAACTGTAGAGCAATCGTTACCAACTATAGATAATACAGGAGCAGCAGTCACAGGAAGATAAAAATTATTAAATAAAAAAATGAAAGCTACATGTTTGTTTGTTCTATGGTTTTAAATAAAACTTAGTCTGTGCCACTTGTCAATGCGAATACGTTGTTTTATTTTAGGTTATGGGCTATGCGCTCAAAAATCGCGGTATTAAGTCGTTTTAACAAGGATTTTACAATAAAGTAAGTTCCAAAAGACAGTATTCAGTGCGATTTGGCTGTGACCTGACTAATGGTATTAATTACCGCAGTGTATAAGTGTAGAAACTGTTCGTCAAAATGGCTACCAACTACCTTACTGATAAGTTCCGAAACTTAAGAGACGCGATAATTATTCGGAGTGGTGTTTCGCTGCAGAAAATTTCTTAGCTCTCGAGGGCATGAAGCATTATCTGTATCAAGCCAGAACCGGTAAAAGAAATAGCAAGCGCGGATGACGAAAAAACTAAAGCCAAATTGATTATGACCATCGACCCGTCGTTGTATGTCCACGTCAAAACCGTTAAATCTTCTAAAGAATTGTGGAATAAACTACAGCAATTATTTGATGATAGTGGCTTTTAACGGAAAATAAGTCTATTGAAAAATTTGATTTCAATCCGGCGAGATAATTGCAGTTCCATGACGTCATATGTGACGCAGATTATCGTATTTGTTGTGGTTGCCACACTTGGCGGGTGGTTTGGCAACGGCGTTTTCAATTACTTTATGTTGTTATAAGGAAGACACTTCTACCCATCTCATATTACATTTTCCACTGTCGCCTCATGCGACACCCACGGGCTATTGGGGTGATTGTAGGTTATTTTATATCTGGAATGAATTTACATAACGCGTAGTGGCGGTTAAGAATATCCACTACCGCATATCTTCCCGTGGTTGTCGTAAAAGGCGACAGAGGGAACAGGCAGGAGATGGGCAGCAGCATCTTCCTGATAACAGCAAATTTACATCAAAAAAACTGCGGTTGCCAACCCACTCGCCAAGCGTGGCAACTATTGCAATATACCCCCCATGAACAATTACACAAATAGACCGCCCACAGTCCCCGGCGGCCCCGCTATTCCTGGCCATGGTGGCGACCATGGTAAGGCGGTGCAGCGGGTGCTAAGAATCTCCGGTGGAGGTTCGGTTGCCACCTACAACGACTCGAGCTGGCAACATATAACGCGTGCACCCTGAGGACTGACGAGAAGATCCTGGAGCTGGAAAAAGAGATAGACAAGTTGCACTAGAGTATTAGAGGATTATCCGAGGTCCGAAGAGAGGGGGAGGAGGCGGTGATTATCGAATCCAGCAACTTGTTCTATCACCGGAAGGCGAGAGAAGCTCCATTCCATCTGTTCTTCGACAACTTTTTTACATATATCCCAATTATAGATGAACTTCTATCACGCCACACTTGCTGCATATGTAGGTTCTGAACTTGCACTCGCTGGCAACATGGTCAACACCACCGCAAGCTCCGCATAGCGAACCACGCACATCCGCGCGGCCTGCGCCGACGCCGCCGCCACCGCCTCCGCCACTGCGCTGTGCCGGGTATGGTGGGCTCGCTGGCCGACGCGCATGGCGTTCAGCCCCCCGTTTGCCCCGCCGCCGCCCTCGCCGCGCAGCTGACCCGCGGCCTGCGATGACGTCACCGCTGCGCCCGACTCCACTAGCGCCGCGTCCCACTCCGCTGCCTCCAGCGATCCTGCTAAAATCACTGCCTTGTCATGGGACAATAACTTTTCTTCCGCGAATAATCTCTGCCGTATGACGTCACTTCGAAGTCCGCACATCAACTGATCCCGTAAATTGTCCTGTAGGACTGCACCGAATTCACAATGTCTAGATAGTTTCTTTAATGCCGCCACGTAATCACTGATCGATTCACTGTCTGTTTGTCTTCTTTGCCTAAAACGATAACGTTCCGCCATCGGAGATGGTTTCGGTTGCAAATGATTACGTAATAGTACAACTGCATCCAAATACGTAAGTTCCGCGGGTTTCTTAGGACTCGCGAGGGTGGATAACAGTTCATACGCACTTTCACCCATAGCCGCGATCAAGATAGGCAATTTAATTTCGTCCTTCACTGAATTTGCCACAATATACATTTCTAGCCGCTCCACGTAAGCAGTCCAGTTACCGGTTTTCACATCAAACTCACTAATATTTCCGATCGACATTTTGCACGCTGATTGTTCGCAGTCTAAATTTTCCGTACTTACTATTTTCACGTATTTTTCGCTGATTTTCACCATTAAAATCCTCGTCGCCAGTGAGACAAAGGAAAACACGTCCGTACAGTTCAACCATTTATTGCGAGAGAGAGATATCACAAACTATCTTCCTTATACTAACAATAAGCTTACCCTACATTACACTGTCAAAGCTGAAGACTGAGTGTGGCAGCATCGTTTCCGACTCCTGAGATTTTGAGTGAGATTGTGAGGTTTTACGGGCAGCCTTACACATCATCTTTGGAGCCACACGCAAGTGTAAATAGCGATCCAAGAGCAAGTCTTATCCGATACTATTCCGATGATATCCCGGACGTCAGTCTAAGCGATATTAGAATGTCTCTTCAGCACCATAAACACAGAGGCAGAGCCCCAGGCGAGGATGGAATTACAGCATAGCTTCTGAAAGCGGGTGGAACACCATTACTTAAAGTCCTTCAGAAGCTCTTCAATTACGTCCTCCATTGTGGTACTACTCCGGAGACGTGGAGCAGAATTGCAGTGGTCTTGTTTTTCAAGAAAGGTGACAACGCTCTCTTGAAGAACTACAGACTGATTTCCCTTCTGAGCCTACGTGCTGTTTTCGAGAGTTAATACAAATCGTCTCGCACACAGACTCGACGACTCCCAGCCTCCCGAACAAGCCGGTTTTCGAAAAGGCTTTAGTAGCATAGACTACATGTCGGCAGATTGTACAGAAGACCAGAGTATAATCTGCAACTTTATCTAGCGTATGTGGACTATGAGAAAGCTTTTGATTCCGTCAAAATTTGGGTGGTACTAGTTCCTTCAGCGGTATCAAGTTGACTGTCGGTATATCAAAGTGCTGAAGTGTTTGTACAGTAGGGCTACGATGGCCATCCGAGTACAGAACCAGAGTTCGAAACCTATCCAACTACAGAGAGGTGTACGACAGGGCAACGTAATATCGCTGAAACTCTTCACCGCTGCATTGGAAGACGTTTTCGAGCTACTGGACTGGAAAGGATACGCCATTAACATCAATGGCGAGTACATCACTCACCTCCGATTTGCCCACGATATAGTCCTTATGGCAGAATCGCTGGAGGACCTTAGCACTATGCTCAATGACCTCAATGGTATCTCCCAACGGATAGGTCTTACGATGAACATGGACAAAACAAAGATCATGTTTAATGTCCATGCCGGTAGCTGTTGGGAGCACTATGCTCGAAGTTGTTGACGAGTACGTTTACCTGGGACAAATAGTCCGACTGAGTAAGTCCAACTTCGACCGAGAGATCAATCGACGGATTCAACTCGGCTGGGCAGGGTTCGAGAAATTACGACACTAGATCAACTTGTATGGAGGATATTTGACCATGTAGTGGCGGTGTTAGAATATCCACTTCTTCATAACGTTCTTAAGGTATCTTAAGAGGCGACAAAAGTAAATGTAAGAAAATATTTAGCCATGGAACAGATGGAATTATACATTACGCTAGACGTTAAATTCCAAATCGAGACATACGACGGACAGCAGCATCCAAGATGACGACGTTGGTAACGCGATTGAAGCATTTTAAAATGAGAGAGGTCGAGCTGTGTCTTATTTATTTATTCATTCATTTGACACCAGCAGCACACACATTATTATTACATTTGTATGAAAGTAGACTTAATATAGGGACTGATGTATGCACTCCTATACATAGGTGACGCAGCATTACAAAATATTATAAAAATAAGACAGAGCAAAGTTACAATAGCTAATAAAGCAGTAATATGTTGCAAAAAAAATTATTAAGACAAAAAAATACATAGAACTAAAGAGCGGCTGTTAAGGGACATGGATGTTAGATTAAACATATATAATAGTGATTTAATACATTTTTCTTGCATTTAGATTTCTACGGTCTAATGATGAAGAATTAGGTAAAATGAAAAAAATGTTAAAGATAGATTATTACCTTTGTTCTGTAAAGAATAGGCAATGAAACTACCGTCACTTTTAATACATTTTAATTAACATTGAAATATGAAATTATTACCATTATAAAAAACATAAACTTAAATAATCATACAGCGCTTTCCTCCGCTACATAGTGCCAAGAACGCTTTTTGCGTTTCTTTGTTTAATGACTACACTTGCGTGAAAAAAACGACCCCGTCTTATATATTGATCACAACACATCTAGGTAGTGATCACCTCATTCAGAGGAGCGGTTATCCATAACTTATTACCGATATTTAATTTTATAATAACCCATTTCAAATTGGCTTTGTTGAATAAAAAACAAAAGCATTGTGAATAAGCAGTCATTCTATATTTTCAGGAGTTGTAAAGTTAAAGTAATTTGCTGCACAAAAGAATTAGTGCCTGTAGATTCTTATTACGTATAATATATTGTTACGTATTTATTAGTAAGAAGAAATGAATCAATAGAATCTTGCGTGCCGCACGCAAGTTGAACCTCCCATGTCCTACAACTATTGTCTGTAGAAATATCTTTATCTGTATATTATTAAAAGCCAGCTCATGCGGTACCTTGAGGATCACTGCTGATTAGTGACTTCCAGTACGAATTCCGTCGCGGTCACTCGGCTAGTGATTTTCTAGGTTAACTAACTCATAAATGGGCGAAGGCAATAGAGTCCAAGGGGAGGCGTTGGCCATTAGTTTGGACATAGCGAAGGCCTTCCATTGGGTTTGGCATAAAGCGCTTCTTACAAAGCTTCTTTCCTATGAGCTTTCCGAGAAATTGTGCAATTGGATCACCAGTTTTCTTGCTAATCGGAGCATCAAGGTCGTAGTAGACGCTCCGAATGCTCCGATTACAAGCCCATTACAGTGTCTGTCTGTAACATTGTAACAACGAACTTCGATTAAGCTCACAGTGTTATTTGCATGCTGTTGAGGTATAATCAACCATTAATAAAAATTTTGTTTGTCTGTCTGTCTCTCCGGGCTATTTTCTGGAATGGCACTACAACAACTAAACCTACAACAAATAAAAGAAACTATAGGATAATTCTAGATTATATTTTATCCCAAAATCTTGAACAGATTAAAAGAAAAATGAAAAGTGTAAAAAAATAAGGTCTTCTTAATACGAATTATTACCCTTTCCCTCACTTATTAATTATCTTTTGGTCTTAATTATCTTAAATTTAAATATCGCCACATTAACAAATCCTACACAATCGGTATGACGTATATTTTCTTTTAGTTTTTCTTTAGGAAAATCATTCTGTTAGAATCAGGACTCTCCCGTGTCCCAACAGATTCATTAAAGTTCGCACTTGTCACAGAACAATTTTTTTTTTCAAATATATTTTGTATTGATATTATGAAGAAAAATAAGAACTGTCAGACCCGGGTTCGATCAGTTTACTGTGTGATAAGCTGTGACAACTTACTCATGCACCTTCTTATTGTTTTTTAAATCATCTTCACATTTTCTTCTGTAGCCGCTGTGGTGGATCCACCCGTGAGCGGGTTATCTTCGACACTTTCCCTGCCTCTTTTGAACTTGTCCACTTTCGTACGGTTGAGTTGACACTGAAGGAACAGAGTCTTGTTGAAGGGCCAACATTCCTTCGTGAATTTTTTTTTCGAGATTTTCCAACATTGACGAGTCAGTCATTCCCGCCGTCTATGACTGAAGGTTACAAGTAAGAAGTAATGAAGTTATCAAAACGAAATTTCATATTTACACGCTGAACTATTGTCGTTAGCTAATGAATTGTTTTGAAACACAAATTATTAGCAAATCACTCTCATAACGAGAATACATTGAACGCCTCTCATAACATAGCAGGTGAGGCTGCTTTATTTCACATGGTCAGTGTAGAGAACTAGAGGCGATTTTTGCTGGAAATGAGGCATTCTATGTTAGTCATCAAGGGTGACAACGCAACAGCATTTTGTTTCTTAATTGCGGAAAAGTGTGGAGTCAATGGGTCACAGCATGCACTTACAATTCGGTGGACTGGTTACTCTTTTGACATCCTTATTCAATGATAAAACCCAGATTAGATCCTCACTGGCAAGGATGAGATAGTTAATTATAAATTCAAGTGCTGATTTACAACGTTACTGTTACAGCACATTAGTGTCCACTGATGAACCCAGGCCTCCCCCATAGATTGTCTCATAGGGGAGATATTTTCAATGGTTGGCACGCTTGTAAAGCGGGATGGCATCCGCAGTTTTTTTCACTATTCAACTATTACGTGGAATTATTATTACCGTTTGCTAACGGACTAATTGCTCCGTAACCATTTCAGAAAGAGAGAGGGCTTGTGCGTAACATCCATTTAACATGAGGCTCATTTTTTTTAATAAAAAGTACAAAGATTTATATAATTCGTCAATGTCAAGCCACTACAGGAGGTAGAGCGTTGAGAGATTATTTGTCTGCCTAATTATACTTGAAATTTAAAGATCTTCAACAGTAAGATGAATTTCTTGAATAAATCTATAAATTTTCCTTAGGGCTGCAGAGTTAGCTAGCACTTTTTCAAGATGTTCGACTTATTTTTGACTTAATAAACTCAATAATCTCTGAAAGTGAGGTCGCCGCTACCCAGATATTACTATGTTGTGTAAGTTTTCTAACAATTATGAGACTTACTCATAAATATCGACGTTAGTATGTGGAATTCTTAAGGTTGCAAATCCCTATTTCCTCTAAATAACGATAAAAGAGATGCGCAAAAATTGCAGTCTTTGGTAACGCGAGTGCACGCTCACAATGGAGTCCTACGGATGCTTAGCACCAGAATGGGCTCCACTTCACTCGCAAGGTTCATTGGTTTACGCCTTTGCTATATAACTAAAATGACATAGGAACTTAACGTCTATCTGATCGTAAATGACTTCTGCAGTCTAAAGGACACTGATTCGTTATCATCTCTGACGACAAAGAAAGAATGCCTCACAGCCTGCAATTAAACTGACTCTCTCTTCCCTTTGAACCGGAACACAGCAGTGGAAGCACTACTATTTGGCGGCAGTAATAGTAATAGTAAGAGAATGGTAAGTGAGCGACAGTAGTCTATTGGTAGTGTGCGGACCGCGAGTGGTATTAACAATTTTACCTAATGTTAATAGCATTGCTAGTTCTTTTTTTAACTTAATCGGACGGTTCCGGAGACAAACCACTCAGTTATGTTTTAAACATCCCACGAGCCGCACCGATATGTATATGAGATATTCAATTGGTTGTTACTAAAATGGCATGTTAGAAAAATGGCACGCAAACGAATACCCTAGCCTAAAAATAAATGATTGATGAAAATAAATCCATATACGAGTATATTTTTCTCATGTCAAACCTTTATATTATATTTTTGTAAATGTGTAAGTGATGAATTGAAGATAAGACATATTTGTAAATACACGTGCACGGAATGCCAGAATTGTTCAAGCAAAGTTGTGAGTTACACTTGAATATTTAAACTATCGCTACGTTAAGCTTGTCAAAAAATCTATACAAATAATAAATCTGTAGAAAAGTCGTGTCTGTAATTCTATTATTTTTTGAAAAAAACAAGTCCAGGGGACTAAACAAGCGGTACTGAAACCAAATTAGTAGTTTTTAGAATTTTTGTCTGTCTGTCTGTCTGTCTGTCTGTCTGTCTGTCTGTGTATTACGGATTCACTCATAAACTACAAGACGGATTTACATGAAATTTTGTAAGTGGGTAGTTAAGAACCCGGGGCAACTTATAGGCTACTTTTTATCCGATTACGGAGTATCAAAAAAAGAAGGTTATGTTTTTTTACCTTTCTTTGGAGTTAATTTTATAATTTTATAATAAGTGCATAAAATGTCATTAGTCTTAAGGTAGATTACATAAAGTTCTTAATTTGTAATGTATATTTATAACTGAAGCTTAATATACTATGTTAACCGTTGAAACTTAGTTTAAAACTTCACCGACTACGTTGTATGTTTATAAGACAGTGCCATCTATTATTAAAATGCAAAAAGTGTTACGTTTTCCCTTCAGGCACTAATAAATTATTTATTATACATATTAAAGTTTTATTAAAAAATATAAACATTTATAGAAGCTTTTTATATGTATGTATTGCTTTTAAATTTTGTCTATCGTTATGAAAATCAAGTTTAATTTAAATACATAATAGCGCCATTTAAGAAAAAGTAAGTTACAATGACGGCATCCACACCTTTTTCTGCCACCAGTGTGGCGCCACTTGTGAAGGTGAAGTGAGGTATAATATTTGACAGATATCAGGGCGGGGAAGTTAATTTGTTCGAAAAATGTTAAGGTTAATGTTTCTTTCTGTACTGTTGCTATATTTTATATTTTTAAAATTAAAAATACATAATATTCATGAAAGTAGAAAAATTTTAAAAAGTTAAAAATGTGCAAAAAATTAAACAGCAAACCACTGACTCATTGTTTTGTGTATTAGTATAATACTCTAGAAACTGATAAACTTTTATTAAAAACTTACTTCTCCATTAAATGACATTGTGTAACAAAAAACTTTATCTCAGTGTCAACTAGCGACATCTGGTGAGCAGAAAATTATTAGCCCTCATTAAACAGTATGGTTCTCTAACTACGTCACTTCACGGCGACTATTTAAATTGTATATATTATTTAAATTGTATATATTATTTGTATAAATACATAATAAACAATTATAATTTTTAGTTAGGTCCTTTTCTATCCTATAATAGGAATATAACTATTTTTTTTTATGAAATATATATTGGTACAATGATAATTGTTTTATTTCTCTATTTTCCGTTACGTACCGTTAGATGTCATTGCTGAACATCTACCTCGCGTAGGTAAGATTTTTCGTGAGTTTTCTTAATGACACATTATTTTATATCTACTCAATATGATAATTTGTAAAAGTTGTTATATGTGTGAAAATACTATAATACTGTGTGCTAAGTTTTCTATTCTTTTACCTTTCATGACATCATATTACGGATTTACGGATTTCTGATATTTTGTCTTACGATACGGAATTAGTTGTTTGGATTTTTTAGACTGTAATAATATATTAAATTTAAATTAAATTAAATTGAATTAAATAATATTATTATTGTAGTCTAAGGTTAAGTGATCACTAAATTGTTACATACGTGATTACATTTTCGGATAAGGATTTTATTTTGTGTTTTGGTTGTTGAATAAATTTTAAATAATGCCGCAAAAAAAGAAAAGTAGTCTTTCTAAATACAATAGAAGGGCTAAAAGGATGAGACAAGTTCGATCGCAAGAGACAAATGAGGACCGTGAGCACCGTTTAGCTTACAATAGAGAACAAACTGCGGAATCTCGGGCATCAGAGTCCAGTTTTAATAATGAAACGCGCTTAGCTACAGATCGCGAACGTCACGCGTTGTCTCGCGCTTCGGAAACATTAACAAATTACTCTCAGCGTTTAAAAGTAGACCGTGAACGTCATATCGAGTCTCGAGCTTTAGAGACGTTTACGGAGCATTCAGAAAGGTTGACTGCAGACCGTGAACGTCATGCTGAAAGTCGCGCTTCAGAAACGTTTACGCAATATTCAGACCGCTTGACAGCAGACCGTGAGCGTCATGCTGAGTTTCGCGCTTCGGAAACATTTACGGAGTGTTCAGAACGGTTGACTGCAGACCGTGAACGTCATGCTGAGTCTCGCGCTTCAGAAACGTTTACTCAATATTCGGAACGCTTGACTGCAGACCGTGAGCGTCATGCTGAGTCCTTCGCTTCAGAAACGTTTACTCAATATTCGGAACGCTTGACTGCAGATCGTGAGCGTCATGTCGAGTCTCGCGCTTCGGAAACATTTACGGAGTGTTCAGAACGGTTGACTGCAGACCGTGAAAGTCATGCTGAGTCTCGCGCTTCAGAAACGCTAACTCAATATTCGGAACGCTTGACTGCAGACCGGGAACGTCATGCAAGATCACGTGCTTCGGAATCATTTACTCAATATGAAGCGAGGTTAGCAGCAGATAGGGAGAGCCGTTCGGTAAGTAGGACACATGAAACCCAGCAGGAGCATGACTTACGCTTAGAATTGGCAAGGGGATATTATGAAAATTCGCTTCAACACCGTAACGAACTTTTGTCTTTACAAAGGGAAAGAGTGCAAGCAATTAGGAGTAACGAGACAGAGAGTGAACGTGCAATTCGGTTACAAGCTGATCGTATTCGTACTTTTATAAATCGTTCACCCACCTTTACTCCGCCATCTATGGACAGAGAGAACTACACTGATCTCCCTTGGGTTGATAAAGAAAATAGTGGTTTTACCTACACTTTTAATATTGACTATAGTGAATTTGTCGAGATCGGAAGAATGATTCGCACTTGTAGTCATTGTCAATCACTTAAGTGGTCTAAATAATCAAACGGGTTTTGCTGTTCAGCTGGCAAGGTACAATTGGAAATATTTCAAGAGCCCCCAGAACCTCTTAAATCGCTACTTAATGGGGACCATCCACATTCCAAGCAGTTTTTAGACAATATCCGTTCATACAATGGGGCATTCCAGATGACTTCTTTCGGGGCCAAGCAAGTGGTACATGGAACATTTATGCCTACTTTTAAAGTGCAGGGGCAAGTCTACCACTTAATTGGTTCGCTTTTGCCTGAGACAGAACCAAAGTTTTTACAAATATATTTCATTTCTGATTACCATGAACAAGCCAATATAAGGAGGCAGAATTTCCCAAATTTAAACGCTAATGTTATCTCAGAGCTTCAGGGCATGCTTCATCAGGTCAACCCTTATGTATCCAATTTCAAAGCTGTACTAGAGTCGATCCCTCAAGATGAATACAATAATTATAAGTTTGTTATTAGCGCGGATAAGCGACCTTTAGTGCTACATTCCGGCCGTTATAATTCTCCATCCACCAATGAAGTGGCAGTTGTCCTGGTGGATCAGCAATGCGACAAGCGCGACATTATAGTACGCACGCGTGATGACCGCCTGCAACGAATTAGTGAGACTCATCGTTCTTACGACTCCTTACAATACCCACTTATGTACTGTCGCGGTGAAGATGGTTACAACTTTACGGTTTATCAAGTTGACCCCGCTACAGGAGCACCTCGGTTAGACAGAAAAGTTTCGGCTCTGCAATTTTATTGTTATCTCATGCAAATAAGACAACGTCGTTTTGTGTATTTACAACGATTTCGTGGCTTATTTAACCAGTTTATTGTTGATATGTACGCAAAAGTTGAAACAGAGCGTTTAGTATTCATTCGTACACATCAGAGACAGTTGCGTGCCGAAAATTATGTGGATCTTCATGATGCAGTACAGGGAGATACACACATAGAAAATTTAGGACGTTTAGTTATATTGCCTTCCAGCTTTATCGGGAGTCCCCGAAATATGAATGAACGCGTTCAAGACTCATTCTGTTATGTTCGCAAGTATGGTAGGCCAGATCTTTTCATAACAATAACTACTAACCCTAAATGGATCGAGATTTCTCAAGAGCTGCTAGAAGGTCAAGCATCGTACGATCGACACGATTTAATTAGTCGAGTTTTTTATTTAAAGTTAAAGTTGTTAATCAACTTATTAACCAAGCAAAACGTTTTTGGCGCTACGTCATGCTATACATACAACGTGGAATGGCAAAAAAAGAGGGCTGCCCCACGCTCACATTCTTCTATGGTTATTACAAAAAATTCGTCCTAATGACGTTGATAATATAATAAGTGCAGAATTACCAAATCCCACAAATGATCCTATTTTACACCAAATTGTTAAAACACAGATGATACACGGGCCTTGCGGTGCATTAAATAATAATTCTCCGTGCATGAAGGATGGACAATGTACGAAAAAATATCCAAGACCCCTTTTAAGAGAAACAATCACTGGTGAAGATGGTTATCCCAAATATCGGCGGCGTGCTCCACAGTATGGAGGATTCACCACAAAATTGAGAATGTTTGGACAAGATGTAGAAGTAGATAACAGGTGGGTAGTGCCGTACTCACCTGTGCTATCGAGAACTTTCCAAACCCATATAAACGTAGAAATGTGTAACAGTGTTGAATCAATTAAATACATTTTTAAGTATGTAAATAAAGGGACGGATCAAGCAACACTTGCAATGAGCAACGACAGATTTGACGAAATTACAAGATTTCAATCAGGGCGATACATAAGTTCTTCGGAGGCAGCATGGCGAATATTCAGTTTCCCAATAAGCGAGCGTAATCCCCCCGGTAATGCATTTAGACGTTCACGTGGAAGGCGGACAACGCGTATATTTTCACCCAGACAATATTGTGGAGCAACTAGAAAATCCTAGACAAACAACTTTACTGGCGTTCTTTCGATTATGCGAATCTGACGATTTCGCAAGAACTTTGCTTTATGACGAAGTTCCAGCGTATTATACATACGATAAGCAACACAGGATTTTTAATCGTCGCCGACGTGGTATTCCTGTTGAAGGTTTTCCCAACCTTTTTAAAGAACATGTGCTCGGCAGAGTGTACACTGTACATCCCAATAACTCCGAATGTTTTTACGTACGTTTACTTTTGCATACAGTACGAGGACCCACATCATTTTTGGCTTTGAAAATGTTCAACAACACTCAATATCCTTCTTTTCAAGCTGCTTGCCGGGCTCGAGGGTTATTGGACGACGACCAGCACTGGGACAACACCCTCGCTGAAGCATCTGTTAGTGATAGCCCGCGTCGTTTACGGAATTTATTTGCGGTGTTGTTAGTATTTTGTGGCCTTTCAGATGCTAATCAACTTTGGGTTAAACACCAGAAAAGTTAAGCTGAAGATTACATTAATTTTGAACATGGTGAACTAAATCAAGAGATGCTCAATGATGTATTGAATCGTTGTTTGTGTGATATACAAAACACAGTTTTTTCAATTGGTGGTAATCCCTTAATACGCTATGGATTACCTGAACCAATCTTAAATGTCGAACAAACTAATCGAGAGTATGCAACGGAATCCAATTACGACTCAGAGGAACTGGCCCAAATTCTTCAAGTAGGTGTACCTATCATGACCCCCCAACAAAGAATTTTTTTTGATCGTATATGTAACAGCGCTTTGAACACCTCTGGTGAAATGTTTTTTTTGGATGCCCCTGGCGGTACTGGTAAAACATTTCTTACGAAACTTATCCTTGCGCAAATACGTAGCCAGGGAAAAATTGCATTGGCCGTGGCATCGTCCGGAATTGCAGCTACCTTACTTCCAGGAGGCAAAACTGCACATTCCATGTTCAAAATACCCACACAATTAGACGTCACTGAAACCCCCGTTTGCGACATTTCACGTAATAGTGACATAGCTCGAGTACTTCGTGAGTGCACCTTAATTGTATGGGATGAATGTACAATGGCGCATCGCAAAGCAGTAGAAGCCGTCAATAGAACGCTGCAAGATATACGACACAACAATGAACTTATGGGCGGAGTCACTATGCTCTTCTGTGGAGATTTTCGGCAGACATTGCCAATAGTTACACGCGGGACAAGAGCCGATGAAATTAGCGCATGTTTAAAAAATTCAATTCTTTGGCCCCATATTACAAGGTTAAATCTCACCACAAACATGCGAGCGCAAAGAGGCGAGAACACAAATGCTCAAGATTTCTCACAGTTATTATTGAGTATGTGTGAAGGTAGGTTTCCTGAGGTTGATGGTAGAATAGATTTAATTAATAATTTGTGCAAAACAGTCCTTAACATTGAGGAACTTATTATATCTGTTTATGAAGATCTGGCTGGTATAGTAAACCAAGGAAACTCTTGGCTTTGTGAGCGCGCTATACTTACGCCTCGTAATGATTAAGCTGTAAGTATCAACATGACCATTTTAGAACGTATTGAAGGGGAGAATGTTACCTATACGTCAATAAATAGAGTAGTTGACCGTGAAGAAGTAACAGCATATCCTGTAGAGTTTTTGAATGCATTAACGGCGTCTGGGCTCCCTGCACATGAAATTAAACTTAAGGTAGGGATCCCCATAATTCTTTTAAGAAATTTAAGTCCACCAAAATTATGCAATGGTACTCGGCTCAAAGTAGTTGCTCTCCAGAGACATGTGGTTGAGGCAGAGATACTTACCGGTTGCGGTGCGGGTGAAAAAGTTTTTATTCCACGAATACCGATTATTCCGAATAACTTTCCGTTTCGTTATAAACGGGTCCAACTGCCGGTGAGTGTTTGCTTTGCAATGACGATAAATAAGGCACAGGGTCAAACGCTAAGCAGAGTAGGCGTTGACCTTACGAACAGCTGCTTTTCACATGGGCAGCTCTATGTGGCAATGTCGCGTATCAGCGATCCCACTAATTTGTTTATTTTAGCACCACAAAACAAAACGGTGAACGTTGTTTATGAAGAGGTCCTTTGTTAACTGAATATATTTTTTTACATTTTCTTTTACTTTTGAAGTTCTAACAAAACCGTGATTAAATAAATAAAACCATTAAATTAAATTGCATATTTATATCCCCTTTTTGACTCCTTGTTTTGTATTTATTAAGATTTTATTATTCGAAAACCAGAAATGGATTAGGTGGTAGATAGCTGGCATTAGGTTTTCTTAAAATGTGGATATTATCATAAAATGGCTAATCCTTGCCATCAAGTCATCCAAAATTAAAAGTAAAAAATTTGATCTATTTTAGCCTTTTTCACGAAGCTAACGTTCAGGTAGGTATAAAATAATCTGCTTGATTATAATAAACATATAATTATATATACTCTGTTTGAAAATATAAAAGAATTGGAGAAAAAGATTACATGCGAACGAAGTCGCGGGCACAGCTAGTATGAAAATATATGTGCCATTCCATAGCTTGTCAAATGATTTGCACATTCAAAGGAGAGACGTTGAGTATATTCTACTATATTATATTTAACATTGGTAACAGACTCGAGTCAACGCTACAGATTTTTTATATAAATTACTAATTTAGGGATTTAAATAAAAGGATTAGCTGGCGCGCTTACCATCACTAGACCAACAAAACATTCAAAGACTGACTCCGAAAACTATTCACAGCGTAATTTCCAAAGTTATTTTATCATGTAAACATGTAGCTGATGTGCAGGCTATTTTTATTCAGCAAAAAAGAGCAATACGTGTGGTTCACGATTTTGTTCGAGGTTCATAATAGGAATGATTAAAACAAAATTCTTACTTGAAATGCACCCAGTGTATACCAAATAAAAATATTGTTTATGTACGAAAACATAAATCTTTTATGCAACAAAATTATGGTTGTCTTCAACGTATATTAAGCAATAGTAATAAATTTAACAAACAGGAATTTGGATTAGCGAAGATAAGTTACTTATAGGGCAAAGTACACACTTAAAAATAATAATAATAATAAGATCCCTAATTCCTTCTCGATACCGCCCGCATCGTTCGCCGGTTTCTTTCCCTTTCCTCCTAACCCTCGGCTATCTCCCCTGCCGAGGGCTTCCATCTGGTTGGGCTTTTATTTATTTATTTATTTTTGTTTTTGTTTTATTTTAAGGCATTAAGTCCGCCCCTTTGTATTATTTTGTTAAGGATGCAATAAAGAATGAAATAAATAAATAAATAAATTTTATTGATATTTATGTATATTTATGTTTTCATTTCCATTTATAATTATATATATATAGGACCCAACCAGATGATAAAACTATATAGATACCCCCCATAAATTCCTAATATAACGTACTGAGCCTTTCCGAAAGGAAATTTGTAATCCATAAAATCGATGAAATTCAGTGATCTCGCTGTTTGACATATTAAAACCGACGATTGTAGTCCATGAAAAAATTTCTCTTACACAATGCATTATAAGAAATATTATATAGTATATAATGAATCAGAATTCTAGCTATATGATTATGCATGATGTGATCCCGAGGCAGAATAATTTTTCAAACTATATCATGTCATTGCTGCCTTGATATGCGAATGCATTGCGCGACTGTGTCATGAACAAGACAATGAGGCTGACATTGCCATCACAACAACACACGCTTTGTTCACACTAAATAAATCGGCGTGACTGCTCTATCGTGTCTGTGATTTGTTGGATACAGCCATTGTTACAAGTTTTCATAGGGTTTCCAATGCAATTTTATTGGAACAATACTTATTAAGAATTTCACTAGACTCATTTCAGCTTATCAATATTCCACAGCTGAACGTGGACCTCCCTTATAAAAGAGAGTATTTGCAATAGTTGCCAAATGATTGACAAACAATAGCAGGCAATTGCAAATTTTATATCAGTTTGATTTTTATCAGGAATATGATGCTGCCCAGCTCTTGTTTCGAGGTTCTTCTTGAGTGGTAGCGTGGTACTGAGATCAGTTTATTGTAAGATATTTATTGTCAATGGATGTAGATTGATCATGCCCTTGTTTCGTGACTTTCTTTTGGCAAGATTCTTTATAGTAGACGACTAGACTTGTAATGCTAATGATGATGAATATAGCTGCTTATTATATCTATGTCGCAAGCACAGTTACGGACAGTTCTGAAATCGCAATTTTAACATTAACATTACAAACAAATGCTAACGTAAACATTTCAAAAAAATACGTGTGGCACTCGGTGACTGCCGCGGTAAAGCTATTGCATAGCATTTTTTATCAACTTATGCAATTATAATTATTTATTTATTTTATTTATGCAGTTAAGTCTTTGATATTAAATCAAGTTACACTTTTTGAGCGTGGTGACCGATAAGAAAACAATTTTTTTTCTCTTATTGAATAAATGAGAAGTTAATATTGTTTAAAATATTTTTAATATATTACAATACATGTAGGTTATTCAGGAATTTTTATCATTGAGTTAGCAGCTAGTGTACACGCACACAAACACCGTGCCGAAGTCTGCCGAGTGCCGAAGTCTGCCGAACTAAAACGACGTTAGACGATGCACGGCTTTCAAAGCCACACCTCCGTGCCCGTCGGAGTGGAGAGCGTGAGTTTCATTACGGAATTTCTGGATTCGGTCCCCGCGCTCAAGGCCCGCGATAGAAGCTATGCAATAGCTTAAAAAAATCTCAACGTATGGTTGAACCAAGAACTTTTTATATGAAATGTATTCTAAAATTCTATGCGCAAAATAACCAGTGAATTCACTGCAACTGCCACTAAGCTCAAAGAAACGGTAAATATAAACTTGAAAGCGTTGGACTGCTTTTAATTTCCCTGCCGCTTAAAACTTTTCGATTTTCAACTCTTCGTCTTTTTAACTCTCACATTTAGAGATACTGTGACGATAAAAAAAAGAATACTATTTAAAAAAAGTTAAGTAACATAAAATTTGTTACAATTACGTAAATAAAAAATTTTGTCTTAAGCAAAGAAGGAACAAGTAATATACAATTTTACATCCTCCCCCTCCCCTCCCCTTTCAGTATTAACATAATGCTTTGTAACCTTACGATGCTAGGTCTGCCACCGTTTGGAATATTTTACATCCATACACTAATATTTTTATTTTAAGATATTTTATTTAACAAGATATTGTTATCTTTGCGGAGAAATTCTGTCAACAGCAGTCGGGAGTCAGAGTTGGGAGTGTTTCAACGTCGAGTTTTCTAGGGAAGCTCGTAAAACGGTTGATCCTCCGGTTGTATCAGCTTGCCGTCGCATCAAGCTATGAGAGTGAATAAATAGAGAGTGCACCTACATATACTTGCACAAACACTCTTGTACTGTAATTTTGGCTTGTGTAGGTGCGAAGCGACAGTAGCCTAATGGCAGGGTGCGGACCGCTGACTCAAAAAGGTCGTGGGTTCTAATCCGCCATTCGACTACTGGCGTGAACCACTCGTAACACAAGCAATTTAAGCTTACCACGAGTGGTTAATGGGAATATTAGTAATTTTTATAGCATTGTTACTATTCTTTTAATAAAGAATAGTCTCCGTTGAAATCCGCCGCCACGATTGTCGTGAAATTTGCAATGTCTTGGTAATGCCTCCGATAAGAAAAATATTCCAGTGTCAGCATCATAACGAAGATCAGAACGCATGTGAAGTGCAGGATGGTCCTGTAATGATCAAAGTGATGACCTGGTAAGACAAGTAGGTAATCTTTTTTTTTTTTTTTTTTTTTTTATAGAAGAGGGGGCAAACGAGCATGTGGCTCACCTGATGTTAAGTGACTACCGCCGCCCATGATCAACCGCAACACCAGGGGAATTGCAGGTGCGTTGCCGGCCCTTTAGAAAGGAGTAAGCTCTTTTCTTGAAGGTCCCCAGGTCGTATCGGTCCGGAAAAATCACCGGTGGTAAATTATTCCACAGAGAGGTTGTACGCGGAAGAAAACTCCTTTTGAAACGTACAGTGGTGGACCGCCAAGCATCCAGATGGTGTGGATGGTATCGGGACGTTTGCCGTGTAGTGCGTTCACGAAATTTGGCGGCTGGGATTAATCCGAACAATTCCTCAGAGCACTCCCCGTGATAGATGCGATAAAATACGCAAAGAGATGCAACATCTCTTCGCAGCGCCAGTGAATCGAGCCGATCGGAAAGCACTCGGTCGTCAACGATTCGAGCCGCTCTGCGCTGGATGCGGTCAAGTGGAAGGAGCTGGTACTGGGGAGCCCCAGCCCAGAGATGGGAACAGTATTCCATGAGCGGCCGAACCTGCGCCTTGTAAAGTTGCAGGCGGTGTGCCGGCATGAAATACTGTCCCGCTCTGCTGAGCACGCCAAGCTTTTTAGAGGCCAATTTGGCCTTCCCTTCCAAGTGACCACGAAACTGCACGTCACTCGATATGTCGACGCCGAGGATTCCGATACTGGCTGAGGCAACAAGGGGGAGTGCCTTGAAACTGAGGGGATACGACAAAGGGGTTCTTTTTAGCGGTTAACGCGCAAACTTGTGTCTTCTGGGGGTTAAACTGGACTAGATTTAGTCGCCCCCAATCCGAGACTCTGTCCAGCAGAGACTCGACTTCAGACACAAGTTTGTCCCGGCACTCAGAGACGTTTTCCCGAGAAATATTGGCTCGGCCGGTGTAAAGAGCATCACCAGTGCTGTCATCTGCATAGCAATGAATGCTACGGGTTTGCAACATATCATTGATATGCAGAAGAAACAGCGTTGGCGATAGCACGCAGCCCTGTGGAACACCAGCATTAATAAGCTTGCAATCGGAGCTTGCACCGTCTACAACGACCTTGATGCTCCGATCTGCAAGAAAACTGGTGATCCAATCGCACAATTTCTCGGGAAGCCCATAGGAAGGGAGCTTCGAAAGAAGCGCTTTGTGCCAAACCCGATCGAAGGCCTTCGCAATGTCCAAACTAACGGCCAATGCCTCCCCCTTGGACTCTACTGCCTCCGCCCATCTGTGAGTTAGGTAGACCAGAAGATCACCAGCTGACCTACCACGGCGAAAACCGTATTGGCGGTCACTAATCAGCTGGTGATCCTCAAGGTACCTCATGAGCTGGCAGTTTACAATGGACTCCATTGTTTTGGAGAACAAGGAGGTGATGGCGATAGGCCGGTAGTTGGACGGGTCTGAGCGGTCGCCTTTTTTAGGGATCGGGTGGACGAAAGCCGTCTTCCATGATTTTGGGACTACGCCTAGGGAGTAGGAGTACCGGAAAAGACGCGTTAAAACCGGTGCCAACTCTGGAGCACACGTCCTCAGCACAATTGGGGGGATTCCATCAGGCCCACTCGACTTATGGATGTCCAGGGAGAGGAGTGCTTTGCGAACCGAGCGCTGAGTGAACTGCACTTCCGGCATGGAGCACTCACACCGCGGGATGGTCGGCGGCGTACTCCCCCCGTCATCGAGAGTCGAGTTAGACGCAAAGAAAGAGCCTAGAAGATCGGCTTTCTCCTTTGCGGTGTGGGCCAGTGAGTCGTCCTCCCTGTGCAGAGATGGAAGAGATGGCTGACAGAAATTCCCTTGGACAGCCTTGGCGAGAGACCAGAATGCACGGGTTCCAGAAGGAAGACGAACTAGTCTCTCGCCAATTCTGCCTATGTGCTCTGACTTTGCCTTGGCAATGACTCTTTTGAAGGACCTAGAGGCGGAATTATACTTCTTTTTTAGAGCGCTGGTGTTTACATCCCTGGACGCTGATGCGTCAGCCCAGGCTCGGTAGCACTCCTGCTTATAGCATGATGCTATTTTACAGGAGCGACCAAACCATGGCTGAGATTTGCCTCCAATGGGCACCACAGAGGAAGGAATAAAAAGTTCCATACCCTGAAGTACCACATCAGCGACAGAATCCGCAACAACGTTGGGATCATCCGGCGAGAAGCAAACCCGCCCCCAAGGGTAGGATGCAAAGAAAGACCGCATCCCATCCCAATCGGCTGACCTATAGTGCCAAACACGGCGGCAGCCTGCAGAATGCAACCGCGATTTCAGCGTGAGTGGCACCACACTCCGGACAAGACAATGGTCCGAGGAGCCTAAAGGGGCGTCAACGGAAATCTGATATCCGTCCGGGTGAGAGGTCAGCAGAAGGTCCAACAGGGAAGGTGCATGATCCTCCACATCTGGAATCCGCGTAGGCGAAGTAACCAGTTGTGTCAGACCATATGCCAAGGCAAAATCATGAACAGATCTCCCCGCATGATCGGTTAAACGTGAACCGAGCCATTCGGCGTGATGGGCGTTAAAGTCGCCGAGGATCACGATCTCTGCGGAGGGGATCTGCTGTAGCAACGAATCTGCAGCCATTTGGACGTGGTCGAAGAGTCGGTCTGTTTCGGCATTACCGCTATGGGACCTATAGAGGCACCCGTAGACGCGCGGATGGTCGTCGCTGTCTACGCGTAGCCAAAGGATGGACAGGTCCGAACCTTCAAGTCTGCCGAGGCGTCGAGAACAGATGTCCTCTCTGACGTAAACGCAAACTCCAGCCCGAGGCACAAAGGAGTGTTCCAGTTTGTACCCCGGGCAGGAGAGATACGAGACATCAGCCGGAGAGGACACCTGCGTCTCGGTCAGAAAGAGCAGAGCCGGCCTCGCCGTCTCGAGATGGTAGTGGACGGCGTTTAGGTTAGAGTGAAGTCCCCTGATATTGCAGAAATTCACGGACAGCGTGGCAGGGGTCGCCTTGGTCTTGCTGCTCCGTTTGCCCCGAGCAGTTTTAGTCTTGAGCGGAATATTGCCCCCCCCCCAGAATACGCGGGGGCAGCCTGAGCACCCACGCTCAGAAGTGGAGAAACATGGTCGTGGATGCTCAGCGAGGGATTCTCCAGGGGTGCTGGTACCCTCCTGGGGTAGTCTATCATTTAATTCCGCTACCATGTTGATGGGGGGGGATTTGGGCCTCCGGCCACCTGCACTCACCAGACGAAACGCGGAAGCAGAGCTTCCACTTCACGCCGGTATTCTGTGAGGTCGTGGTACCACCCCGGTTTGAGCCGGCCCATACGTGCGACAGCAAAGCTGCCGCGTGGCTCTACCACTGTTAAACCTGAATCAATGGAATCAATGGATTCAGGTAGTTTAGGACTGTGATTTGTGGCATTAAGGGTTGGGGGGGCTATGTTCAGTAATGGACATGTAAAGGGCTGTAATGATGATGATAATGAATGCCTTATCTTAAAAATACAACATAATTACGTGGTAATATTGACATGGTAGAGTCATGCTGTAGATATATTATAGTTGTAGCACGAATGGGTCGCATCGACCGGGAAGGACCACGCCCTCATAGACTACCTGCGTAAAATAGCAGCTTAATACTGTTACTTACATGTTTCATAAGGTGAATGTAGACATCCGGAGACACTTTTTACTGGAAACTAGGCATTCCATCTTAGTCCTCAGAGGTGCATCTGCGTGTTGATTCGTCTATAAGACACATCATCCACTTACCATCAGGTGGACAGTGTGTTCGTTTGTAACCCTTATTCTATTTAAGAAAAATGTATGTTCTTTCAGTGTGTAAAAGATAGATTTTAGTGTAACTACTTTTGTTAAAATATTTATAATATATATATATAATTTGTGTGTGTGCGTGTGTGTGCGCGCGCGCGCGTGTGCGTGTGCGTGTGTATGTGCGTGTGCGTGTGCGTGTGCGTGTGCGTGTGCGTGGGCGTGGGCGTGGGCGTGTGCGTGTGCGTGCGCGTGTGCGTGTGCGTGTGCGTGTGCGTGTGCGTATGCGTGTGCGTGTGCGTGTGCGTGTGCGTGTGCGTGTGCGTGTGCGTGTGCGTGTGCGTGTACGCGTGCGCGTGCGCGTGCGCGTGCGCGTGCGTGTGCGTGTGCGTGTGCGTGTGCGTGTGCGTGTGCGTGTGCGTGTGCGTGTGCGTGTGCGTGTGCGTGTGCGTGTGCGTGTGCGCGTGCGCGTGTCGGTGCGCGTGCGCGTGCGTGTGCGTGTGCGTGTGCGTGTGCGAGTGCGTGTGCGTGTGCGTGTGCGTGTGCGTGTGCGTGTGCGTGTGCGTGCGTGCGTGGTGCGTGCGTGCGTGTGCGTGCGTGCGTGGTGCATGGTGCGTGCGTGCGTGCGTGCGTGCGTGCGTGCGTGCGACGTGCGTGCGTGCGTGCGTGCGTGCGTGCGTGCGTGCGTGCGTGTGTGTGTGTGTGTGTGTGTGTGTGTGTGTGGATATCTATAGGTCAATGTATGTCATTTACATTTATCCTTGGTTAACATTCAAATTGCAGATGGGTTGTCAACTCTAAGTACTAAGATGAAAAGCCACTAAAAAGTCTCCGGTCTCTACGCTCACCATATGATACACATCAGCATTAAGGTGCTATTTTACGCCAGCATTCTGTGAAAGCGTGGTGTTTCTCCGATTCAGGCGATCCATTCGTGCTAGTCACATAATATAGCAACAGCATGACTCTACTACGTTACGACATATATTTAGAGACAAACAATTTTTTTTAATATTTCATTCAGTACAATGTCTTTTCACAAGGATGAGTAGTAGATCACAAGCAAATTTATACAGCTGACAAAACTGTGAGACTGGAAGATTATTAATGTGAAGTGCAGTTTATAAATTCCACCAATAACAACTTTATTTTTATTTTGTTAGTCTAAAAGTGAAAAGTTCTATATCGGTGTCAAAATGGATTTATAAAAGTTTTAAAAACATTGTGTGCAACTTCTCCAAAATTTGTAAAGTGAGACACAAATATTTTTATGTATTAATATGTATTTCGGATATCTGAAATAACGTTTGCTGTCTGAATGATGACAATGTTTTGAAAGAAAGTGATTGAAAGAAAAAAAAATAATTTGGCAAAAACTTTAATGTAGATTTTTAATCAGGCAGGAGCCAATTTTATCCTAGTTATTTTTAAAGAAGACATGTTCTCATTGGGGTGTGTTCGGGTAAATTTGTATAAAACATTAAATTATGTCCTCCAGACCGTATTTCGATTCTGTGATTTAATTTTAAATAAAACTTATTTAATTAAAATAGAGATATTATGTATAATGTACTTTTAAATGCAATCATTTCGAGCTATATATGTATAGAAAGTTTCACTTTAGTTTGCTTTATTAAATAAAAAGTAGATTTTACAACTCAGGATGTGCAATGCAATCTAAAGGCAGAAGAGTTACTAAGTGGGTCAGGTCACAGCGCCGCCTTTGTTTAATGTACCTCCGTGAGAAAATAAAACACTGAAAAAATGAATATAATACTTTGAGTGAATAAAATAAACAATTTGTATAAAAATGTATACGTGGACAAGACGAAGGCAACGTATAACGCCCACGTTACACATATACAGGTAGTTTGAATATTATTCTCGAAGTTGTTGTTGACTAATAATAATAATAACGTTCTCCATAAAAACTTTTCAACAAAAAAATTAAACCGTCGAAAAAACTGAAAAGCAAAACATAATAAACATTTTTCTTTTACCTTTATAACTAAGTTCTTAAACTAATGTAAATCTTCCTACGTATAAAGTAAAGTAAAGTTACAGCCTATATACGTCCCACTGCTGGGCACAGGCCTCCCCTCATTTCTGAGAGGGTTTTTAGGCAAAAGTTGCGAACTTCACACTAAAATACACCCAACATCCTCACCTTCACGCCGACACGTAAATCAGCACTTAAAATTGCAATTAACAATTTCATTGGTGCCGGCGGGGATCGAAACTCGTCGAATCGTACTGTGAAATTTACTGCGAGCGCTAACCATCTGAGCCACCATGACTCTCCTACGTATATATTTTTGTATTTATTTTGAGTTTTTAATTAACCTCAAAAACTAAGTTTTCAAACTAATGTAAGTATACCTAAGTAATTTTGAGTCGTAAATTCATCAGGTTCGTAAATTCGTAAATTCAGTTCATTTTGCATAGATCGGACCCTAAACAATAATTAAAAAAGCTGAAGGTATTTCGGGTTTAACAATGACATCGAGAAGTTAGTCAACTCAGGCCCCCATGACCTGCTGGAAAGCACCCGAAACGTCGGAAATTAAAAATAAAAAGAATTAAAATTAAACGTGATAAAATCCGTAAAAGTAGTTTTAATCAAAAAAAGAATTATTAAAATTGGACTACTCTGTAATAAATCATCCACCCTTAGGGTAAAATTTTGCTTTCCAAATAGGACCAATATAGGACCAATTTCGAGGTATACCCTATCCAATAAAAAAAGATTAATCAAAATCGGACTACTCTGTAAAAAGTTATGCGTAAAGTTATACATAAAAAAAATAATACGCCTCGACTTGAGTACCTCCTCCGTTTTTTCGTCAGTTGAAAACGAATTGTGGTGACAGTGGCCAGTATTAACGATGACTAGCCTTCTGAACAGTACAGGATTATAGTACCCGAGTGCATGTTCAAGCTCCGTTGCATTATCCATATTTTTAGTTAAGTTGCATATACCCTATCTCACATATTGCGATGGGACGGAAATCTGACCGGAGAGAGATCAGGCATAGGAACAACAGCTTTCAGTGTTTTCCGAGACACGGGGGCGAACCACCGCCAACTTTATGACTGTCCAACCTGAGATTCAAATCCAACCAGACCAACGAGACAGTCACGCTTCAGTGCAGATGAGTATTGCATAAACAAACTCGTATATACGCCGACAAGTCGAAGGCAATCTATAACGTCCACGTCACACATATACTAGTAGTTTAGAATATCATCCCTAGAAGAGGATGAGGAATATGTGTAGCCACAACTAGGTATTCTATTGCCATTACCGCTACAATTTTTAAAAGTCTACTGCTGAACGTGGAACGTCATGGGAGGAATATTTGCCATTTTGCCACGTTTGGTAGATTGCAGTTTTTTTATTACATATTGTTAGTAGAGAGATGCTTCTGCTATCTCCTGCCTTGTTTTTCTTTGTCGCATCTTAGGACACCCACAAGACGATATGGGTTAATAAATATTCTCACATCGCTACTACACGTTCAGTGTTTCATTTCGTAGGTCGTCCTTCGACCATGTATGTCCAATACAGTTGTGCAGCGTTCGGAAAAAGTCTATAACAGTTGCGTGTTGCCACTGGTGGCCTGCGAAACCAAAAATTAGTTTTTCCCTGCTGGCTGTATATGTTAATATAATGTAAAACGGCTCCGTGGCGGAGTGTTGCACGTGACATTACTTTACAGGTGAAACGTAATTATAAAAAAACCTTGACTTTTAAACATTGTTGACGATTCGCATCTACCACTGGCTTTAATTCACTCGTACGTGTGAAATAGTGATGGGATGTGGGCATGTCCCTGTGTGCGTGAGAGACAAGCCGCAATTACGAGTATCCGTAAACAATACATCCGCATGCATCGCTCACTTTTTTCGATCAATAGTAACGAACAATAACACCAAACCAACAAACTGATTATGAAAACTATTATGAAGAACTGAAGATTATATCCGAGTAAATTACTTAACTCTTATTTTACTTAATAATACACATACGAATTCAGTTCACTCTCTTATGACAATATTTAGTTGAAATTATTACAGCAGAAGAGAAAACCACTTGGATTTTGAGTTGTAGAATACATGGCTACTTCGTCGCTGACTTTGGATTTCGATTCCAGACAACATTTGTTGTTTTTTGGGTTTACTTGTGACCCTGCATACTAGACTACATGGTATGTTATGCGTGTTACTTCGGGGATGGGTTGGGCTGACGAGCGAGTGTCTCTGTGTTAGCACATACTCTAAAAATGCGTTGTTACACCCGAAAACTAAGATAAAATGCCTCAATTCTAGTAAAAATTTTCTACGGTTCTCTACACCCACCATATGAACGCAGCAGTATTAAGCTGCCATTTTACGCCGGTATTCTGTGAGAGCGTGGTCCATCCCCGGTCAAGCCGACCAACTCCTGCTACAATCATCATATGTCAAGAGCTGGGCTGTACCACGTATACGCATATTTACCAGTTAACAAATAAGAATATTATTCTATATATGCTGTTATTTCTGCTGATGATGCCTCGTTTAGAGATACAATGTAATTTTTTATAGGATACGGGTGGCAAACGAGCACACAGTAAACCTAATGGTAAGTGGATGCTGTAACCCATAGACATTTACATTTAACCTCGATTAAAATTCAAAATGCACAAAGCACAAAGACGGAATGCTTCGATTCCAGTAAAACCAGTCTCCGGTTCTCTACACTCATCATATAAACACAGCAGCATTAAACTGCTATTTTACGCTGGTATTCTGTGAGAACGTGGTCCTTCCCCCGGTCGAGACGACCCATTCGTGCTACAACCATAATACAGCTGCCGCGTGATTCTACCACGTGTAATATATGTAATAGTACACACAACCATTGAATAAAACTATTTATACGGATTTTATCGCGTTTAGTTAACTTGTTTTCAATTCCCATCGTTTTGGGTGTTTTAAAATACCCATGGTTACGGGGGTACTGAGATGTTTGACATTCCAAAGCCATAGTTAGCCCGGCTTCCTTCAATTTTTTTAATATTACCTTTTGGTCCAATCTACGCTCACAACCATATTATCGACCGAGGGGTGTTTTTATAGAGGAGTAGTATAACGGTGTGACATGACGATATGAATATATACATTTTCTATAGTCATTATAATGATGACAGTGCATATAGTGCATACAAATTGCAGAAGGGAGGTGTTTTTCTAACTAGGTAAGAAACACCATTTTTTATTAATTCATTTTAACATCTTTTATTCCATGATTTCGCGACCTTTTCCTTGGTCTTTTTACCTAAACTTCCCTCGTTTTACCATGATTGAAATCTTTTCTAATTTTCACCCACTAGTATCTATCAATATTACGCGATTTATTAGAAGTTTTCTCCTTCGCTCGTCTTCAATCGTCTACCAACGGTGATTTTTCTGGACCGATACGACTTAGTGACCGAGCTTACTCTTTTCTTAAATGCCGACAAAGCACCGCGATTCTCCTGGAGTTTGAGTTGGGTGATGATCGATACTTACCATTAGATGAACTGCATGCTGATTTGCCAATTTGTGAAAGATTCAACCAGTTTGTGGTTAGCTTCGTTTTCTAGTGCTCAAGTCACTGTTTGCTAGTTATATAATAAGCACGCTCACGTAGTGCGATATTATTACTTGCGTGAATTGCAAGGATATTCTAAACAACTAATAAACTAAAAGTTTATAAGCTTAGCATTCTAATAGTTTATATACTAAAAGATTACTTTGGATTTTTTTTCTTATTCCTTGTTTTTCACTTACTGCATGTTAGTTAATTATTAGCTGGATCTTAATTATTCTTAAGTCGCTAGAATCTATTGTAATTGTATCACTAATAGGGAAAGACACTGGTTTCTAAGATACAGATATTACAACTAGTTTAGAAGCCAGGGTTCCATTCAAATTGTTAAAATATTTGAGGCAAATAAATAATTTATTAATTATTATTTTTATAGGGGTATCTGTATAGTTTTCTCATCTGGTTGGTTTCTATAAATATGTAATTATAAATTAAAATGAAAAGATAAATATACATAAATATCAATAAAATAAAATAAATACAAAAAATACACAAATAAATAAAGATCCAACCAGATGGAAGCCCTCGGCAGAGGAGACCAAACGGCCGAGGGTTAGGAGGAAAGGGAAAGAAACCGACGGACGATGCGGGCGGTATCGAGGACCACTGCCTTCTGCATTTGAGCCCGGAGCGGTCCGTCACGGAGTCCCAGTCGCCTCAGATGACCCGAGAGGCTGACTGGGATTAGCCCATTCGCAGAGACGACTACAGGAATAATTTCGGTCGGCCGACCACCCCACATGTCGGTCACCTCGTGAGCCAGGTCCAGATATTTTGTTCGCTTATCTGTTTCGGCTTTCACGAGGTTCTCGTCATACGGAATGGTAATGTCGACCAAAAATATCCTTGACTGTGTCCGATCCATCAGCACAATATCAGGCTTATTCGCAAGAATAGTCCTGTCTGTGATGATGGCCCGGTCCCAGTAGAGCCTGGCGCGGTCATTTTCGAGCACGGCTTCCGGCAAGTACTTGTAATACGGCAATTTCCGGTCCACGAGACCGTATTTCAGAACGAGCTCCTGGTGTAGAATTCTGGCTACTAGGTTGTGCCTGTGCAAGTACTCAGAGTTAGAAAGCGCCGAACAACCGGAGATGACATGCTTAAGTGACTCCCCGGGATGGCGACAAGCTCGACAGACGTCGAAAGTGCCATCCTTTAGGATGTATCTCCGATAGTTGTTGGTCTTAATAACCTGATCCTGTATTGCATAGACAAAACCCTCGGTTTCCCCGAAGAGGTCACCGAAACGTAGCCGTAACGTAAAACGTAAACGTAAAGTAGTTGAGGGAGGCGACTGTATCTACGAAGGGCTCATGTAGAGCCTTGTAGTACCTCCCGTGGAGCTCCTTCTCCTTCCATACGGTCTCCCGGTCGGAAATTCTAAGCACTGCTGGGTCCTGCCATTGCTCGTTGGCTAAGGATAGAGGGTTAAGCCCTTTATCACTAGAAATGACGTCGTTATAGAATGGATCATCCGATCTCGCCAAGAAGTATTGACGGAGACTGCACACTTCGCGATTATGCATGGTGAGCCCGCTCAGAAAGCCACGCCCACCATGCTTTCGCGGCAAGTACAGCCTCATTACGACGATCTCGGAATGGTGCATCCTATGGGACGTCATGGTAGTGCGGACTTTTCAATCCAGGGCGTTAAGCTCAGTCTGAGTCAACCTGAGTATGCCAAAGGTTATACATGAGGACAGGCATGACCCAGTAGTTATATGCGTGCGACTTATTCACACCGGACAAAAAGCACTTTGGTCAAGTGTGCATTAAACACGTCGCAAACTGACTGTTTTATATCAGCCTCATCGATACCGATGTTCTGTGACATACCCAGGTATCGGTATGTTTCAGCCTCGGAAAGGGTCCTTAAGTTGACGGGCATAGACAAGTCTATGCCCTCAGAGTTAGCAACCCTTCGCCTTTCAACATGGAGGACCGCACACTCATCCGTCCCCAGCTCCATTCCAATGGAATTGCTAAATTCACAAGTGATATTTAGCAGTTCCATAAAATGGGAGCGACTGGAGACGAATAACTTGAGGTCATCCACATAGAAAAGGTAGGTTACTTTTGTCCCTCCTCTCCGTAGCTGAAATCCCCTTCCGGAGCCCTCCAGTAAGGTACTGAGAGGGTTCAGAGAGAGGCAGAACCAGATTGGACTCAAACAATCGCCCTGGAAGATACCCCTTCTTATCCTTATGTGGTTCTCCGCAGCCATCATCCGCTCGCCTCAAATGACAAAGGATCGTACTCCACTGCCCCATACACTGTTCGAGGAAGTCTCTAACTGTACAGTCAATCTTGTGCAGCTCGAGGACCCTCTTTAGCCATGTATGGGGCACAGAGTCGAACGCCTTTCTGTAGTCTATCCAGGCGGCAGAGAAGTTCCGACGGTTGCGTTTCACCACTTTGCCTATGACCGCGTCAATGAGGAGTGGTTCCTTGGTTCCACGTCCACCGCCGCGACATCCATTTTGAGCGCGTGACATCACCTGGTTTAGCTCCAGGTGACGAGTGATTCTCGCGCTCAAAATGGATGTCAGTGTCTTATATATGGTGGGTAGGCACGTGATGGGGCGGTATTTGCTCGGGTCTGTGATATCCTGATCTTTAGGAACCAAGTGAGTGATCCCAGTAGTGAAGAGGCTTGGGAGCGACTTCTGGTCGAGAGCCTCTTGAAACTGTCGGGCGAGCACAGCGTGACACACTATGAACCCCTTCAGCCAGAAATGATACAGACGGTCGAGCCCCGGACTTTTCCAGTTCGGGGCCCTACGGACCGCCTCAGCCACGTCTTCGTCCACGTAACACTCGCACCCTGGCTCGCCACAACTTCCTTCAAGGGCCGCGGTAGGGCTCTGACCACAGGCCACGCCAGAATGCGATAATGTCAGCCTGATCCGGTCCTTGGCCCGCTCCACATACCTTTGGTCGCTCCAATGATTTATAGAGACTCTTCTGATCACTCTGGAAGAGACGATTCTGATTGAACCGCCTGACCTCTCGGTTAATCGTCTAATCCGCTTCGCCTAAGCAGCGATCTTTTGCTTCAGGTCGTCAAAGAGAATTGAGTCCGTCTCGCAAAGGTCCGGATGTCTTCCAAATAGGTCACCAGCATTGGGTTAAGAGACCTCACGACAGCCCGATTTCGTTTGCTTAGGGGTATGCGGGGAAGTCGCGGTCGATTTTCGAGAGGTGCTGCGCGTTTCCAAAATCGCCTCTTCCAATATACTCCTCATTTGCTCTAGTTCGTGGGAGACTATTTCATCGTCGTTCGAATCAACCACAACTGGAAGATCCATGGTAGCTTTCACGTGTGGATGCTGGTCTGTTGGATGTGGAGCTGCATTTCCAGCCATAGCCGATTCATTCGACGATGGAATAGCCTCACGTCGTAGTCGTTCGAGTTCGGCATCATCAAATATTTTCGAGCGCATTATGTATCGAACTCGGTCTGCCAGGTTTTGTTCCGTGACGGGGATAGAAGGCTCCAGCTCAGCAAAAAAGCAATACATCCGAGCCCTATACGCTATTCCCACAGTTTCTTCCCCTTTCGCCCTATAGTACGCCCGCAATGCGTTTTCTTTCATAGATTTTGTCCAACGCATGCGACGTGCTCCACCATCGGCGGGTGTCGCTTGCTGAGTCCGAGAAGACCCAGCCGACACCAAGCCTTCTGGTGGGGATGATGGATGCGAGGGGCTGCTAGGTGATCGCGCAGCTCCTCGCGCTCGGCTGGCGGCCCGCATGTTGCCGCGTCCAGTGCCAGCTCCAGACGCGCCCCGGCGACCCCCCAGGCAGCGGCCCTATGCGCGTTCCTTTCTTTGCCATCATCCATTTTAGGGGCGCCAAATAACGGGAGACGCCCAAGCCCAGCACCGTTTCGTGATTGGGTCATATGCACAAATGGACCTTTGCACCCACAATTTTGCCTAGGCACGGCGCTCACACCTCTTGGCAGGATGTTGACTGACTGCGCCGACGTAGCAGTTTTGTCACATAACTGTTACGTCAGCGGGCGATGGGGTCGTCACTTCCCTACGCCTTTATTATTATTATTATTAAAGCCCTTGTCCAAACATAACTATTATTATCAGGTAAAACTTTAATTATCAGTTGCAACTTTAAATGTTGATTTAGCAAATTACCGTTACAATCTATTAAGTTCTAATGCTGAACATAGGCCTCCCCCGTAGACGGGCGGGCGTAGGAGGGCGGATATTTGCCATAGTTGCGACGCTAAGCGGGTTGACAACCCGTTCATAATCGTTATTAGGTAGCCGTGTAGTGGCGGTTGAGAATATCCACTACCCCATATCTTCCCGTGGGTGTCGTAAGAGCCGACAGAGGGACACAGATAGGAGATGGGCAGCAGCATCTTCCTAATGACAACAATAACATAATAAAAAACTGCGGTTGCCAACCCGCTCGCAAAGCGTGGCAACTATGGCAAATATCCCCCCATGAGCAACAACACAAATAAACGGCCCCCAGTCCCCGGCGGCCCGGCGGATGTACAAGTAATCCCTATTTCAAATGTTAATATATATGTAAACTGAACAAAACCTCCCCTACAAACAGCTTCCAAACTTATACTCATAAATAACGTAAAAATCACAAACTCAGCCCATACTCAAACTCACACAGACACACACACACACATATATATATATATACATAGAAATACGTGATGACAAGATTAAACATATTTTAAGTACGTTATGAGATTTGGTATTGTTAAAGTTTATATAGAGAAGCATTGTAGGAAGCTAAAAGCTTTTGGGTAACTCATAACATAACTCGTTGGTATTTGGATTCTGCGTACCCCCCTAGAAAATACTGGAGTGTCGCATATATGTATTTATGTATGTAATATCCCATTTGTCTTATAATTAATTAAATTTTGCTTAACTGCAAATTACTATAGGTGTTAACACCGTCCTTATTACGTTTAAAAATTGAATTAATTGAGAGCCTGTATTTAATTTATACAACCATTTATACAGTTAGTTAAATCAAACAGAATTCGTTCGTTAAATATATACATTACCATACTATTTCTTTATTCAATTATAGGCTACCGCTTAATCAAAATCTCGCATGATGTTAAGTATTAATAGGGTCCGAGTGGTAGATACTATACAGTTATGCTAGTTTTTTTTTTAAAGAATAAGAGTGACAAACGAGCACATAGCCCACTTGATTGTAAGTACATGATGTGACCCAAAGATATCTAAGCGTTAGCAATTGCAGTGTTTTTTTTAATTTTGGGTTGTTATCAGGAACATGCTCCGGCCCATCTCCCGTTTCAGTTTCCCTCTATCGCCGCTTACGACACTCATTAAATGGGGTAGTGGATAGTCAGTCAGTGGATAGTTAATATCTTGTATATCAAAGAGGTAATTTTTCTGCCAACTATCGAACACCAAAAGATTTGACAATTCTCTGAGATGCCTCCTACGATAGCCATTAGTTGGTTTGTGGCAATAGATAATTAATACTGCCTTCACGCGGCGAGGCATTTTAAGAAGTGGCAGTTCTAGTAGCCTTTGTTATTAACAAAGATATTTATGTGTCAATACTTGTGCTAATAATTAAAAAATATTTTTATAAATTATCCGGGTTCCTTTTCTGGGAGTCTATCTAGGAAGGTAGAGGGTATCCAATCTTATCTTCTACTCTTATTTCTGGAACTAAGCAGCAATGCGTTCGTTGTTGTGTCCCGCACTGAAGGCTACAGAGAGCCAGTATAATTACAGGATGTGAGGGATTCCATCTTATTGCTCAGAAGTGAAAACGTCTCCTTCGTTTGAACATGGTTGCGGGTATTCTTGGACTACTGCAGTTCTAGCAGTCATTTGTCATCAGGTGGACTGTAATTTCGTTTGTGGCTTAAGTTTTATAAAAGTAAATATAGATTTTTTTATTAATTTATTCAATATACTCTTAGTGAAGTTGGTATTAATATAGTGGAAGGTATAAATTAAATATTGTTATCTTGTCTTCCAGAGACATTTATTAAAATAATGCCTCGTATTAGATGTCCATAATGCTACAGGCGCTTTGTTAATTCACAATTTTAGGATTACTCTTATTCTGTAATATTCAGTTCGGAGAACGACAAAGAATAAAAATGAATTATGAATGATATTACATTATAACCAATGAAATGGGCTCTTTTAGATAGATGAATAAAATAATCCTTCAAAGCAAACCGTGTTTCATTAAAACTTTTCGTATTCTGATTCACATTCCGACTGGAAGTCTCTGCAAACGTGATTTAGCATATTTTTCAAACATTACATTATTTAACTACTTTTGTTATAAAACTCTGTTTACGTGTCTCCCTGTTGATGTGATTGAAATTCGAAAAATTTGTGACAGAAAAATACCTTATTTAAAAACCGTTTGCATTGACTTTGGAATACTCACACTCGCATATTTACGAGGACGCAATGTATCCTGTCTTTACTGTGACTAATAAGTGAACCAAAGAAAACACGACCGTCTTTGCAACTACTTCCTCTTTTTCTGTGCTTTTTTTTTAATTAATTGTTATATGCCTTTTCAGGAATATGCCAAATCCATACATATAAATTGAATATTCAGAAAATCCAAAAGTGCACACCTTATAACTTTGTTATGTTAAAAATTAAAGTTAAAGCGGATGAAAATAGTGACGATAATTTATACAAGAAAAAAAAACAGAGTTTCTGATCGACTTTCATTAATGACCATTAAACGGTGTTCAGTTCAATAACAAAATCAATAGGGATCCTCCTTAGAATATATGGAATCTTATTTAATACTACGTAACATCTCAATCTATTGCTTACATTTCTGTTAAGTGAGGAGACTCACCGACGCACACACCAAAGAACGGCAGTTCATATATTTTTTAAATTATTTTTTTGTCATATAATCTTAAGTGAATAAATTCGAAAATGAACCAATTTTATAGCTCAATGTCTGTAGTTATTGTTACATTAATAATAATATAGATTTAATGTCTAGCTGAGAGTATACCTAGGCTGCACTAAAAATATCGGGAATGGAATATTTCCACTGTTCCTGTCATATTAAAATCTTTTTAATTGAAAACTCCTTGGTTTTAAAAATCAAATACCATTTATTTATTCAAAAAAAAGATTCTCAGTCTTGTCACAAAGTTTTGTCGAACTTGTTTAGTCGTTGTGAAAATGGAATTGACTCGAGAAAATTCAAGAGCGATGATTTATTATGACTTTCGAAGTGGTTTAACACAAAACAGTGTGTTGACCGGATGATTTCTGCATTTGGTGATGAAGCCCCATCCAAAACTACAATATATCGCTGGTTTGCTGAATTTCAACGTGGACGTGTCAAGCTCGGTGATGATCCCCGTCGAGGTCGTCCAAAAACTGCAGTCACCCAAGAAAACGTTGATGCTGTGCGTAAGCTGATTGAGGAAGATCGACATGTGACATACCGCGAAACTTAGAGAACTTTAGACATTGGCATAAGTCAAATACAAATAATCTTGCATGAACAATTAGGTGTAAAAAAGTTTTTTTCCCGATGGATACCGCATTTGCGGTTTTCAGGATTTCTGAATCCCCTCTGAAAACTCTCGAAAGATTCCACGCAGGATCGTATCAGGTGACGAATCCTGGATATACGCGTACGATCCCGAAACAAAAAATCAGTCACGAGTTTAGGTGTTCGAAAATGAGTTAAAGCCAACAAAAATTGTTCGTTCACGGAGTGTTGCAAAAAAAATGGTGGCCACGTTTTCTCCAAAACCTGCCATATTACGACTATTCCTCTTGGGGGACAAAGAACGGTTAATGCAGATTGGTATGCTAGCATTTGTTTGCCACAGGTCGTTTCTGAACTCCGTAAAGAGAACTGCAACCGCCGCATTATCCTCCATCACGACAATGCGAGTTTTCACACCGCACACAGAACAAAAGAGTTTTAGAACAAGAAAACATAGAATTATTAGACCATCCACCGTACAGCCCCGACCTAAGCCCTAATGATATCTATACTTTCCCTAAAATAAAGAATAAATTTCGTGGACAGAGATTTTCATCACCTGAAGAAGCTGTGGACGCCTAAAAAACGGCCATTTTGGAGACCCCAACTTCCGAATGGAATTGTTGCTTCAATGATTGGTTTCCATCGTATGGAAAAATGTGTCAAATTTCGCGGAAAATACTTCGAAAAGCATTAAATACATTTTTAAATGGTAATTTTGTGTCACTTCCTTGATTCCCGAAATTTTCAGTGCTCGTAAGAACGATATCCCTCACGTTGTGAGGTTGTTGAATTGAAGTAATTGGCTTCTATTAAGCGCAGACGGTTATTTGTTAAGTAACCATTTTTCAAGAGTTTGTCTGTCTTTCTGTTCCGGCTATTCCACAGAATAACTGAACAGATTATTTTATTCAAAACCCTTGAATATTATCAAAAAAAGATAAGTACGAAAAATCACTTTTGATTATCTTGAATCTAAATAATGCCATTATAATAAATCTTACCCACGCGGAGCCGGGGCGGGTCACTAGTCTTTCAATAAATGTCGCTCCGCAGTGCCGTGACTAAGCATTCGGTCCGAGCATGAGGGCCGCGGGTTTGAATCCCGCACGGTGCAAGTATTTATATGGCCGACCAATTAATATTGTTTATAATTATTGACGCCTCCAAATTCCTTGTGTGAAAATTTTTGAAAAATATTCTTCAACACGTTGATAAGTTAATTGTTGAGTACTAACACAAGTATTTTCGAATGGATTAACTTTGTTCGCCATTTATCTTTCATTAGACCCTCATTTATTAATTACGAGGGCAAACAGTGTAGAAGCGAGTTGAGAACTTTTTACATAACCTTTAAACTCCTTATAACGATCTAACTGGAATACATTAAAAAGTTTAAAAGGTTAAAAGCTTTTAAATTGTAAAGTGTGACATGTAGGGAATATTTAAACGCAGCGTTATAAAGAGCATCCACGACTTTTGCCACCAGAGTAGCGCCACTTACGATTGAGGTGAAATATTTAGTCACGTAGACATATAGTCCCCACTATAATATGTCAAATATTCATTTAGTTCATTTGTTAAAAAAGTGTAGAAATCAATGTTTTCTTCTAAAATAATAGTCATGTTTATTAGGTAAGAAATGGATAAACCGCTAGCAGCCAGTTTAGTTATTATATTGTGCATTTTTGAGATGGTGGACTGACACATATCGGAAGATATGAGATATTTCTCGCATTAAATAATGTCGACTTATGAGAGCCATGAGACCAGACGATATAAAGTTAATATAAGTAAATATTTGTAAATTCTCGAAGAATATACAAAATTAAGAGCTAATGGCACCTAGCCATTCTTTAATTAGAAAAACTTGCTGTAAACCAAAAGCAAAATCAACTTTAATTATAAACACGTCTTTGTTCTACTACTAATGTTAATGAAAGTAATGTACGAAATCTGACAATAGTAACAGATACCTTTTATATTGTAAATTTAATTAAAAATGATCTCACTCTCCATCTGATGGTAAAAGGCTACTGCAGACCTTAGATATCTGCAGACAAAACAACAAAGAGGGTTACAGATGCGTTGCTACAATGCGGCACCCATGAAGACGCTGGCTCCCCATACCCTTTAGAGTAGAACACAGCACAAACAGGCAAGATGGTACCACTTACTACACGACCTTCTTGACTTCAACTGGATGAATTAAATTTATTGTTTTTTTTATAGTGGAGCTTTGAGTTGAATATGTCATCTCGTTTTTTCACACAACATTTTAATCAACATTTTCAATTTACTATATTTAGCTTAGCGACTTATTGTACCAGACTTTTAATTTCTTCTATATCCTCAGTTTACAATCTGCACACACCACGAGCCTAGTAAAAATGTTTTATGTTTACACTTTTGTTTGAAATGTATTTAGTATTTACTTCAATATTTTCTTTTATAGAAAATTTTGTTGAAATGTCATTAAAATAAAATAAAATAATGTAGGTATACACCTAAGTCAAATTACCATTCACGTTGCCCTCACTGTTAAGTGTCAACTGTCAACTTCGCACCTGTTGATTAATAATGACTAATTGTAATAGACGCAGAGCTACCCACAAATTTGACTAAGTATAGTGTTAGTAGTTAACTAAGTGAATAATTGAATTCAGAGCTATAATTTTATCAATCGTAAACTTAATGTTCGTTAAGTAACAAAATGATGCTTGCTTGAGGTTTCGTGCAGTTGAAAAAATATAAAAGTTTTTTTAATGAAAATCATAAACGAGAACAAAATCCACTTGATGCCATGGTTTTGTCACTCCTGCTCTGTCACTGCTCCACGCCATAAGTAGGTGTGCTGCCGGCCTTAGGCTGACGCGTTAAGGTCTCATGATGCAAACACCAGCGCTCTTAAGAAAAAGTACAATTCTGCCTCCGGGTCCTTCAAAAGAGTCATTGCCAAGGCAAAATTGAAGCTAATCGGTAGCATGTATGGCAAACTAGTTCAACTTGCTTCGGGAACACGTTCTGGTTTTTCGCCAAGGCTGTCCAAGGATACTTTTGATAGCCATCTCTGCCATCTCTGCACAGGGAGGTTGACTCACTGGCCCATGCCGCAAAAGAGAAAGCCGGTCTGCTAGACTCTCTTTTCGCGTCCAACTCGACTCTCGACGACAGGGTGAACAGACCGTTGACCATCCCGCTATGTGAGTGCTCCATGCAGGATGTTCTCTGGAAGTAAACAAGTCAAGTGTGCCTTATGGCGTCCCACCTATTTGTGCTCAAAACATGTGCTTACGTATGACTGGGAACAGGTGCGAGTCGTCTTGTACGGTGATTGAGTAATCCTCAATTGAAAATCTAAGTAATGATGCAATGTTATCCATGCCATTCGATCTTAGTTCTTATGGTCGAGAAATTTTGAGTAGCAGTTCGGAGTCAAGAATTTGGCGGTGTGTCACCGCCGTGCCTCCAAAAGCACGTAAAACCGTTGGTCTTGCGCCTAATCTCCCTCCGGTAGTATCGGATATCGTTCCATCGGATTATTAAAGTGAGGATAGAGATTACACTTGGTTCGCGCATACACTCGGACTCAATAATCTTGTCTTGTGCTTGGGACCGAAATTCGGTATGGACTACATTATTATTATTAATATATTTCCTATCTTTCATGTGTAACAGCTACAACTGTTTTCTAATGAATGTGTATATAATATCTTGTAAGTTATTAGAAGCTGATAATAAGTACAGCAAATAAAGTTCTTCTCGCGTGCCCCCAGGCTGACACGCTCCGGTGCCTTTAACTTGTTCGGCACTGTTTATGTTGCTTTGTTCATTTTATAAATATTCCTATTTAATTAATTTCGATTTAAATTTCACAAACACAAAAAATAATATGTACTAGCGACTCGCCCGGGCTTTGCCTGGTTAGGTTCTACTAATGTGGTGTGTTTTTTTTTTTTATTTAAGATAATCAAAGACCAGAAAAAAACAGAACGAAATATTGGGAAATACAACCAGCGTTTTTTTTATGGAAAAGGGGGCAAACGAGCCTCTGGCTCACCTGTCATATCTCGCCTCCAATGCTTCAAGGAGCTGCTCGTAAGTCACTTCCTTACCGAGAGCTTCTGGAACAGTTAAAGCCTGGTCGCGCAGGCCTATTGTGAGAGCAGTCTTGGCCTGACTTTTATTCAAGCTGTTCGCCATCATGACAGCTTCGAACTGGATTTTGTAAGTCGACCAGGAAGAAATCCCGTCGAACGGCGACACTTCGAATCCACGTAGCGAAGGTGTTGTAGCTACTATGGGAGTTGTTATTCCATCCCCAAGTTTGGAAGTTGTCCAGCGTTTTTTTCATATCCGCCATCACACATACATACTAAGATATAATATACAAAATCTATACCTATAGTGTGTATACATGTGTATACAAACCAAAACATACATGATATAATTTATATTAATATACTATTCTCTTTTTTATTGATATTTAACGGTTATAGTCATGTGACAAACCCGTTTCAAAGCGCAGGCTTCCTCCAACATTCTTTAAATTGTTTCTACAAACAAAATAAATACCTATTTAATATACTGTAACGTTTTTGTTAAATTCACTTGAATTGGGTTACTTCAGGGTACAAGTTAACAAAAAAGATGTTCTTGTTAACAAAAAATAAGGGCTCTGTGTTTTGGACAAAATGATCATCAGCTCCCAAGTGATATAATGTGGCCTCGTTTTCAAATACCACCCACGCGTATTACGAAGAAAATTATACTGTATTATTTTTTTAGGTTAGGTTCACGACTTTTAATAATATAAGTATTACTTAATTATTCAATTAAAGAGAATAATGGAATGATCCTTTTAATCTGGTTACCTTTCTTTCTTATCGGTAATAGGCTTTCGCCATAAATTGCGTCATAGGAGGCATATTTACCACAGTTGCCACGCTTGACAGGTGTGCACCTGCCAAGCGTGGCAACTGTGTGACAACCAGGTTTATTTTTATGATTTTGCGTTACTATCAAAAAGATGCTGCTGCCCATCTCTGTTTCATTTCTCTCTGTCGCAAGATAGAATTAGCAGCCGGTTGACCGAGCTTTGCTCGGTATTTTTCGCTCGGTTTTTTTTTTTAATTCGTGTGTTTTGGAAATTATATTTAGATACAAATTACATACTGATGAAATACGAATAATATTTTTTGATCTTAGCGACATAATAGAAAAAACTGAACTGGTTATTTGAATAAAAATTTAAATTTTCGTGTTTTTAAAAAATACTAAAAACCGGCCAAGAGCGTGTCGGGCCACGCTCAGTGTAGGGTTCCGTAGTTTCCCGTCCGTCACAATAAGTGTTCCCACTTATGAGTTTAAAGGTGGGTATCCATTATGTTTGCGCTCCAGCAGCGCTCCGCGCTCCTGCAACTGCCCCCGGTAATGGGTACTCTTGTTTCCACCCAAGTTCAAAATGATTTTCCTAGAAAGTCCTTATAAAGTTCTATTTTTCAGATTTTTTTTCATATTTTCTAAACTTATAGTTCAAAAGTTAGAGGGGGGGACACATTGTTTTTTACTTTTGGAGCGATTATTTCCGAATTATTTACGATTATCAAATTCAATGATTTTAGAAATCCCTATTCATTTTTAAATACCTTTCCAACAATATATCACACGTTAGGGTTAAAATTAAAAAAAAATCACATCCCACTTTACATATAGGAGGGCTACCCTAATAAAACTTCCAATTTTTATTTTACCACTTTGTCGGCGTGATTGATACACATATTGGTACCTAATTTCAGCTTTCTAGTGCTAACGGTCACAGAGATTAAGCAAGGACGGACAGACGGACAGACAGACATGGCGAAACTATAAGGGTTCCTAGTTGACTACGGAACCCTAAAAAAAAGGGCTCAAAAAAATAGATTTTCTCAGAAAAAGAAAGGAACTTGAAAAAAAAATTAAAAAAAGTCGGTCGGTCGGTCTGGGCTCGAACCATGGTATTACGATTTTGTGACCGCCCAATATACCAATTAAGCTATTTGTAATCGTTAATAAACTGTCAAAATTTACCTTCTTATTCTAACGATATTGTAGCAGTTTTTCATTGCCTAAAAACACGGACAAAAAGACATTTTCTAAAAATAAATCCTAGCTAGATCGATTTATTGCCCCCGAAACTCCCTGCACACAAAATGTTATGAAAATCGTTGGAGCAGTTTCCCAGATTCCGAGAGTCGGTTAAGTTTAAATATTGTAGTAAAATAACACCAAAATGAGAACATAAATCCCATGTGTCAATTAAATATGTAGGACATATTTCCTGGTATTCTTGTTATATTCAATTGAAAGGGTAACCATACTACCAATTAAATTATAGTTAAAGGCGGATTTATCAGACATTAATAAAATAAAAGACACCATTGAAAAAGTAAGAAATAAAATTATCCAGTTTGATATGTAGTTGCGAACATGTTCCACAATATGGAGCAACAGGGGGAAACTGAAAAAGAAGATGTACAGCAACTTCCGTAACAACTTTAAATAAAAAGAAAATGTGGTTGTTGGCCCACCTACAGTGAAATTTCGCACATGAGGCAACATATGTGCCATCTATGTTTGTGGCAGCGCTGTCGTCGCGCCACAAGCGAATCACATCGAAGCCTAAATTGCGTTATCAAAGTTCCGAAGTAAAACAACAACACGAAGCGTTGGTCGCACCCCTGGTAGAAAGAACACCTTTCCCGGCGAAAGATCTCCCCTTTTCCTTCCACGGCCACATGTTCATCGATTCTTTGTAGGCTGTCATGAATGAGTGACTTATATACGTAGTAGTCACGCTACATATATATACTTAACGCTGCTGTGCTTCGTATGATGAGTTTAGAGAACCGAAAACCCTTTTCATTGGATACGTTATAGCATATCTTAATCCTCGTAGTAGTGACAACGTATCTGCATTATATTTAATTTAGGATATATATAATTGTCTATGGGCCACAGCATCCACTTACCATCAGGCGGACTGTGTCACTCTTATTCTATAAATAAATGAAGAAAAAACAGTATTTCAAAGAGTATTATTGATTTTTAAAACAACAGCAATCGTAATAATGGTATAAATAGCTTAAAGAATATACAAGAACTTAGGAAATATTTTTAGTATTCATCTACAAGTTCACGACAACGACGAAAGTGCCTTGTAGTAAATAAAATATGAACTACTGTTTTATTTATATACAGTTTAGTTCACGTACGACTCTCAAATGCACGTCTTCGTGAGATTTATTTAAAGAATAATATAATCCTTCATTGTTGGCCGTATGAGGACGCTCAAAGTGACAGCGTGCTATGGTGAGGGCTATGCTCGAGGTTTTTCCGCGTGATAAACTTAGAAATGAGTTTGCTGCAATTTAAACACTGCATGTGTATTTGAGTTCCATCTTGCAATTGAATATAAGTATCAGAAAATTTACTAACAAAAAAAAATACTAAACTTGTCGCACTGTAATTGTTATAACTGCCTGCAAATACCCTCCATTGGTTCAAGGGTTCATACTGTATTTGCACCGCTGCTCATTAGTTTCTGCAGTCTTATTTAACAAACAACCAGAAATTATTGTACGTCGTCATTAATTTATAAAACATTGTAAACGCACCCTTTATTAGTGTTTTTTTTTTCTAACAAAGATTAACCGTGTAGTGACGATGTAAGAATATCCGGTACCCCATACCGTCCCGTAGGTGTCGTAAGCCTTTTACTGGAAACGGGGCATTTTGGCAATCATCATTTTGATTTTTAATTGAAAATAGATGCAGATGTTTATAGGTTACATCATTCAATTACCATCAGGTGGACTGACTGTACTCAACGTTATAAAACAACTTGCAGCGGCGCGAAAAAAATATTGGTAAAATCATAATCTTTCTGGATCTGGATGTTTGCCCATATGAGCAAATTAAATTTACGTGTCATGCCTTTAAGATACAGTGAAAAATACACATTTAAGCTGTATTAATACTTACCATGGTAACGGTGTAAGATTTTGTCACCTGGTGACACCCGGATCTCGCAAAAGGCAACAAGCTTAAAGTATACATAAGCAAGCTATCGAGCGCGCGTGTCGCTCGTCGCCCATTCAGTCAAGCGTGAGTAGTTCAGTAAAGTAAAGTAAAGTAAAGTTACAGCTTATATACGTCCCACTGCTGGGCACAGGCCTCCGCTCATTTTCCAGAGGGTTTTAGGGCGAGGAATTGTTCGCCGCGCTGCTCCAATGCGTATTGGCAAACTTTACATGTCTTCGAAATATTTTTTTCTTTTTTTTTCTGACATGCAGATTTCCTCACGATGTTTTCCTGCACCACCGAGCACGTGGTAAATTAGCACTTAAAATTGCAATTAACAATTTCATTGGTGCCGACGGATATCGAACCCGATTTGCTCGCGTACTGTGAAATTTACAGCGAGCGCTAACCATCTGAGCTACCACGGCTCTTCAGTAGTAAAGTAGTAGTAGAGTAGTTCAATAATTACTTTCGCATACAGGCTGAGGTGGGGTTATGTAAACGGTAAATTTGGTATTCTAGAGAAGATGTTTATCGCAGACCGCAGTACCGGGCTACCGTGAGGCAATTTCGAGATGCGGTGAAGCGCTCTAATCGAAAATTTTTATTTACAATCCTATTCCTTCCTGGATTACTACTACGAGTTCTATTTATGATAGTAAATAGAATAAATTCGTATAGTTAGGTGAAATAACGTCATTGAGTAAGAAAACCACAATTTAATGAAACTATGTTTTTTATGTTTGCATTTTTTTACGTACTTTTTATATACTTCACCACCACACCTGCAGTCCTCATGTACATAAAACATATATTCAGATCCATAACAATTATATAGTAATACTAGTTAGGCGACTCCACAGAGTTAGTAATTCAGTTATGGGGCAATGTACTTTTACAACAAAACCACCTAAAATATTTAAAAAAATATCCACCGCCAGATTCAAAAACTTTATTTTATAAAGATTGTTCCCCCCCCCACCAATAAAAAGGATATTTTCATATTAAGCAATTTGTGGATGATAATAACCCCCGGGGTGAGGTGATGGCTGCCAACCTATTTCTTATTTATTTTGTAAAATTAATTAAGTTACATCATTTATTTATTTTTTTGAAAATAGAACAGTGAATTCGCAGTGAGTTGCAGCGCTAAAGGTCACAGGTTCGAATCCCACCCAGAATAGGTATTTATATACAAATAATTTTTCTAGGTCTGGATGTTTGTCCTTGTAATATGTATGTATGTAAACTGCCCCCACAATACAAGAAAAAATTCTAATGTTATTCTTTTAATAAAAAGAGAAGGAAGATGTAACTTAGACAAGACCAAACTAGTTTATTGCATTCATATCTAGACGAAAAATCTCTCTTTACACTATTATTCAATCCTTTATACTTCATAAATTCGCTTCGATAATATTTTATCGCTTGTCCGACAGAAATGATCAAAACTACGAACTGCAACTACGAAGTTTTGATCAGGTATAACTCTCCACCCGTTTGATTTATAGGTATGTCGAGAGACTATCGTAAGGGAGTTGGTTGTGGATTCAATTTATTTAAATTTTTCGAGCCCGTTGTTTTAAAACACTCATGCATATTAATTCAATTTCAATAACATTTTGAACCGTGGTATCTTAGGGGCTCGCAAGCACCAATGAAATTATTTAATGAAGTTGTAAATGCTCGGCAGTGAAATAAAATGTTTCAGAAAACCTACATGCATTGACAAGATATGGCTATGCGAACGAAAATTATTCACGGTTTATGAATAGGATAAATCAGCACCATCTCTTAAACACTCATGAACTACCACGGAACCAGTTTTTTACTTATGATTTTAGTTTTACCCTAGAACCTGTAGAAATACTTCCCAAAATTAACGTAAAAATATCAAAATAGCCTTATTTATTGCACCCAATTTTCAATATTTTAAAGAACAACATTATTTCAAGATTTGAATATCATTTTACGATTACAAATCTTGATTTATGTGATAAAGAAGACGTTTTCAATTTTCAAATTATAATAAAACTTATTCTCATATGAATAACGAATATGCAACTAAGTTAAAATATACCATTATTGTATTCTATGTATTATATTATTTATTAAAGAAAACCTTTTTCATTCTACACTTTTCTATACTCTTAACAAATATCGTTAATTTTAATAACTTAAGTTCTGACATTAATATTGAATATAATTGACAATTTCTAGAGAACGCTACTGGTACGTCATTTATAGGTTTAATTATAGACTCAAACCTGAATTGGAAAGAACATATACATAAAGTGTGTAACAAAATTAAGAGATTTGTGTACGCGTTACATAAATTGATAAAAATAACAAACAAAAGTACAGCAGTCACAGCGTATTTCGCATATGTAGAATCTGTTACAGAGTCGGATACGGACTTTTAACGTGGGGTAATGGCACAGACTCTCAAAAAGTATTTTTAGCACAAAAGCGCTGTATTAGACCTATTAGTAACATCCCATCAGATACGTCATGCAAGCCTTACTTTAGGAGTTTAAGCATACTTCCTTTTCCCTGCCTCTATATATTTGAGGTTGGCAAAGTTGTAATGCAAAAACAAGCACATACTCTTACAAACTACAGATGCAACAAAAAGAAATTAACGGAACCCACATAAACTAGTACTTGACACAATTCTAAAAAAAAAACGCTTTCAAACAAATAGCTATGCAATGTGTTACACGATATATAACAAAATTACCTTACCTTATAATAGGTTTAAAATGTCACTTCGACGATGGCTGGCAGATAAAGCATTTTATACAGTAAATGAGTTTTTGAATTGTAGTGACTAAGTAGTTTAATCGTTAATTAAAAATCGATGCATTAATAAATTTATATTTATTTTTTTTATATATTATATATTTAGTAATTGATTGTATTATAAAAACTTTTGAATATTTGCATGCTGTTGAAAACAGCTAAATAGGTTTTCTTAACACAATAACAGTAATACTCGTAACATCAACATTTTGTACTTATTTAGTTGCAAATAAAGAATTTGAATTTGATAAATCTTTAAAAAATATATTGGTTGGGAATAAAATCAGGGTTACTGGAAGTTCGGTTTTACCCCAAATTATCCAAAACCCTATCAACTTGAAGAAACGCCTGAAGCCCTACCTATATTAGTAGATTTACCCTAAAATACTACTATCTAAAAATGGTAAAACTGCACGAACGCACGGCACGCATTGGCACGAGTCGGTTCCATTTTATTTGTTCAAAGACACGGTTCATACTTAGTAGTATAATAAGTCTATACCTACGTGTCTGAGGAATATAAAAATATTTCGAAGACAAATGAATTTTACCACAACTTACTGGAGTAGCGCAGCTAGCGAACTAATTGCTCAATATCCCTCTGAGTTGACAGAAGGCCTGTGCCTTTAAATCAACTTCCTCTATACTTATTATGTTTTGAATAAATTTTTGCGAGAGACTAGTTAAGACACCTACAACATTTTTTGCCACCAGGGTAACAGTACTTTTGAATGAGATGAAATATTTGACAGATTTCATGGATGGGGAAGTAACAATTTTGGTTTAATGTATCTTTTTATTTTATGTGTCAAATTATTATGAATATACCAAACTGTGGATATTCCTAAAATAAAATAACTAAAATGCATAGCATAAACACTCACGCCTGTCACCCAGAGGGGTAGGCAGAGACCACGGACTTCCACTTGACACGATCCTGACATACCTCTTTCGCCTACTTTACATCCATATATCTACGCATACATGCTCGTCGGTTAAGGGTACTTTTAACGTGGCCCATTTTCAAAATATCGCCAATTTGGTCGATAAACTTATTTCTAGGGCGTCCCTTCCCGACTCTGCCGTTCACATCTGCCATATAAATTTGTTTTGTCACTCTTTCCTCATTCATTCTTTCTACATGACCAAACCACCGAAGCATTCCTTTCTTAATCCTGGTCACAACATCATCTTGCATACCACATTTATCTCTTATCATGCAATTTCTCATCCTGTCATTCAGATTCAACTCTAGCATACTCCTTAAAGACCGCATTTCTACAGTATTTATTCTACTTTCGTGCTTCTTCTGCCACACCCAGCTTTCACTACCATACATTAAAGTAGGGACTAACACAGCATTATGAATTACCATACGTGCCTTTTTTGATACATTCTGGTTCTTCACAATAGAGTGTAGTGCCCCATTCACTCTATTCCCTGCATTTACTCATCGTTCTATATCCTTATCATATCTACCATCCCTGCTAAATACACATCCCAAATACACAAACTCATCCACTTGCTCAATTAACTGTCCTTCTATTCTTATTTCACATACCGTTTTGCTTTCCTCTCTTTCAAAAACCTTTCACTTTCGTCTTACTTGCGTTCACTTTCATTCCCCTTTCTTTTAATGCCCAGTTCATTAATGTAACCATCATTTGCAACTCAGCCGCTGATGACGCAAATATGACTTGATCATCGGCATACAAAAGGCATTTGACGGTTAACTCGCCCATTCTTAACCCACATTCTTCATCTTTCAAAGTTTGCAAACATCTGTCCATAAATAGGTTGAACAGCCAAGGGGAAGCCACACAGCCCTGTCTGACACCCTTTCGGATGCCAAACCAGTCCGAGTAGACCCCATTGATCTTGACACAAGCACTAGAATCCCTATAAAGAGACCTCAATGCCTGTATCAAACCAGCGCTCAACCCATATGAGTTCAGTGTTTGCCATAACACATTCCTGTCCACTCTGTCATAAGCCTTTTCCAAGTCCATGAACGCACAAAAAACTTTCTGGTTTTTAGCCAAAAACTTCTCCGCAATCATGCGCATGGAAAAGACTTGATCTGTACACCCCATTCCCTTTCTAAAACCCGCTTGCACATCCCAAATTTTTCCATCAGTTTCTTTCATAACTCTAATATAACTAAAATGGTAGTTAAAAAAGTGTAAAATACTGTTAAGTACATAATAACCCTGGGAATGAATTGATCAGCACCTTGCTCTTTTTAATTTCTTTTGTGTTGTTAATTATTATGGTACATAAATGATTGGAAACAGTCCTTTTTTTTTTTCAAAAAAGACTCACTATAGGTTTCTTGCTGGTTCTTCTCAGGACCGAAGTATTTTCCAAACAAGTGGTCAATTAAATATAAGAGTGATTTTCAATAAGAATCATTTCATCATCATTCTCTAAATCATTTCCCATTATCTGGGGTCGGCGCAGTAAATCCTTCTTGTTCCATTCCTCTCTATCAGCCGTCATTTCCATACTTACTCCTTTCATTCTCATATCACTCTTCACACAATCGATCCATCTTTTATTCGGCCTTCCTCTGCCCGTGTGTCCCTCCACAATAAGAATAATTTATAATCCATAATAAATAAAATAGTTACTATTTCTATTAAATATATTGCTCAAAAATGACGGATACGTAGGCGACCACTTACTGTGATTAACACCAATATCGCAATAGTTACAAAGGCCATTCGTCAAGGGTAGCCTTCACTATGCGCTGTTATATTTAAGGTGAGTCACACGTATATACTAGGAACCGAAACACTTTTATTTGAAACTGAAATTTTGACTTATGTTGACACTGTGTAACAAATAACTTCACTTAAATCCTAACTCGTGCTATCTGGTGAGCAGTAAATCATTATACCTCCCCGCTTCCGCCATTTGTAGACTATAACTTTATTTTAACTTCGTACAATTTATTTTTACCAATAATTAAAATTCTTTTTCATAAACATAGGCTGTCTAACATCTAAATAAGTATCACTTTCTCACTTACTTATGCACTCACTCCTAAACTCTGATTTTAAAAGTGAGGAGAGCCAGTACCACACCTACATAAACTCTCACGCTTGTTACTCAGAGGGGTAGGTAGAGATCATGGATTTCAATTTGGCACGATCTAAAACACTCCCCTCTCGATTGTATCACATCCATATACCTACACATTCATGCTCGTCGGTTAAGGGTACTTTTAGAGACAGATAGTAATAACTAAACATATTTTGACGTCATTTTTGAAGCACAAAAACGCTACTCAAAGTTGTTTCCTCGAACACAAATCTACGCCAGCAATATTTTGTTGCCATGTTACAATTTTATTACATTGTTATCTAGTTCACTTGATGTGTCCGCTCGTCCCTCGAGGCTGTCAACTGAACAACAAACTGTCATATTTTAAACGACGTACATTTATGGGAGACAATAATTTGATTGTAATATGTTTGTTTAATTTACGTAACAGGTTATTTTCGAGATCAGTAAAGCAATTTAGCAGTTTTTTAATTACCAGTAAGATGTAGAAAGGTTCTCGTGTGAAGAAAGTTTCTCGAGTGAAGAAAGGTTCTCGAGTGGTAGCCTCGTACCGGTAGGTGAAGTGTGGGGTGACCCTCCACTATATGGAATCAAGAGCTGGTAAGACATGCAGAAAGTCGATGGATGCAGGTGGCTCAGGACCGTGCTCTGTGCCATTCCTTGGGGGAGGCCTATGTTCAGCAGTGGACTTGTGTAGGGCTGTAATAGTAGGATATACTTTTATAGTGTTATCATAATTTGAATTTAAAGTGGATCCGATGATAACTGAAGTCAGACAATGATATTTTAATAGAATACGGACACGAGCACATAGTCCATAAAGGCAAGTGGATGCTCTTGCTTGCTGGATGCTTACATCTATCCAAAATGCAGCTGCTTTGTCAACACTGAGGACTGAGATGGATTGCGCCGTTTCCAATAAAAAGGATTCGATTCTCTGCAAGCAGCTTAATGCTACTATTTCACATAATGATTTAATGTGAGAGCTTATATCGATGAAGTCATATAACACTTTTATGTAAGATCTCCTTTAATGTCCAGACTAGTCTTGAGCGACACAACTGATCTGATAGCACTTTTGTCCCCCAAAGGCATTAGTTTGCTTTGCACCTGAATGTGACGGGAGGGTGGTAGCAAGCCAGGCGGCCTCCTGCGAGGCCTATCATCGCTTAATAGGCTTCAGCCGTCACTACACGCTATAGTAGCAGGTGATAACGTTGCTCGTGATGGACCACTCGGAGATAGATCCCAGCCACCCCACAAACAATTTACGTACATAATTTTAATAATTTAAAATGGTAGAGTCATGCTGCAGCTGTAGTTCTAGCTTCTATAGTAAGAAGGATTTAGCTGTAACCGCTCGATTAGAGATCGCAATATTTGGCGTCTCGCACATTACGTGCGGATCTGGTATATCATAAACATTATACGTAGGTCACTCAATAAGTTTCGAGATGATGCTATGCTATATAATCTATTTAGTTATCAGGATAATGCTACTGTGGGAGATTGCCCGTTTAAGTTTCCTTTCCACACTTCTTAAGATTTATTACTCTCATGATTATTTTGTAGACCAAACTTACGTAGCCTCTATATTAACTTTCTAACTTTACGTGTCTGTTATCATAATAGATCCGGAAGTTTGTTTGAAACTTCAGACACTCCCTAGAACTATAATTAAGAGGTCAGACTTAAGATGCTATTCACGCATTTTATCAGTGTACGGATCACGTACAAACTTCATCCACTGCTCATAATAAACTCATTAGAAATGAATAACGAAGAAGGTAGATACATAAAATAATAAGATAAGTTAAAAAAGTATTAAACAGAGAAAAAATTATTTAGTTTAAGATTCATATCATAACACGGTCCATATTATGATAGTTGAATGCTGTGGCTCATAGACATTTATATCATTCTTCGATTAGGAATAAAAATTTGGGAGCGATTCAGTAAATTAAAAGTATTATATAAATAGAAGAATAAGGCTTTAAAAAGTCGTAAGCACCATCATAATTACACCATTGAGCTGTTATCAGAAAGAGGCTGCTAGACAGGAGATGGTCCTCTTTCATTCCCTCTATCGGCTCTTACGATTGTATTATTTTGGGTCATGACTATGACGTGGTTTACCGCGTAGGGATGGTATAAGAATATCCACTACACCATATCATCCCGTGGGTGTCGCGGTGTCAATCAGGAGACGGGCAGCAGCGTCTTCCTAAGAACGACTAAAAATAAAAATAAAAACTTCGATTGCCAGCCCACTAGCTAAGCGCGATAACTATGGCAAATATCGGCAACCTCACGACATCCACGGAATTATATTGGAGTAGGGAATCTCGGCTTCTATATAGCCTAAAGTATGACCTTCTTTTTAAAACATATCGTATGGGGTGTATTATTTTTGTTGGTTTTTATGAACAGATGTTACGACGTTACAACTCATGATGTCAAGATAATATAAACGTGATTTCATGATATTACAATGTCATACGCAGCAATAAAAGTAAACATTAAGCAAACAAAACCATTGTAATAAAATCCATTATAGATTTTTCCCTTTATGGATGACATAAAAGTAAAGTCACAGCCTTTATATGTCTTACTGCTGGGACAGGCTTGCTTACATTTCAGGGTTATAGAGCGATTAGTCCAGTGCGTGGATTACTTTAGATGGTCAACAAATATTTTATTTCTTAGACATGCAGCTTTCTTTACGATGTTTTTCTTTACCGCCGATGATGTGATAAATTAGCACTTAAAATCGCAATTAACGATTGACAAGGCAAGGTGCGGATCACGAACTCAAAATATCGAGGGTTCGATTCCACCATTCAACAACTGTTGCGAACCACTTCAATCTTTTTAAGCCCACCAGGAGTATTTAAATGGCATATAAGTAATTTTAATTGCATGGCTAAAAATTTTTGTTTCAAAACCAAATATTGTCGACAGGGATCAAACCCGCATTGCTTGCGTAATGTGATTTACAGTGAGTGCTCAGAACTACCACAGCTCAATCGCCACTAATATGTGGGATTTGCATATTTCACTTTTGAAGAAAATATACTGTAACAATTATGGCTAAGCGTTAGCTCCAGAACTGTGGTTCGCGGGGTAACCATGTGTATAAAATTTTTCCTGTTTATAAAATGCATAAATATAGTGTAACGCTTGATTGGGACGTTAAATCTAAAAAATTAAATTTATTTTCTTTTAGTTTTATTTTAATTATTTCTTAGTTAATCAATCTGAACGTTTTTACGTACTTATTCTCGAAACGTCGGGTAAATATAAAAGTTAATATACGCGTTAAAATCCGTAAAACTTTTTCACTAGCAGTTTTCACCAGTATACAGAATAATTCAAGAGGAAAGTATTTATGTATAATACATGTTTATGTTGTTGAGATCCAACCGGGTAATTTTAATCAAATGAAACCTTTGTGCAGCTCGACAGAGAAAAACCGAACCATTACCGTTCCGTTTTGTTGAATCTAACACAGATCATCCCCCATAAATCAGACGCCGGAGTTTTATTCTTTAATTATCAGAGTGCAAGCCAACATTTTAGTGGGATATTTTCACTCTGTAATTAGACTACTTTTCTGTCTAAGAGTCTGTCTGGGTAAGTTCCACACTATTACCTATTTCTGCCATCAAATAGCAGTGCTTGCACTGTGTGCTTCCAGTATTCATTACAGGCTGTGAGGCATCGAATATGACAAATCGCATACTGTCGGTCGTGATGTGATTTTCTCTACTTTCCTATTGCAGCTATAACAGGGTTCCAGCGTGACTCTAACATGTTATTTAATTCACTCTCACATAATTTTTTACGTGGTAGAGCCATGTTGCAGCTATATTAGTAGTATAGTTGTAGCACGAATGGGTCGGCTCGACCGGGGAAGGATCACTCTCTCACAGAATACCAGCGTAAAATAGCAGCTAAACGCTGCTGTGTTTCGCATGGTGAGTGTAGAGAACCGGAGACCTGTTTTACTAGAAAAGAAGCATCTTAGTTCTTTCAGGTGACAACGCAACAACGCATCTGCATTTTGATTCGTAATCGAGGATAGATGTAGGTGTCTATAGGACACAGCAACCACTTACCATTAGGTGGATTGCTTGCTCGCATCACCTTTATCCTATTAAAAAAATCAATAATATTTTAAATCACGAGATAAACGGACGATGCGTAATATTAACGATATAGCAATACAATAAAGTTGAATTCATTAAAGTTAGTCATGCGAATAATGATATTCGGGTTTTGCAATTTCAATGCTGTAGAATGATTGCTACTAATTTCCCTTTGACCATTTTGCTGCAAATGAAATACCATATTAAAAAAAAATATATTACGAAAGTGACATACAGTTCAGCCTATTATATTTGGAGACTACTTTTCTATGAAGAAATTTGGAATTATGAAATCTATATAAAATTCTCTATATAAAACTTAGGTTTTAGTTCATTACAAAAGACTATTGTATTTTGATAACAAAAACAAAACATACCAAACGAATGTCAGCAGCGTGAAAATCTCAATTATTTCAATATATATTACTCGAAATTATTTACGTAAAAAGATAAATTATATTTACACAAAAACTTTCATTACAATTTTATAATAATAAAACACTATAATAAAACACTAATAAAAGACTAGAATAATCAAAAAATCAACACAATAACATTCACGCGAAAATGGCGTACGAAATAAGTATATAACATAGGATAACAGTTTTTTTGTTTCACTAGAGGATAGCGTATTTCATATTGATTATATGTATAACGCCAAACTTCTTCATAGAAAAGTAGTCTCTATAAATAAGTTTTTATGGGTTAAAATGCTGTGGGTAGGTACGACCTCATAAGACCGCTAGGGATTTGACGGAATATGGCCGCGGTCTAATGTGACCGCTTGGGGGCTGAAGGATTAAATATCGGTATGTATAGGTATTTTTTCTATGGGCACCCACTGGTTTCTATACACGGTGTTGTTTTGGGATGACTAACACATCTAGGAAGGGTAAGGAATTATTTGCCTCTAACTCTAAAGTTTTAAGTAAATTGATTAAAACTGCTTTTACGGATTTTATCGCGTTTTATTTATATTAATTTTAATACCCGATGTTTCGGGTGCTTTCCAGCACCCATGGTCACGGGGGCCTGAGGTGACTGACGTCCCGATGTCAAAGTTAACCCGGAGTACCTTCAGCTTTTTAATTATCGTTTTTGGTCCGATCTACGCAGAATGAACTAACTGTATTTTGAAGTCTTGCAGTGGTATGCTTGGGTTTAGTTTTAATTTTATTAATTATAGGATCCCAAGCAGGTGGTAGTACCCAGCCTCCTTCTCTATTGAAATTAGGATGTTTTTTAATTTCAATAGCCTCACGTATCATCCTTGGTAGGAATAGATGTTCTTTCGCGAGGATTTGTGGTCTATCAAATCTGATGTAATGGTTGGGGCCATCTAGAATATGATCGCAAACTGCAGACTTCCCGTAACGTTGATGCTTCACATCAGCTATGTGTTCTTTTACGCGGGTTCTAATTGATCTCTTTGTTTGCCCTATATATGAGAGACCACAATCACAATCAAGCTTGTACACTCCTGCATCTTGTAGAGGAATATGACACTTGACGGATGGTAAGAACTGACTAATCTTCTTCGGCGGCTTGTAGAATGTTCTAATAAAAGCTCGCTTCAAGATGTAGCCAATCTTGTCTGTGACACCTCTGACATATGGTAGTATAGCAGGCACACGCTCGACTGTGGCCGGCTTCACTCGGTCACTGTGACGGAGGCGCGGGACCTGAAGCTTGTTGTCGTGCAGAACCTGCTTGACGTGCTGAAGCTCGGCGGCCAAGTGTTTGCCGTCACAGATCCTTCGTGCTCTCTGAAACAAAGATTTGCCCACGGTAGCTAACTGTGAAGGATGATGGTGAGATTCACCATTTAAGTATCGGTTTGTATGGGTCTTTTTTCTATACACAGTATGACCTATGGTGTTGTTAGGATTTCGGATGACTAACACATCTAGGAAAGCTAAGGAATTATTTGCCTCTAACTCCATAGTAAATTGAATTTTAGGGTTTATGGAATAAAGATGTTCTAAAAAATGCAGTTACTTTGTCTGATGGTAAAATTGTGAAAGTATCGTCTACGTACCGCTTGTAGAACCTTGGGGTAACCGGTGCAGTAAGGAGGGCTTTCTCCTCAAAGTCTTCCATGAATTTATCAGCGACAATGGGAGATACAGGTGAGCCCATCTCAACACCATCTACTTGCTTGTAAAACTCTTCCTTCCACAATAGATAGCCAGATGTAAGGCAATGTCTTAGTAGCACTGCATATTTTGGTGGCATGTTATTTTCATCTAGTTTCCTAGTTATAATTGAGATGCAGTCTTCAACAGGTAGGCATGTAAATAGAGACTGAACATCAAAACTGACCATGGTTTCATTGTCAGTAAGACGTAAGTCTTTTATCTCACTGACAAAATGGCATGAATCCTTCGTATGTGCTCTTGTGTGTCCTCTGAGTGGTGATAATATTTTGGCTAAATGTTGAGCCAATCTGTACGTTGGCGAATCGATTTGACTCACTATTGGACGTAATGGAGCGTTAGGTTTGTGTATTTTTGGTTACCCATACAACTTGGGAGGTTTTGCACACGAAGGTATTATCGAATTGACGTCTAGATTCAATTTCTCGGAGTATTTCTTAATTAGATCGCTAGTTGTTTTAAGCGTATTAGTTGTAAGGACTTTTTTGACCTTACGGTATGTACTTTCATCCGACAAAAGTTGTTGTATTTTAAAATTGTAATCCGACGTATTACATTACAACCGTAGCATTTCCTTTATCTGCGCGGAGAATCGTAAGCTCTGGTCTGTTGCGTAAGGTTTTTAAAGCGTTAAATTCATTTTTGGGAAGATTTAATTACGGCGCTGTACTTCGACCTAACATAGACGAAATGTCTTGGCGTATGGCCTATAAATCTTCATTACCAATATTATTTTTATACAAACAATCCTCAACACTAAAGGTAATGTCTTCATACGGGATTATCGCGGTGTAATTGCGTAATTAAAACCTCTTCCTAAAACTTTTAATGTGGCGTCGTCCAGAGTTTCTTTTGACAGGTTATAGACCACGCCTTGTTTACTATTCGTGTCTGTGGTTGTTTCGTTCTTACGTTGCCATTGATGTTGGACATTTGATTTTGTTGTTAATTTTTGGTATTTATCAGTATGTTTATTTTTGCATTCATTGTATTTAGTTGTTTCGCGTTTATCTAAAGTTTCCATGCAATTCTTATAACGAATTGTCTACGGTTTTGTTTATGAAACATATATCGGTACGTTTTTGCTGAATCACCGTTATTAACAACTTTTTACTCGCCTCATTTAAGATCTTAGCGCTTCCTCGAATGTCTTTTTTAGTAGATATCTTGACACACGTAGGAATGAGATGACACGTAGGATTCTCCGCGCAGATAAAGGAAATGCTACGGTTGTAATGGATACGTTGGATTATGGGTTACCAAAAATACACAAACCTAACGCTCCATTACGTCCAATAGTGAGTCAAATCGATTTGCCAACGTACAGATTGGCTCAACATTTAGCCAAAATATTATCACCACTCAGAGGACACACAAGAGCACATACGAAGGATTCATGCCATTTTGTCAGTGAGATAAAAGACTTACGTCTTACTGACAATGAAACCATGGTCAGTTTTGATGTTCAGTCTCTATTTACATACCTACCTGTTGAAGACTGCATCTCAATTATAACTAGGAAACTAGATGAAAATAACATGCCACCAGAATATGCAGTGCTACTAAGACATTGCCTTACATCTGGCTATCTATTGTGGAAGGAAGAGTTTTACAAGCAAGTAGATGGTGTTGCGATGGGCTCACCTGTATCTCCCATCGTCGCTGATAAATTCATGGAAGACTTTGAGGAGAAAGCCCTCCTTACTGCACCGGTTACCCCAAGGTTCTACAAGCGGTACGTAGACGATACTTTCACAATTTTACCATCAGACAAAGTAACTGCATTTTTAGAACATCTTTATTCCATAAACCCTAAAATTCAATTTACTATGGAGTTAGAGGCAAATAATTCCTTAGCTTTCCTAGATGTGTTAGTCATCCGAAATCCTAACAACACCATAGGTCATACTGTGTATAGAAAAAAAGACCCATACAAACCGATACTTAAATGGTGAATCTCACCATTATCCTTCACAGTTAGCTACCGTGGGCAAATCTTTGTTTCAGAGAGCACGAAGGATCTGTGACAGCAAACACTTGGCCGCCGAGCTTCAGCACGTCAAGCAGGTTCTGCACGACAACAAGCTTCAGGTCCCGCGCCTCCGTCACAGTGACCGAGTGAAGCCGGCCACAGTCGAGCGTGTGCCTGCTATACTACCATATGTCAGAGGTGTCACAGACAAGATTGGCTACATCTTGAAGCGAGCTTTTATTAGAACATTCTACAAGCCGCCGAAGAAGATTAGTCAGTTCTTACCATCCGTCAAGTGTCATATTCCTCTACAAGATGCAGGAGTGTACAAGCTTGATTGTGATTGTGGTCTCTCATATATAGGGCAAACAAAGAGATCAATTAGAACCCACGTAAAAGAACACATAGCTGACGTGAAGCATCAACGTTCCGGGAAGTCTGCAGTTTGCGATCATATTCTAGATGGCCCCAACCATTACATGAGATTTGATAGACCACAAATCCTCGCGAAAGAACATCGATTCCTACCAAGGATGATACGTGAGGCTATTGAAATTAAAAAACATCCTAATTTCAATAGAGAAGGAGGCTGGGTACTACCACCTGCTTGGGATCCTATAATTAATAAAATTAAAACTAAACCCAAGCATACCACTGCAAGACTTCAAAATACAGTTAGTTCATTCTGCGTAGATCGGACCAAAAACAATAATTAAAAAGCTGAAGGTACTCCGGGTTAACTTTGACATAGGGGACGTCAGTCACCTCAGGCCCCCGTGACCATGGGTGCTGGAAAGCACCCGAAACATCGGGTATTAAAATTAATATAAATAAAACGCGATAAAATCCGTAAAAGTAGTTTTAATCAATGTATAGTGTTCGCGTAAATATAAGAAATCGTTTTAAGTAAAGTTAAAGTAAATTGAATTTTAAAGTTTGTGGAATTAAAATGTTCTAAAAATGCAGTAACTTAGTTTAACGTTAAAATTGTGAAAGTATTGTCTATATACCGCTTGTAGAACCTTAAATTTACAGGTGTGGTAAGAAGTGCTTTCTCCTCAATATCTTTCATGAATATATCAGCGACAATGCGAGATACAGGTGAACCCATCGCAACACCATCTTCTTGCTTGTAAAACTCTTCTTTCTACAATCGATAACCAGATGTAAGGCAATGTCTGAGTAGTACTATAGTAGAAATTTCGTCCATGTAATGTCGAAGTTCAGTGCCGAAATTAAATCTTCTTAAAAATGAATTTAACGCGTTGACAAACTTACGCAATTGACCAGAGCTCACGATTCTTCACGCAGATGAAGATAATGCTATATATAATATGTACGTCAGATTACAATTTCAAACTACAACAACTATCATTGGATGGAAGTACAGACAGTAAGGTCAAAACCTACCCTACAACTAATACGTCTAAAACTACTAGCGATCTCATTAAGAAATACTCTGAGAAATTGAATCTACACGTTAAATTGGTAGTAGCTGCGTTTGCTAAATTACCGAAGTTATATGGGTTATTATTAAAAAAAATTGAAAAATACACAAACATAACGCTCCTTTACGTTCAATAGAGTTACTCGTTAGATTGATTTTTTTTTTTATAGAAGAAGGGACAAACGAGCATGTGGCTCACCTGATGTTAAGTGACTACCGCCGCCCATGATCAACCGCAACACCAGATGAATTGCGGGTGCGTTGCCGGCCCTTTAGAAAGGAGTAAGCTCTTTTCTTGAAGGTCCCCAGGTCGTATCAGTCCGGAAAAATCGCCGGTGGTAAACTATTCCACAGAGAGGTTGTACGTGGAAAAAAAACTCCTTGTGAAACGTACAGTGGTGGACCGCCAAGCATCCAGATGGTGTGGATGGTATCGGGACGTTTGACGTGTAGTGCGTTCACGAAATTTGGCGGCTGGGATTAATCCGAACAATTCCTCAGAGCACTCCCCCGTGATAGATGCGATAAAATACGCAAAGAGATGCAACATCTCTTCGCAGCGACAGTGAATCGAGCCGATCGAAAAGCACTCGAACGTCGACGATTCGAGCCGCTCTGCGCTGGATGCGGTCAAGTGGAAGAAGCTGGTACTGGGGAGCCCCAGCCCAGAGATGGGAACAGTATTTCATGTGCGGCCGAACCTGCGCCTTGTAAAGTTGCAGGCGGTGTGCCGGCATGAAATACTGTCCCGCTCTGCTGAGCACGCCAAGCTTTTTAGAGGCCAATTTGGCCTTCCCTTCCAAGTGACCACGAAACTGCACGTCATTCGATATGTCGACGCCGAGGATTCCGATACTGGCTGAGGCAACAAGGGGAGTGCCTTGAAACTGAGGGGATACGACAAAGGGGTTCTTTTTAGCGGTTAACGCGCAAACTTGTGTCTTCTGAGGGTTAAAATGGACTAGATTTAGTCGCCCCCAATCCGAGACTCTGTCCAGCAGAGACTCGACTTCAGATACAAGTTGGTCCCGGCACTCGGAAACGTTTTCCCGAGAAATATTGGCTCGGCTGGTGTAAAGAGCATCATCAGTGCTGTCATCTGCATAGCAATGAATGTTACGGGTACGCAACATGTCATTGATATGCAGAAGAAACAGCGTTGGCGATAGCAAACAGCCTTGTGGAACACCAGCATTAATAGGCTTGCAATCGGAGCTTGCACCATCTACAACGACCTTGATGCTCTGATCTGCAAGAAAGCTGGTGATCCAATCGCACAATTTCTCGGGAAGCCCATAGGAAGGGAGCTTCGAAAGAAGCGCTTTGTGCCAAACCCGATCGAAGGCCTTCGCAATGTCCAAACTAACGGCCAATGCCTCCCCCTTGAACTCTACTGCCTCCGCCCATCTGTGAGTTAGGTAGACCAGAAGATCACCAGCTGACCGACCACGGCGAAAACCGTATTGGCGGTCACTAATCAGCTGGTGATCTTCAAGGTACCTCATGAGCTGGCAGTTTACAATGGACTCCATTGTTTTGGAGAACAAGGAGGTGATGGCGATTGGCCGGTAGTTGGACGGGTCAGAGCGGTCGCCTTTTTTAGGGATCGGGTGGACGTAAGCCGTCTTCCATGATTTTGGGACTACGCCTAGGGAGTAGGAGTACCGGAAAAGACGCGTTAAAACCGGTGCCAACTCTGGAGCACACGTTCTCAGCACAATTGGGGGGACTCCGTCAGGCCCACTCGACTTGTGGATATCCAGGGAGAGGAGTGCTTTGCGAACCGAGCGCTGTGTGAAGTGCACTTCCGGCATGGAGCACTCACACCGCGGTATGGTCGGTGGAGTACTCCCCCCGTCATCGAGAGTCGAGTTAGACGCAAAGAAAGAGCCTAGAAGATCGGCTTTCTCCTTTCGGTATGGGCCAGTGAGTCGTCCTCACTCTGCAGAGATGGAAGAGATGGCTGCCAGAAATTCCCCTGGACAGCCTTGGCGAGAGACCAGAATGCACGGGTTCCAGAAGGAAGGCGAAGTAGTTTCTCGCCAATTCTGCCTATGTGCTCTGACTTTGCCTTGGCAATGACTTTTTTGAAGGACCTAGAGGCGGAATTGTACTTCTTTTTTAGAGCGCTGGTGTTTACATCCCGGGACGCTGATGCATCAGCCCAGGCTTGGTAGCACTCCTGCTTATAGCATGATGCTATTTTACAAGAGCGACCAAACCATGGCTGAGACTTGCCTCCAATGGGCACCACAGAGGAAGGAATAAAAAGTTCCATACCCTGAAGTACCACATCAGCAACAGAGTCCGCAACAACGTTGGGATCATCCGGCGAGAAGCAGACCCGCCCCCAAGGGTAGGATGCAAAGAAAGACCACATCCCATCCCAATCGGCTGACCTATAGTGCCAAACACGGCGGCAGCCTGCAGAATGCAACCGCGATTTCAGCGTGAGTGGCACCACACCCCGGACCAGACAATGGTCCGAGGATCCTAAAGGGGCGTCGACGGAAATCTGATATCCGTCCGGGTGAGAGGTCAGCAGAAGGTCCAACAGGGAAGGTGCATGATCCTCCACATCTGGAATCCGCGTAGGCGAAGTAACCAGTTGTGTCAGACCATATACCAAGGCAAAATCATGAACAGATCTCCCCGCATGATCGGTTTAACGTGAACCAAGCCATTCGGCGTGATGGGCGTTAAAGTCTCCGAGGATCACGATCTCTGCGGAGGGGATCTGCTGTAGCAACGAATCTGCAGCCATTTGGACGTGGTCGAATAGTCGGTCTGTTTCGGCATTACCGCTATGGAACCTATAGAGGCACCCGTAGACGCGCGGATGGTCGTCGCTGTCTACGCGTAGCCAAAGGATGGACAGGTCCGAACCTTCAAGTCTGCCGAGGCGTCGAGAGCAGATATCCTCTCTGACGTAAACGCAAACTCCAGCCCGAGGCACAAAGGAGTGTTCCAGTTTGTACCCCGGGCAGGAGTGATACGAGACATCAGCCGGAGAGGACACCTGCGTCTCGGTCAGAAAGAGCAGAGCCGGCCTCGCCGATGGTAGTGGACGGCGTTTAGGTTAGAGTGAAGTCCCCTGATATTGCAGAAATTCACGGACAGCGTGGCAGGGGTCGCCTTGGTCTTGTTGCTCCGTTTGCCCCAAGCAGTTGTAGTCTTGAGCGGAATTTTGCCCCCCCCCCAAGAATACGCGGGGCAGCCTGAGCACCCACGCTCAGAAGTGGAGAAACATGGTCGTTGATGCTCAGCGAGGGATTCTCCAGGGGTGCTGGTACCCTCCTGGGGTAGTCGATCATTATTTAATTCCGCTACCATGTTGATGGGGGGGGGGATTTGGGCCCCCGGCCACCTGCACTCACCAGACGAAACGCGGAAGCAGAGCTTCCACTTCACGCCGGTATTCTGTGAGGTCGTGGTACCACCCCGGTTTGAGCCGGCCCATACGTGCAACAGCAACGCTTCCGCGTGGCTCTACCACTGTTAAATTATAAGTTATTGATTCGCCAACTTACAGATTGTGAACAATTGTTGCATCACTTAACTAAAATAATATCACCACTCAGAGGACACACTAAGGATTTATACAATTTTGTCAGTCAGATATAAGATTTACGTTTTACTGACCATAGTTGGTCAGTTTTGGTTTTCAGTCTCTATGAACATGCCTATCTGTTGAACACTGCATCTAAATTATAACTAGGAATATAGAGGAAAATAACATGTCTGCAGAATATGCAGTACTAGTCAGACATTGCCTCACATCTGGCTATATATTGAGGAACGAAGAGTTTTACAAGCAAGTTGATGGTATTTCAATGGACTCACGGAAGACTGTGATTATGATAATATAGATTCATGGAAGAATTTGAGTAAAAAGCCCTTCTTACTGCACCTGTAACTTCAAGGTTCTACAAGCGGTACGTAGACGATACCCTCACAATTTTATCATCAAACAAAGTAAATGCATTTTATAACATCTTAATTCCACAAATATTAATTAAAAAGTCGAAGGTACTCCGGGTTAACGAAAGGATAATCCGATAAATAGGATAACACCGCTAAGGATATCAGTCACCTTAGTCCCCCGTGACTATGGGTGCTGGAAAGCATCCGAAACGTCGGGAATTAAAAATCATGTAAATTAAACGCGATAAAATCCGTAAATGTAGTTTTAATTAACTGCTTTAACCTTTAAGCCTTGCAAAGCAAGCGCGCAAAAGATTTATTGCAGGGTCCGTTGTGAGAAAGAACAAAAGAGAGCGCCCCAGTCGTGTAGTTTATTGTTTGCGAAGGTTTTTAAGCGAACTCTCGTTGCGATTAAAGCATCTGTATAGCATGATGCTAAAGAAAATTTTTGGATGTTAACATGTTAGAAAATTGTTTTGAAATAATTCATGAATAAATTTTACACGGGAAATACGCCGCCGGAATTTGAATATGGCAGAAGTTAACTACGTTATCAGAGTTAAACTCTCTATGAATCTTAAAATCTCCTTATGGGTGTAAAATTTGAAATAAGATGTTATATATTTATACATTTAATATAAGTGATAACAACACCGTATCAAAATAAATAATGTTAACAAATTAGTTAATTTGTTTTATAGGAGAGGGGCAAACTAGCATACTGCTCACCTGATGGTAAGTGATTACCGCAGTCCGTGAACAACCGCAACACCAGGGGAATTGCGGATGCGATGCCGGCTTTTTAAAAAGAGTAGGCTCTTTTCTTGAAGTTCTCTAAGTCGTATCGTTCGGAAAAATCTCTGGTGATAGTTGATTCCACAAGGAAGTTGAGCGAGGAAGAAAACTGCCTTTAAATCGCACGGTGGTGGACCGCCAGTTATTATAAATAGGCAATTACAATTATTCACAACTTACGTTAGTAAGTTAAAAGATTCAATATTAAAATAAAAATAATTAATTTTACAAACAGAATTCCGTTGCGTTACAATCTCAAATTATAAATATTAACATTTTTATAGAATAGGGTGACAAACTAGCATGCAGTCGACCTGAGGGTAAGTGGATGCCCATAGATATCTACATTTATCGACTAAGAATCAAAATGCAAATGAGCTGCCATCCGTGAGGACCAAGACGGAATCTCGTTTCCAGTAAAAAGGGTCTCCGGTTCTATACATTCACCATACGAAACACAGCAGTATTTGGCAGCTATTTAACGCTGGTGTTCTGTAAGAGCATGGTCCTACCCTGGTAGAGTTGACTTATTCACGCTACAACCATAATACAGTTGCAATATTGTTTCTTAAACAGGCCGTAAAATTTCACTGCAAACATTCTATTTGGGAGGCTTATGTTTTGTAGTGGACTTTATTAAGCTGTAACAGTAACATTTACAGAAATAACAAATATTCTATTAGCATCTTTTTAACCCACGTACTAATACTGAATATTATGTACAAAATTGCCGTGCCGTGTAGTGGCTCTAAGAGAGAATACACTTACCAGATAATCCCGTGTGTTTTGTAACAGGTAAATGAGGAAAACTGTACAGAAAATTGACAACATCTTCCTTATAACAAGTGAAAATAATAATAAAAACTGTAGTAGCAAATTCGCCTGCCAAGTTACAGTCTTTATACATACTGTTTGGTCTTTTATCATTTATGTGAGGAGTTCGGAAGCAATTTGTCGACTTTTATACGATTAACTGACTTATGTGTCTCCAACAGTTTTTTATAATGTATTATAAGGATAAAACTTGCTCAAGTCTTTAAAATGTACGCTCTATTATAGTTATGTTTGCGTAACGACCCATAAACGTATAAAATTGTTATTTAACCAAGAAAAAAAACGAGTTGAAATCAAATATTCAAAAAGGTTATTTCCGGCCCTTTGTTGAAAACTTCACACGCAAGACAATCAGCTAGGGAAAGATTTTCTATGCGCATCATTTCTTCACCATACGAAACACGGCAGCATCGCACTGCTATTTTACGCCATTATTCTGTAAGAGCGTGATTCTACACCGGCCGAACTGACCTATTCATGCTACAATCATAATATAGCTGCAACTTGTGTCTACCACGTCTTTGAATTTTTCGTTTGCATTGTTAATAAAATGAAATTAATTAGGATTACCCTTAACCGACGAGCCGTGGCAGCTCAGATGGTTAACGCTCGCTGGTTAACAGAACGCGGGTAACCCGGGTTCAAACCCCGCCGGCACCAATGAAATTGTTAATTGTAATTTTAAGTGCTGATTTACCATGTGCTTGGCGGTGAAGGAAAACATCGTGAGGAAACCTGCATGTTTGAGGAATAAGAAATAAAAAATATTTCGAAGACATATGAAGTTCGCCAACACGCATTGGGGCAGCGCGGCGGACACATCCTTGCTATAAAACTCGCTCAGAAATGAGGGGAGGCCTGTGCCTAGCAGTGTGACACATATAGGCTGTAACTTTTAACCGACAAGCATGTATGTGTAGGTATATGGATGTGCAGGAGGCGAAAGAGTTCTGTCAGGATCGTGCCAAATGGAAGTCCGTAGTCTCTGCCTACTCCTCTGGGTGACAGGCGTGAGTGTTTATTTAATGTAATTATTGGCAGTTTTATGCTTATATTTGATGTAATTTTGTTGTCTTATTTGTCTCTCAGCCTCATCGCTACACGCAACACTCAAGTAACACTCGAACGTGACATACTTCCGATGCATTGCATGTGCATCATGTGTGTTGATACATTGCCTTATCATCGCAGAACAAAATATGGCTTGATTTATTTTTGTACCATTAACTACATATTCTAAGCCAAAGTAATTAAATTGGGCGTCGGTAAATATGTATCGAACCTCGTACCGGTAAGCGAAGTGTAGGGGAGCCACCACTAGATGGATCTGATAAGAGATGCAGGAAGTCAGGACCGTGCTTCGTGACATTCCTTGAAGAAGGTCTATGTTTAGCAACGGACTTGTGTAGGTCTGTAGTAAATGGATGGGTAAGAAAACTGTATAAAACGGTTATTACAATATTAGGGAATAATATTTTCACTCACAATACAAAACACAGTAGCATCACTCTGGTATTATGTGCGAACGTGATCCTTTCTCGGTCGTCGAGCTGATCATTTGATAAGTAACAAACTACTAACTAACAAACAAATATGCTAGAACATGGATCTACCAAATATATTCTTTTTATACATATACTAAAAATGTAAATTGCAGATCTCTGTACATTTTATATTTTTATTAAGAAAATTATTGAGTGGGACTAAAAATAAGTAATTGAATACATTCCTATCATTTTTAGAATTGTCTGTCTGTCTATTTGTTTGTTAACGTATCATGTATCAAGTACTGATTTATGATATTGGTATATATGATTAACAAAATAATCGTTAAAAAATTGTAAAGCATATCTTAATTTTAAATTTAGTCTTTGTTTTATTAAAATTGGTTCCTCCTATCAAAAGTTTTGACAAATATTCTGAAGTAGGTATGGGTACGAAGTATAGGTACGAATTTGTTTAATGGTGGCATTGAGTGATCAAGGATCATCCTTCAAGGACAAGGACTTGAAGAAGGAAGGAGGGAAGGAGTGATATAGTTTTCAACAAGGACTTGTGTAATGATCAAGGATGTTTGTAATTAAATAATGTAAGATAGTGTTCTATAATGATATAATTGTACCTAAACGCAGTAAACAAAAATAATAAAGAATAACGTAATAACCATTTATAAAAAATAAAATATATAAATCTTTTAATACATAACTTAGTGAAAAAAGTACAATAGTTAAACATCGTCATCGATAGATGGAGTTGTGCAAATTATTTTAAGTAGGTTTTATTAAATTTTAGGTAGGGTTGGTTGATTAAATATAAAATTTATATTATAAATAAATATAAAATGATAATTTTAACTTTAAAATTAGTACGAATATTTAAATATATAATAACATTTTTTTATAGAATAGGGTGCAAAACGAGCATACAATCCACTAGATGGTAAGCGGTTGCTGTAGCCCATAGACATCTACATATATCCTCGATTACGAATCAAAATGCAGATGCGTTTTCACCCATGAGGACTAAGATGGAATGCCTCGTTTGCAGTAAAAAGGGTCCCCGGTCTCCCACACTCACCAAACACTCACCATACGAAATGCAGCAACGTTAAGCTACTATTTCACGCTGGAATCTGTAGAACGGTCCTACTCCGGTCGAGCCGACCCATTCGTGCTACAACTATACTAGTAATATAACTGCAGCACGGCTGGCAAGATATTGCCCATAAGCAAATTTATACGTACGTATAAAAATTTTTGCTTATTTAGGGCAATATCTTATTTGTTTTATGGAAACCAAGTATTGACTAGAAAAATTCGGGAGCAAATTGGGGGTTACGTTATTGCGGTTATTTTTGTTGTTTATTTACAAAATAAAACACAAGCGTACAGTTTGACCTATTTGTTTCTTGGTCCGTTTGTAATAATATATAATATATAATAACTAAACGAACCCCGTTTAGTTATTCATTCGTTTTTTTGTCTGGTTGTCCAACTAACTGAATATTTTTATTCAGATTAGTGTCTTTCTAAGTCTTCGCGGTAGTTTAAATTATAATTCATGATCAAATCATCTTCACTAAGAATAGCAAAAGTACTAATTTAGCGCAAACGAAGTCGCGGGCACAGCTAGTGTATAATTGTTATTTTTTGTGATTGCTGATTAAGTCACATGCGGGTTAACAAAACAGATCTACCGGTGACAGAGTGATAACACATAAGAAAGTTGACAAAACAGAATCACACGTGGACAAAGATGCAGGCAAAACTAGTAAGTTCATTAGCTAACTTGTACTTTACATTAAACCAAAGTACCTTCAAGGAAAGAGCCTTGTCTTTTGTCGAGTCATTTTATGAGACCACATTTATTTGTACATGACATGACCTACCGCGAATTGCGTTTCTGTATAACATGAATTGTTTTACTCCGAAAATATTACTCTTCTGAAAATTACATGACGTTTATTTGTGTCGGAAGAGTCTTAACAAGATTATTTTTATCACGTTCACTGTGGACACGGTGGTATCACTGTGGACGGAACGTTGATTGCAAACACGTTGTGCAAATACTGTCTCGCCCTCCGCAACATCGAACTTCATTGATTGTTTACGTGGCCCTTACAGGCTTTCTCTTTTAATCATAATTTTGTTTAGTGTTGCCCAAAATCATTCTTGGTCTTGCAGTCTTGATCTTGGTCTTACAAAAAATGCAAGAACAGCCAAATTTTAGCAAGACCAAGACCAAGACTAACCATGCAAGATTTGAGCAAGAACAAGACCCAGCCCGCGAGACTTTTGCGTCTTGCAGTTAGGACAAATTATCGTTTCAGGGAGTATAGGAGTTCGGGAGTAAGTTTCCGGGTGCTCAGAATGGAAACAAATACATTATGGTGATCTTGCAAGGAATATTGTAATTCGACAATGGTAGGGATAGGTAGTTATCACATTAATTTATTCTAGTATATAATTATTATAATATTAATTATATGGGTTTGTAATAATTACTTACTATTATTATTATTACCTAATATATCAACATGTTCAATAAGTTCACCGCAAATCTTGATTTTTGGAAGTGTGTGTTTTAAAAACACAAAGTGCTCGAATAAGTCGTCACCAATTTGTTAAATATTGTAGACACTTTTAACGCACCTGAAACGTCTAACAATTTCCTGCAATGCTAATCGAATAATATAAAAAGCGTGCAACAAGATCTATGTACTGCTTAGGAGCCCGAGTAATCTCTGAGAGAACTGTTTAAATAAATTGATATCTTGACTGTTGCATCACAATATATTTTTGCAAACATCATGTATGACAAAACATTCACTTACATGTAAGAAATAGTGATTTGCACAATTTTCATAGTGAAAATAAAAATAAAATCACATTACCTGCTTTCCGGTTACTGAAAGTATACAATTCATTATTGAGTAGCGGTATACGCTTTTATAACAAGGTTCCAAAAGAAATCAAATCAAATCTTTTTATTTTCATACAACATAGGTCCATAAGGGTTAGTAATTAATTGTAATAGTAAGGGGGCTAAGTTCCTGACTCCGGGAAGCTACGGAGAATTTCTTGAGACAGAAAAATTAAATAACTGATTTTGGCTCCATGATCAACAGTTGCATTAATGATCACGAGACCAACGAGGTAGACACGACGGAAGTGGATTAAAATCTTTCTGGCAATGATGGTAAAATTGTTATGTACTTAATGTTATATAGTTTTGTGTCTGTGTTTATTTTTATTTGATTTAGAATAAGTATAACAAAAGAACATACAATCTACTTAATGGTGAGTGGATTCCACTGCTCATAGACCTATATTTATTATCGATTAATAATAAAAATGCAGACATGTGATCGCTTTTGTCGACTAAGATGGAATGCCTTAATTTTTGTATAAAGTGTCCCACGTTCTATAGAATTACTTAACAGCAATGTGAAGCTGCTATTTGACGCTGATATTCTTTAAGAGCGTGGTCCTTCTTCTATCGAGTCGACTAATGCAAATTACATAACTAATATAGCTGTAGTATGACTCTGCTACACATAGCAATGGCAAAGAAAAATGCGCATTTAGATCTTTAATATACATTATACTAAAACATCACAAAACGTTAGAGTTACTAGGTTATTAACTGAACCTCTCTTCAAATTATAAATGTTTGACAATAAAACTTCAGCCTGAAAGTTAGCGAGTTTCAAGTAAGAAATACGGCGTATTTAACAAACCATCTCAGTTCAAAACCAACTTCCGAATTTCTGTGGGTTACGAAAGTTGTTCTTTAATATGAAGCAACGAATCGTTCACGAAGTGAACCTGCAAGTTGTTTTCTAAACATTGCTTGAAACTTAAAATGGAGCTGCAAGAATTTTATTGAGTTTTTTAAAATTACTCCTTATATTTACGCTACCACTATACATTGAGTAAAACTACTCTTATAAATTCTATTAGTCGCGTTTAATTTAACTTGTTTTTAACTACCGACATTTGAGCCCTTTGGCGAACATAGGCCTGTCTCATATTGCCTCATAGGGGGCTAGTTGCCAATTTGGGATGAATTTAAAAAGATTTATTACAAAGCGTGCTTTTATTATCTAGGTGTATGTTTGGGTTGTACCAATCTTTTAATAATTTCTGTCACCATGCATTTGTGTTCTGTTCAACCACGGCTATCTTCCTGATTGAAGAGTATAGAGATAGATATAATTAGAATTTGTTAGGCATTTTATCTTAGTCCAAGAATGTGTCAACGTATTTGTTGTCTTTTGTGTTTGAATTTATTTGCAGGTGTCCATGGGCTCCATCAGTGACTTGCCATCAAGTGCGCTGGTGGTGTATGTATGAAGTCGCCATGTTAATTGAGTGGTCACTTAGAAATTTGATTTACCACGTGCTCGGCGATGGAGGACAACATCTTGAGGAAATCTGAGGTTTCCTTGCATGCATGTCTGAAAAAAAAAATATTGAAGACATGTGAAGTCCACCATTACACATTAGGGGTAGCGCGGCAGACACTACTTTGCTCTAAAACCCTCTCATAAATGAGGGGGAGGCCTGTGCTCAGCAGTGGGATGTATAAAGGCTGTAACTAACTATTCCCAACATGGTACGTACATATATACGGCTGTAACTTTACGTTACTTAGTATTAAAATTTACCTTAATATAAATAATTTTATTTTAATTTAAGAAAAAATGGTTTGTTATATTATGGAACTGAATTCTTCATAGTACATCTTAATCGGTTTGGAGTATAAACTTTTTGAACTTATGCCCCCACTGAAAAACCTAAGTTATTTGTTTAGACTTCCGTTTATAAAGAATTATTAAAATACCAAACTTTTATCATCATTTTGTACAATTTGTTTTAATGTAGTGAATTCGATGTATTGCCATGTAACACTTGTGTTAAATTTAAAAAAATGATATACCTATATCACAAAATTAGTGTTGACCAACCAAATTAATAAATGTCTAAACATTTAACGAGAAATACGAAAAATCAACTGACACCGGGTGTGGTTTGAACCCACGACCTAAGCGATCCGTGCCGATGCTCTAACCAACCGAGCTATCTTCTACGTCCCACGGCCACGGGAGTAAGTCTGTTTCTCGTGGTACGAATTGTGTATATTATGTTCTTCTTGTGATGGAATTAATCTACGTTAATTAAATTCAATTTGCCTAGGTACGTTACTTGCTGTATTTGTCTAGGTACTTACTACTCGAGTACGATAGAAGTTAATAAACCGACACTGCTAATCAATTTTGGAAGTGTGTGATTTTAAAACACAAAATGCGCGAATATGCCCGACTTCACTCATTTGAAATTCCAAATTCAATTATTTTTTATTCAAGTAAGCATCAAAAATACACTTTTGAATAGTCATATATAGCATAGTGATTATATATATATATAATCACTGTTCCCCCAATTTTTAATTTTCCATGTTCAGGGGTGCTGATTTTACTCAGAACAATCATGGAAGAAAGTAAGAAACTCAGTAGTTGCTCTTTTGAAAGTATTTTACAATAGTATTATAATTATGTAAAGGTATAAGTTAAACATAAAATGTCAATAATATGTAGATACCAAATCTGTATAGAAATTTCCAGTTGGTCCTGTGTTGTACGAGAAGTCAGTTCTAAGCATTTTGGTCATTAAGATAATCATTTACAGAATAATATGCTTTTTTGGCTAAACAAGCGACTATGTGCAACTTAAATTGAAAAGGTGAAAGATCTAACATTTCATGGTTGTCAGTCACTCATGCGCAAGAAAGTGGCGTCACTAATAAGCCGCGTACGGGAAACTGACAACAGCATCCTGAGGACGGTAGCAGATGATCCACATGTACCTATATTAAGGAGCTATGTGCGGACAATGTCCGGATTCGTAAATTATTTAAATTAAATTATTATTATAATATAGTACTACTAATATTGTTTTACTCCTGTCCACCGAAAACCACGTAAAATCATTTGTTCTGTGCCAAATCTCTCTCCCGTCGTGTTGACTGTCATCTCATTTAACTACGAGGGTGAAGGAATAGAGAGTGGACATGTACCTGGGTACATACTCATGTGACCGGAATTTGGTCAGGAGAACATTCACATACTTTTGAGCTTAAGTGGTAGGACCCCTCTTCAGGTTAAGACGTCCAGCACTGTCTCAGGTTATAACGGTAAGGAAGCCAGTTAATTGCAGGCTGTGAGGCTTAGGCCTCGAAGTGAAACGATGCATTTCACCTCTATGACCTAATGTGTTTGAAACACGTTACAGGTGTTAAAGTTTCAGTAGTCTACTTAACTACTTAGCTAGGGTGTCCTGTTACTGTGTGCGTGTGCGTGTGCGTGTGCGTGTGCGTGCGTGTGTGCGTGCGTGCGTGCGTGAGTGCGTGAGTGCGTGCGTGCGTACGTGCGTGCGTGCGTGCGTGCGTGCGTGCGTGCGTGCGTGCGTGCGTGAGTGCGTGCTTGCGTGCGTGCGTGCGTGTTGAGTGCGTGCGTGCGTGCGTGCGTGCGTCCGTGAGTGCGTGCGTGCGTGCGTGAGTGCGTGCGTGCGTGCGTGCGTGCGTGCGTGCGTGAGTGCGTGCGTGTGTGCGTGCGTGCGTGCGTGCGTGCGTGCGGCGTTCGTGCGTGCGTTCGTGCGTGCGTGCGTGCGAGCGTGCGTGCGTGCGTGCGAGCGGGCATGCGTGCGTGCGTGCGTGCGTGCGTGCGTGCGTGCGTGCGTGCGTTCGTGCGTTCGTGCGTGCGAGCGTGCGTACGTGCGTGCGTGCGTGCGTGCGTGCGTGCGTGCGTGTGTATGTATCTTCAAGCCACCATGTGATGGCAAGTGATTACTGCTGCCCCTGAATATTGCCATATTTGCCACGCTTGGCAAAATCAGTTTTTTTATTTATCTTGTAACAGAAAGATGCTGCTGCCCATCTCTGGGTCAGTTTCTCTGCTGCCTCGGGACCCTATTGGATTATGAATATCTTATCCCTCTACTACACGGTTTAGCGTGTTTTACCATAATTAGAGTTCTGTTCTAGGAAATCAATAGGGATAAAGAAACAATTTAAAATTTAGGACAAGTAATTCTCGTACTTAATCAATTACATAATTATTACTAAAAAGAAATACTCGCGAGTGCTCGGCGATGGAGGACAACATCTTGAGGAAATCTGAGATTCATGCATGTATGAGAAAAAAATATTGAAGACATGTGAAGTCCACCATTACACATTAGGGGTAGCGCGGCAGACACTACTTTGCTCTAAAACCCTCTCATAAATGAGGGGGAGGCCTGTGCTCAGCAGTGGGATGTATAAAGGCTGTAACTAACTATTCCCAACATGGTACGTACATATATACGGCTGTAACTTTACGTTACTTAGTATTAAAATTTACCTTAATATAAATAATTTTATTTTAATTTAAGAAAAAAATGGTTTGTTATATTATGGAACTGAATTCTTCATAGTACATCTTAATCGGTTTGGAGTATAAACTTTTTTGAACTTATGTCCCCACTGAAAAACCTAAGTTATTTGTTTAGACTTCCGTTTATAAAGAATTATTAAAATACCAAACTTTTATCATCATTTTGTACAATTTGTTTTAATGTAGTGAATTCGATGTATTGCCATG